>OX940984.1:38143991-38500343 GCA_954871275.1 Leptopterna dolabrata | reverse complement strand
GGGATTTTCAAAGACCCATCCTACATCTTACATTTGTGATTTAATAGCAATGTTTACCAATTTCGAAAGCAATTTTTAAAACTCCCAGAAACTCTAATAATTTCCTGGTAATTTGGTCGCCATTTTCGTGCAGAAATATTTTGAATAATTTTCGAACAATTTGTCGTATTGTTGGTGATTTATAATATTTTTAGCAATTATGGTTTGTGTTTGAAATTGCTCATCTTCGAACTCGACCTACGGTTTGTCACTAAATGTTGGTGAAATTTGGATTTGTAAAAAAATCTTATAGTGGAAGTCAGGTATTGTCTGGAGTGACAGATGGCAGTCATATCTGTGGGGGCTGAAATTTTCAAAACGCTTAAGCTCTAATACTTTCAATAGAAGGATATGGTTGTTGATATTTTAAATTGCTTCCGAACTTTAGAAATTTTTGATACACCGGAGTATTGTACTTCCAGCCGTTCGTTCACAGTAAGGCCTTGAACTTTGAACCGAAAAGCTTTGCCAACGTAAGTGACGCACATACATAAACTTTTTCTTTTTTTCCAGTGCAGTGATGTAGGTATTCAGAATGGTCTGCACGAATTTGTAACAAAGAAATTTTCAAAAACGTACGTTAATTTTGGGTCCCCCGCTTTACTTTGAAAATTCGCCAACACCGCAACAAGCCGCATTTCGTAGCGATAACATGTGCAATCGTCCGACGCTATGAGTCGCATCTCGAAAAGGTACAAGTTTTCGCAACGATTCAGAGATAAAGTTTCACAACGAAACCGCCGGAGTTCGTGGGGTCGTATCTCATGTTCATTCCTCGGTGTTTCCGATCCCACAACACGATGATCCACATAATAATCCCGCAGGGCTGGAGGTGTCGTAAGCCGCCTAACGAGACAGCGAGTTCAATCTCTCAAGCGGGCGGTCGGATCTCGACGAACGCAAATGTCACAAACGATTGTTTTATGCTAATCGGCTCTTAAGTGGTCCGGAGGGTTCAAGGTGGTCCGAAGGAGAAACTCTTGGGTCAGCTTCCCTCATACCACACACACGCACACACACACACACGCGCACACTCAAATGTTCTCCCAATAACCGTGTTTTGACGTCTTCCCACCTACGGCTTGTTTGAGGCGATAACAAAATATTCAAGCCAGCTTCACATGGAGATGCGATTGCGTTTGCCATCATTTTTACCGCAGAGGGAAACACAACCGGAAATCTAACCTGCAAAATCAACCGGGAAAGTCGAATTCCAATATGGCTGAACAACCAAACAGGAGAGGTGTGCGCTGTAACTCTGCGCAGATACGGCAACGGATCCTACAGCGGAAAATATCTGGAGACTTTGATGTAGCATCCATGACGTTGCGTTGCAATAATCCATTTTGCGTTGGCCAGTAGCATTGCAGGCCGGTTTACGCGTTCAAGCCATTTGTGCACAAGCCAGTTAGTGCAAACGAGCTGAATAAAATATTTTCGTTCACACGCTCAGTTCGGTTTGCACAATTGTGAAGTGAGGAACCCCAAAAATTGTTATCAGTTGTGTTCAAATTTTATTATGGTCAGTTGCTAGTGTGCAAAATTGAACACCTGGACGAAGAACTAATACTTCTTTCAACGGCTGCGGTGAGCAGTGAAGAAAAAGAAGGAGTTGAAAGCCAAAAGGAAAAAATGGTGTAAACAACGGTTGTTACAGAGGGAAATATTGTCCCGTACCAATATAACTGCTGAACTACGTAGTGAGCCCGATGATTTTCGCAAGTACTTGCGTATGGACGAAGCCACATACACGAATTTGTTAAATGTAATTACTCCCATCATTTCTAAAGCAGACACCGTTATGAGACGTGCGATTACCCCCCCCCCCCCCCCCCCCATGAACGGCTATCAGCTACGCTGAGGTTTTTGGCATCTGGGAGAAGTTACGAGGATTTGAAATTGTCAACAGTTATTTTCAAACCAGCTCCAAGCGCCATAATTCCAGAAACATGCGACGCAATTTACAACGCATTAAAATACACAATATTTGAAGGTAATTTTATTGAATATTAATATAATAAAAAATAATAAATGAGTAGGTAGGTAATATAAATAATTCTGCTCCATTAGTAGATATAATAAGGTTGGGGCTGCAGGTGGGAGTGGGTTATCATTCAGTGCGCATGTCTGATGTCCTAACTGAGGCTTGGGCATCGTTCACACGCTCATGCCAATACATCAACCTCAAGCCGATTTTCTGTCGGGAAAGATTTCACCCAAGCCATATTTTTTGGCTTGCACAAACTTCAAGCCAGCGTTCACACGCAACGATTTGTGCAAATGGCTTGAGCGTGTAAACCGGCCTTTTACCGGATTGCCGTCCGGAATCGCATCTCCATGTGAACCTGGCTTAACTCGATCCAAGTTTAACAGCATCGGCTTACGCAATGAGAAGATTAATTCGCAGATCTCTGTGCGAATGTGTAAAGTCTTATTTCTTCCAACATGAAGTTGAACACAAAACCCTGTAACTACTGTTCCAAGTTTTACCCACTGGTACATCGGGCATCACAAATGAAGGTGGCTAAATGTCACGTTCCGATATTTCAAATTTAATCCAATCATAAAACCTCATGAAAAAGCAGAGCCTCACTCGTGTTCGCACAACTTGAGCTCTATGGAGCAGAAAGTGTTGAAAGTTTATATGCATAAGAGGTTTCACTCATAACTCACGAACTCTTGATGAAAAATGCTGCAAAGTCCTTGTCACATGGGTTTATTATTCTATCGGACATACCTACAGAAATGCTGGCTGTTCATTTATTGTTTCTTTCATGTGCAATAATTAAAATAGTTCTTTTTGGTGGTTTCCACCAATTTTCCACCGATTTTGGCCCCCAAAAACACGAATTAGGCTTCTATTCTAATTTTTTTTTTACAAACTATGTCTGATCATTCATAGTCCATAATTGTCGTGATTCACCTGTTGATACCACTTCTAGTGTTGCTATTTATACAAGTTTATGGTAATTTCAGACAGTTTCCCAGGTTTTTGATGCATGAAAAATGAATTTTGGGAACTGAACCTCCGTTACAACCTCTCTTCATTCTTCGGTCAAAACCAACTCATATTCGGTCTTATCGCCGTAAAAAAACATGGAAAACGATACCTCACAAGCTCATGTTTACTAAAACCTCAAAAAAACCTCCAAAAACCCTATTTTTACACCCATTTCCCCCCAATAACACCCCTCGGTGTGTTCATTCGGAGCACGACTAGGACCCGAATGTGCTCCCAAATGGGGACCCAAACTGAGCCTGTGCGCGGAAGAACGACGATTTTAGACCAAAATGTAACGTAAATTTAAGGCTGAACCTCAATTTTCGACTCTTCCATCAAAATCGACTTCATATTTTAGTCTTCTCGCCCTAAAAAACATGGAAAACGATACCTCACAAGCTTACTAAAACACCACAAACTCCTATTTTTACACCGGTTACACTCCGATCGAGCTGCAAAGTTTAGGGACACAACTGGGGCCCATATGGAACCTGTGAGCGAAAGAAAGAGTTTTTTAGACCGAAAATGAAGTAGATATGGATGATACGGCTTACGGCGGACTAGGACGACAATTATTGCATTTGTGGAATCTACGCACCTTGAAACTTGAAAGAAAATACACTGCCAAGGTGATGGCACAGGAGCTTCCTCGTCACAATCAGAGGGACCCATTATAAAATAGAACAGACTCGGAAGCAAAATAACATAACATTACATCACATTACATTACATTACATAACATTACATAACGTTAAATATACATATTACATAACATTGCATTACATAACATAACATTACATAACATTACATGAAATATACATATTATACATAACATGACTTCCATAATACATTACGTCCATTATACATAACTAGCCTGACCGCTCGCTTCGCTCACTATCCGAGATTCGCTGTACGCAGTATCGTGGAACCAACAAACGACGGAAAAATCCCATACCCTACCGGGTATTTGTGCCCAATTTTATCAAAATCCGTCAAGCCATTCAGGAGTTGACCATGGTCGACCATATTTCCGCTATGGTCAGGGAATTAAAAATGCGCCTACGTTCAACTTGGGAGGCTACCGGATATTGGTGCCAAATTTGGTCGATATCCGTTGAGCAATTCGGGATTCGACCATGGAGGGGCCCATGGATGCGCTATGGTCGACCGCGAGGGTAGTCCGAAGGGTCGATCGTAGATAGAATTTCACGTAGATTACGAATACGCGATAAAAAATAGGGGTTACCATTTCAATTAACGAAGTTGACCATGGTCGACCATAGTTCCGCTATGGTCAGGGAATTAAAAATGCGACGTTGCACAACTTGGGAGCGTACTGGATACTCGTGCCAAATTTGGTCGATATCCGTCAAGCCATTCAGGAGTTGACCATGGTCGACCATAGTTCCGCTATGATCAGGGAATTAAAAATGCGACGTTGCACAACTTGGGAGCCTACTGGATATTCGTGCCAAATTTGGTCGATATCCGTTGAGCAATTCGGTATTCGACCATGGAGGGGCCCATGGACGCGCTATGGTCGACCGCGGGGGTAGTCCGAAGGGTCGATCGTAGATAGAATTTCACGTAGATTACGACTACGCGATAAAAAATAGGGGTTACCATTTCAATTAACGAAGTTGACCATGGTCGACCATAGTTCCGCTATGGTCAGGGAATTAAAATGCGACGTTGCACAACTTGGGAGCCTACTGGATATTCGTGCCAAATTTGGTCGATATCCGTCGAGCCGTTAGGCCGTGGGAAGACAGACAGACAGAGCGCATGCGCAGGGCGAACCGCTGGCTCTATCATGTTGAAATTTATATGGGACCTCAATGGGCCCTACCCGCTTAATCCCTGAGAATTACATTGAAATTGGGTGAAATCTTTGGTTACTACGGCTGTAACAAGGAAATTCAATCTATTTCACGCCAGCGCATGCGCAGAGCGCACCGAGGGTCCGATCATGCTGAAATTCATACTGGAACTCACTAGGCCTCGTCCAAACAACCCTTGAAAATTTGAGCGAAATTGAATCAAAATTGTGAAAGTTATGCGTGTTTGTTGAATTTAACGTTAGCGCATGCGCAGGGCGTACCGCTGGATCAATCATGTTGAAATTTGTATGGGACCTCAAGGGGCCTTATCCGCACCATCCCTCAAAATTTGAGCTGAATCAATTCAAAATCGTGGAAGTTATGGCTGTAACAAGGAAATGCGGACAGACTCACAGACTCACAGACTCACAGACTCACAGACCGACAGACACGGAACCAAATTTGTTCAGTAGGCTTTGATACGCAAAATGCAAGTGGAAATTTTGATTTCTGAAGACAAAAATTTTTTGGCTCACGAAAGTGAACACAAGGCAGACTCGGAAGCAAAATGTTAAGGGGCTGGTATAAAAATTTTTTGCTGAGCGAATACATAGGTGTATTATTTGCTGAATAATATACCAAAATGTAGCTAAGTGCTCCATTCATCTTTCTTGTTAAAAGAAAAATGAACGAAATTTCGCTTTCATTTTTGACATAAACTTGGCCCACAAGGAGTCCTGTATTCGAGCCGTTCAAACGATCAGCTCAAAAGGTGCCTCATGGATTCACCCAAAACGGACATTTACTTCTGTTGCTCATGCAGTACATCCTTGAATATAAACATGCTGCCTGTTCAAACATTGATATAGGTCTTCTGTAACTGTATGAGTACTATGAGTACGTTCCACCAAGACAGAAGTCATATGCGAATGACAGCATGCCAGCATAAATCTATGAAAACGAGTCGCGCCTATCGGAAATTTGTTGTTTCGATTCTTCGACATGTTGGTATCGATTGCATACATCGATTACCGACATGTATCCACTACGGTGATCTCGGCCGCTTCCTCGTAAAACTGTGTTCTGCCTTCTGTCACGTGTTTGAGTGAGATGTGGTTCGAAATGTTACGTAGCCAGCTCACTTCAAATCAGATGCAGTGCCCTAAAAATGTAAAAGTACCTACGGTACGTGCTTACCGCCGTGGGAGGCTCATTACCAGGATCCTTGTTCTTCATTACCGACCAAATTACTCGGCGATTTTCCTCTTCATGAACAAAGTCAGTTGTACAGCTCGTTTTCCAAACCAGACGACCATCTCGTCCTAGCATTGTCTTAGGAGTAGCCGAGTAGAACCTGGTTCGGAATGCTGTTTTCTCGCCCGTAACGCTCATGAATAACCCGCAGTTTCCCACTGATTGGATTTGGTTTATTTTACATTTGCAGGTAGGTATATATGCAAAAGTTGGTGCAACCAATACGGATCATCAGGAACCTCTTGTGTTAAACAGCAGGGATCGATGTTAGAAATCAGTAAATTCCAGCGGATACAGACAGACAGAGACACAGATTTGGAGGCCATACAATTTGGTTTATTATTCTGTGAATAATACACCTATGTATTCGCCCAGCAAAACAATTTTATAACACTTCCTCAAATTTTTTTCTTTTACGTTTGTTACCTATTCCAAAACTGCAATGTCCGTCCGCCGTCCGCCGTATAACGCATACTGGCTTCATTTTCGGTCTAAAAACTTCGTTCTTTCACACACTAGCTCCATTTGGGCCCTAGTTGTGTCCCGAAACTTTGCAGCCCGATCGGAATATGCCCAGGGGTGTTATGGGTGAAAAATGGGTATAAAAATAGGTATTTTTTGTGTTTCAGTGACATGAGCTTTTGAGGCATCGTTTTTCATGTTTTTGGGGACGAGAAGACCGAACATGAAGTCGATTTTGACCGAAGAGTGGAAAGTTGAGGTTCTAACGAAGTTTCAACCTTACATTTACGTTAAATTTTTGTATAAAATCGCCGTTCTTCCGCACACAGTTTGGATCCTCATTTGAGACCACATTTGGGTCCGAGTTGTGTTCCGAAACATGGCGATCCGATCGGTATACACCCAGGGATGTTATGGAAGAAAAACTGGTGTAAAAATAGGGGTTTTGAGGTTTTAGCGAACATGAGCTTGTTAGGTATCGTTTTCCATGTTTTTTAGGGCGAGAAGACCGAATATTAGGTGGATTTTGACCGAACAGTGAAGAAGTTGTAACGAAGGTTAAGCTCCCGAAATTCAGTTTTTACGAGTCAAAAGCACGGGAAATTGTCTGAAATCACCATACATTTGTATAATAACTCTAGAAGCTGTATCAACAGGTGAATCAAGACAATTAAATGGTACTATCAATGATCGAAAATAATCTGTTAAAAAAAGCCGAGCCTAATTCGTGTTTTTGTGGGCCAAAATTGGTGGAAACCATCAAAAGTACCTATCCATTTCAATAATATCACATGAATGAAACAATAAATGCACAGCCAAAATTTCTGTTGGTATGTCCCATTAGAATGATGAACCCACGTGACAAGGACTTTGCAGCGTTTTGCCAAATACAAGGGCTTCCTACCTTCTGTAGTTTCAATATGTCTGCATGCAAATTATAATGTATAATACCTATATACATTTTACATAGTTTGTTTTGCAGTCGGCGAGCACAGTTTACTTCGAAAATTCGCTCACTGCGCCATGTGCCGATTCTGGAGTTTACATTGCCTACATGGATATTATTTAACAATATTTATTACGTATTGTTGGGATTTTGTTCTGCTCGTCCGGCAATGTATTCTTACGTCCTTCGCCTCAAGTCGCCCTAAGAACGAGGGGGTCGAGAGAAATGAACGATGAAAATCATTGGCACGTATCCGTCCGCCTCAACGAGCAATTTCAGTTATCAATTTAATCGCCACCAGCTACGGCGAGGGAGCGGGAAACGCCTCTCAATTCCCCGTTACAAAACGGGGGATGAAAAAAAAAAAAAAAAAAAATTGCACTCCAATTAAACAAAATTATTTTTAACCTTCCACCTCTTCACCCTCATTTTTTTTCGTTTAATATACGGACCGGGTTATATCATTCCCTCCCAGGTCCAATTACCCGCACGATTTTCTCTTGTAAACGCTCTCATATCAACTTATGGAAATTAACGTAAAATGTCTGGGAATCGATTCGATAATGACGTTTTTGAGTTGGCAGACCCCCCCCCCCCCCTCCACCCGTCGGTGTTAACAAGTTTTCTGTTCGCGAAAGAAGCCCGGGGGTTGTGATACAATGCGGTGATCGGAGTTGCGATACGGAAGCTAACCGGTGAGCATGTGCGCATGTAATGCGGGCCTTACACGATCAATATTATTGACAATACTGCACGATATTGGCAATAATATTGATCGTCTAATGTGAAAAAAAAACCAGTCATGCAGCATGACTTAATGAGCGAATTTTCAAAGAAATATTCGAATTAATGGCTATGGTTTTGAATAAAGGAAAACTTCGGTCTAAAATTTGGTTTTCTATGTATATTCTCTTCGTATTTATTTTAATTTGTACATTTTGTCCATCCTGATTCTACCGTTTGTTTATTACGTAATTGTACTAAGTGCTTATTTATTTGATCGCTGTGGGTTCATATTAGGTAGGATAGGGTAGTTAGGACTTTTGACTTACCTACTCAAGAGAGTGCAGTAGGTAAAGGAGTTGTTATAGAAAATCATGAGTGCTTCAAGTGCAGGTTGTTTTTCATGCAGGCTCAATCTTGAAATAAACTATGAAGGAAGGATGTGGTTTCTGGAAGGATCACTTGGAAGAACATGTGGGTGCTACGCTGACCACTCTAAGGTGGTGGGGGGGGGGGGGGGGTAAGAGTTTAAAGATTATCCTAGTTTTGGGTAATTTTTGCGCACTTTAAATGCTCTAATTTAAGAACGGATTTAGATATCTAAAATCCGATTTCACCATCGTGTTCAGCGTGCAAAAACCTTTAAAATGAGGGGTCACTTGTTAGAAAATAACATTTTGGGGATTTTTGGGTAATTTTTGCGCACTTTAAATGCTCTAATTTGAGAACGGATCAAGATATCTAAAATCCGATTCCACCATCGTGTTCAGCGTGCAAAAACCTTTAAAATGAGGGGTCACTTGTTGGAAAATAACATTTTGGGGATTTTTGGGTAATTTTTGCGCACTTTAAATCCGCCAAAACCCTCCTTAGAGTAGGCCAATTTCGCCCATCTTCGAACTTAGCCTTTCGATTGCCAAGATAGATTTTTTGTGCAAATTTGAGCTGTTTATCTCAATTCTATCGAGAGTTATTGTCTGGAGTGACACATATATATATAAATATATAATTATATACATATAAAAAAGTGTTAAATTTCAGGAATCGTTTTAGAATGGTCTGAAACGGATTTCTATGAAGAAAATTTCCAAAAATTTATATTAAGTATTTAAATTTCGAAGCCATTGCAATAGCTTCATTTTCTTTGAAAATTCGCTAAAATGAGTACTGATGGTTGATATTGAAGCGATATCGAAAGAAATCCGGATTTTCTGTTCTCCGAGCGTCAATATTATTTAAAAGTGGAGGGAATATTGTCAGCATTATTGAGCGTGTAGTGGTGGGCGTCAGTATTATTGTCAGTAATCAGTTCGTGTTGCTTGGATAGAGAGTTGTTTAATGGCTAGAGATTTTGACAGTTCAGCTGGAACAACGGTATTGTGATGATGAGAATCGACCCCTAGAAGACGAAGCCCTTCGGACCTTCATTGAGCAATTGGACCATCTGTAATAATTTGTCGAACGTCCTTTCGTCATTCTGAAATAATTTTTGAAATATTCCGCATCTGTTGAGCTGATTTTCCTCAGCAGCCTTATATGAGAATAATCTTCACGTTTTCTTAACCAGTCTTTCATCCACCGTTTTCTCTGTACTCGACGAATACTTCCAACAGCTATAATATTATGTCTAGACATGTTTTCTTTCGATTGTCCATGTTCTCAAAACACACAAAGACACTTGGAAAGCCACAACTTCACTTTTCTGAACTGACGCACTGAACACATTTATTGATCAACATATTGACAATAATATGGGCAGTGTAGGGTAAGGCTATATTGGTGGTGATACTGAATAGGAGGATCAATATTATTGACAATGCTGATATTGACAATAATGTGTAAGGCCCGCTTTAGCCTGATTGCGCTAACACGGAACACTGAAACACGTACCTATACAGGTGAAAGTTGTTCGTAAGGTTGTTTATTGTTCATAGATTCGTGGTGACATGCACTAAGGATTCCGAGTGGTCCAATGGTAACATGCGCGAAATTCTTGGGGAATAACTAGGTACCTATTTCTTCTGATGTGATGTGGCACGCACACTCGCTACAAATAGCATCTCGAATATCGTCAACCATTTGCTCATTCGTCTTTACTATACACAGGGTGTCCCGGTTCCTTCAGGAGACACTCAGGGAATCGATTCTACTCTTCATTTGGAACAAAAAAATGCTCAGTAGAAATTTTTTGAAGGGTTCTTCGTTTTAAAGATATCTGACAATTTGTGTTTTTCTAACTTTTCATTACCTTACCACATAAAAACGTTCATAAATTCGAAAATATTGGGACTACAACAAATCCAATTACACCGATTGAAAGAACGTTAAATTTCCTGTAAGATTCTTTTGTTTTCAATGGTCAGAGTTATTTAAAATGTTGGCCAGTATCAGTTAGAACATTCGGAAATTTCAAAATTTAAAATTGTGAAAAAGATTTTGCGTTCTACTGAGGTTACAAAAAAATACCTACAACATGTAAAATTTCACGAAAACTTTTTCATCTAATACGCTTTACATTGATATATACACTATTTTATTTTATTTTATAGTACGGCTAAGCCAATTTACAAGAGTTGAACAAAGGAGTTGTAAACTCAGGAAAAAAATGAATAATTAAATTTTAAGATAAAGTCGACCAAACTTCACTGGCATTGGTGAGCTGAAAAATGGCTGAAAAATACAAGTTCTAAACTTATGTTGGTTTATGAGCCTAAATTCAACGACCCGTCCAGGCTCGTCTCTTCAACCGCTATTTATTACTGCGTACCTATGTATGTATCAGCAGTTTCACTGGCAAAGCAAACCGTAAGCGTTTGGAGAATGAGTTACATTGATCAAGAACTTGCAGTATTTACAGGTTAAACCTAAGTAGTTGGTAAGTAAACTTAATTTATATTCAATATTATTCAATTTAAAAATATATATATAGCTACGAAGGCTGATTTGTATTTTTATCCTAATTTAAACTTGTTTATTTGTTTATAACAGTACTTTCTGTTATTTTCAACCTCAAAATATTCACGAAATACCTAATTTTTTTAATTTTCCTGTTGATGAAGAAGTAGTGGTTAGCCATGGAAATTGTCTAGTGTAGAAATCACTATGTGCCTGGGGTATCTGGAAGACATAGTTGCTTGCTTAGTAAATAAATGCAGGTGTTTATGTACATATAAAACAGTTCTGTGAATACAAGCCATTCTGTGAGTGAGAACACCGAAGTGTTTTGATGGCCCAAACTCGATTTAGACGTACTACTCTTTTTGTGAAATACTATTATGACTCATGAAACAGTATTTTTTTTTTCTTTGCCTCGAGTTGCAACTTTATACAACTTACGGTAAATTTATACAAAGTTTTGGTGATTAAGTCATTGTGACTTATTTTCAATAGTATCATGAACCCTCCAAAATTCAAATTTAATCAGTTTTTTTTTAGGAAAAATTATTTTTCAGCATTGTCCCAAATCATCATTCCATACCAGTGTCGGCGGTTTTGATTTGTGTTGGTTTTTATTGATTTTGAGCGAGTTTTGGCCCACTGCAGCTCTATTTTATTTGCAATAACGGACATTTGGGCGAAATTTGGAAATTTGTTCATGACAGCCAAAGTCAAATTCTATTCTATTCCGTAGGAACAATGAAGACTTGGGTAATGACTGTCCTACTGATCGTAGTCATGCGGTTGAGGAGCATACGATTGGTGGTGTTCAGATGCTGCTCGGACAGTAAAAAAACCAGTCATGCAGCATGACTTAATGAGCGAATTTTCAAAGAAATATTCGAATTAATGGCTATGGTTTTGAATAAAGGAAAACTTCTTCCTCCTACTGTTAGTACCTAAATTGAATAATTTGAAATAGATTTTTTCTTTCGTCTTCCTTCTAGTAATACGTGGGCCGGTACTTGTCTATCTATGAAGGTATCATAACAATTATATGTCAAATGGGAAATTCAAGGAGTTGTACTAATCGTTTGCCTCCCCCTTTTTTGCTTCGAACTCTCGTCTTCAATTAATACTTCTCACATTTTTCAATCTGACCACTCTAAGGGGGTGGGGGGGGGGGGGGGGTAAGAGTTTAAAGATTATCCTAGTTTTGGGTAATTTTTGCGCACTTTAAATGCTCTAATTTAAGAACGGATTTAGATATCTAAAATCCGATTTCACCATCGTGTTCAGCGTGCAAAAACCTTTAAAATGAGGGGTCACTTGTTAGAAAATAACATTTTGGGGATTTTTGGGTAATTTTTGCGCACTTTAAATGCTCTAATTTGAGAACGGATCAAGATATCTAAAATCCGATTCCACCATCGTGTTCAGCGTGCAAAAACCTTTAAAATGAGGGGTCACTTGTTGGAAAATAACATTTTGGGGATTTTTGGGTAATTTTTGCGCACTTTAAATGCGCCAAAACCCTCCTTAGAGTAGGCCAATTTCGCCCATCTTCGAACTTAGCCTTTCGATTGCCAAGATAGATTTTTTGTGCAAATTTGAGCTGTTTATCTCAATTCTATCGAGAGTTATCGTCTGGAGTGACACATATATAAATATATATATATACATATTAAAAAAATCAGTCATGCAGCATGACTTAATGAGCGAATTTTCAAAGAAATATTCGAATTAATGGCTATGGTTTTGAATAAAGGAAAACTTCGGTCTAAAATTTGGTTTTCTATGTATATTCTATTCGTATTTATTTTAATTTGTACGTTTTGTCCATCCTGATTCTACCGTTTGTTTATTACATAATTGTACTAAGTGCTTATTTATTTGATCGCTGTGGGTAAATTCAAGGAGTTGTACTAATCGTTTGCCTCCCCCTTTTTTGCTTCGAACTCTCGTCTTCAATTAATACTTCTCACATTTTTCAATCTGACCACTCTAAGGGGGTGGGGGTAAGAGTTTAAAGATTATCCTAGTTTTGGGTAATTTTTGCGCACTTTAAATGCTCTAATTTAAGAACGGATTTAGATATCTAAAATCCGATTTCACTATCGTGTTCAGCGTGCAAAAACCTTTAAAATGAGGGGTCACTTGTTAGAAAATAACATTTTGGGGATTTTTGGGTAATTTTTGCGCACTTTAAATGCTCTAATTTGAGAACGGATCAAGATATCTAAAATCCGATTCCACCATCGTGTTCAGCGTGCAAGAACCTTTACAATGAGGGGTCACTTGTTGGAAAATAACATTTTGGGGATTTTTGGGTAATTTTTGCGCACTTTAAATGCTCTAATTTGAGAACGGATCAAGATATCTAAAATCCGATTCCACCATCGTGTTCAGCGTGCAAAAACCTTTAAAATGAGGGGTCACTTGTTAGAAAATAACATTTTGGGGATTTTTAGGTAATTTTTGCGCACTTTAAATGCTCTAATTTGAGAACGGATCAAGATATCTAAAATCCGATTCCACCATCGTGTTCAGCGTGCAAAAACCTTTAAAATGAGGGGTCACTTGTTAGAAAATAACATTTTGGGGATTTTTAGGTAATTTTTGCGCACTTTAAATGCTCTAATTTGAGAACGGATCAAGATATCTAAAATCCGATTCCACCATCGTGTTCAGCGTGCAAAAACCTTTAAAATGAGGGGTCACTTGTTGGAAAATAACATTTTGGGGATTTTTGGGTAATTTTTGCGCACTTTAAATGCGCCAAAACCCTCCTTAGAGTAGGCCAATTTCGCCCATCTTCGAACTTAGCCTTTCGATTGCCAAGATAGATTTTTTGTGCAAATTTGAGCTGTTTATCTCAATTCTATCGAGAGTTATCGTCTGGAGTGACACATATATAAATATATATATATATACATATAAAAAAAATCAGTCATGCAGCATGACTTAATGAGCGAATTTTCAAAGAAATATTCGAATTAATGGCTATGGTTTTGAATAAAGGAAAACTTCGGTCTAAAATTTGGTTTTCTATGTATATTCTATTCGTATTTATTTTAATTTGTACGTTTTGTCCATCCTGATTCTACCGTTTGTTTATTACGTAATTGTACTAAGTGCTTATTTATTTGATCGCTGTGGGTAAATTCAAGGAGTTGTACTAATCGTTTGCCTCCCCCTTTTTTGCTTCGAACTCTCGTCTTCAATTAATACTTCTCACATTTTTCAATCTGACCACTCTAAGGGGGTGGGGGTAAGAGTTTAAAGATTATCCTAGTTTTGGGTAATTTTTGCGCACTTTAAATGCTCTAATTTAAGAACGGATTTAGATATCTAAAATCCGATTTCACTATCGTGTTCAGCGTGCAAAAACCTTTAAAATGAGGGGTCACTTGTTAGAAAATAACATTTTGGGGATTTTTGGGTAATTTTTGCGCACTTTAAATGCTCTAATTTGAGAACGGATCAAGATATCTAAAATCCGATTCCACCATCGTGTTCAGCGTGCAAAAACCTTTACAATGAGGGGTCACTTGTTGGAAAATAACATTTTGGGGATTTTTGGGTAATTTTTGCGCACTTTAAATGCTCTAATTTGAGAACGGATCAAGATATCTAAAATCCGATTCCACCATCGTGTTCAGCGTGCAAAAACCTTTAAAATGAGGGGTCACTTGTTAGAAAATAACATTTTGGGGATTTTTAGGTAATTTTTGCGCACTTTAAATGCTCTAATTTGAGAACGGATCAAGATATCTAAAATCCGATTCCACCATCGTGTTCAGCGTGCAAAAACCTTTAAAATGAGGGGTCACTTGTTAGAAAATAACATTTTGGGGATTTTTAGGTAATTTTTGCGCACTTTAAATGCTCTAATTTGAGAACGGATCAAGATATCTAAAATCCGATTCCACCATCGTGTTCAGCGTGCAAAAACCTTTAAAATGAGGGGTCACTTGTTGGAAAATAACATTTTGGGGATTTTTGGGTAATTTTTGCGCACTTTAAATGCGCCAAAACCCTCCTTAGAGTAGGCCAATTTCGCCCATCTTCGAACTTAGCCTTTCGATTGCCAAGATAGATTTTTTGTGCAAATTTGAGCTGTTTATCTCAATTCTATCGAGAGTTATCGTCTGGAGTGACACATATATAAATAAATAAATATATATATAAATATATATATATATACATATAAAAAAGTGTTAAATTTCAGGAATCGTTTTAGAATGGTCTGAAACGGATTTCTATGAAGAAAATTTCCAAAAATTTATATTATTTAAATTTCGAAGCCATTGCAATAGCTTCATTTTCTTTGAAAATTCGCTAAAAGTGTTAAATTTCAGGAATCGTTTTAGAATGGTCTGAAACGGATTTCTATGAAGAAAATTTCCAAAAATTTATATTATTTAAATTTCGAAGCCATTGCAATAGCTTCATTTTCTTTGAAAATTCGCTAAAAGATCCACATTTCGAGAAAACAAAACACAGGTTCGGTCGTTATGCGAAGAACTAACTTAGTTCTTTTCTCCTCCCTACAAAATAATAAAAAAATTTAAAAAAATTAAAGAGATCGTTCCTCCGCCCCTTCGCTCGATGGAAAAGGCATTTAAGGCCTTCATAAAAATACTCCACGTCGCTCAGAGTGGCGGACGTGCCTCTCAATAAATTACCTTTTGAAATGTTGCAGAGGGCGGTGGGTATGACAGAATGGGAATCTCGGCCAGATGACGAGAGGAATCTAAAAACTCGTATCCCCCACTTCGCAGTGCTGTACCGGCATCGGGAGGTAATTGAGCAAAAACATCAAGTCCGAACGGCAAAATGGTCGTTAAGGGGGTGTGCAGTCGTAATATGGTGGACTCGAGTACATCACAGGGTGTCATCCGCCTATCGCTGTGAATTTATCGAATACGATACGGATACGGTTTGTGCCTCCATTTTCATAAACCCGTCAGAATTAGTCATTTTACCTTATGATCGTTCCGGATACCTTTACAACACTCCCGCTTTCATTTATTTCCCGCTACCTTTTGGTTTATTATTCTGTAAATAACACACGTATGTAATCGCTCAGCAAAAGATTTTTGTAACAGCCCCTAAAAAATTTTTTCTCTTACCTACGTTTCAACGTGCGTAGATTCCAAAAACGCTGCAAATTCCTTGTCACATGGGTTTATTATTCTACTGGACATACGTACAGAAATGTTGCCTGTTCATTTATTGTTTCTTTCATGTGCAATAATTGAAATAGTTATTTTTGATGGTTCCAACAATTTTGGGCCCCAAAAACACGAATTTGATTCGGGGTTATTTTTTTGTTCACAGACTATCTTTGATCATTGATCGTGCTATTTGATTGTCTTGATTCACCTGATAATACTGCTTCTGGTGTTATACAAATTTATGGCGATTTCACACAAATTCCCAAGTTTTTTTTTACCCATGAAAAATTAATTTCGGGAGCTTAATCTTCGTTACAACCCTAAAAAAAACCAGTCATGCAGCATGACTTAATGAGCGAATTTTCAAAGAAATACTTCTCACATTTTTCAATCTGACCACTCTAAGGGGGTGGGGGGGGGGGGGGTAAGAGTTTAAAGATTATCCTAGTTTTGGGTAATTTTTGCGCACTTTAAATGCTCTAATTTAAGAACGGATTTAGATATCTAAAATCCGATTTCACCATCGTGTTCAGCGTGCAAAAACCTTTAAAATGAGGGGTCACTTGTTAGAAAATAACATTTTGGGGATTTTTGGGTAATTTTTGCGCACTTTAAATGCTCTAATTTGAGAACGGATCAAGATATCTAAAATCCGATTCCACCATCGTGTTCAGCGTGCAAAAACCTTTAAAATGAGGGGTCACTTGTTGGAAAATAACATTTTGGGGATTTTTGGGTAATTTTTGCGCACTTTAAATGCGCCAAAACCCTCCTTAGAGTAGGCCAATTTCGCCCATCTTCGAACTTAGCCTTTCGATTGCCAAGATAGATTTTTTGTGCAAATTTGAGCTGTTTATCTCAATTCTATCGAGAGTTATCGTCTGGAGTGACACATATATAAATACATATATATATATATATATACATATAAAAAAGTGTTAAATTTCAGGAATCGTTTTAGAATGGTCTGAAACGGATTTCTATGAAGAAAATTTCCAAAAATTTATGTTATTTAAATTTCGAAGCCATTGCAATAGCTTCATTTTCTTTGAAAATTCGCTAAAAAAAACATGGAAAACGATACCTCACAAGCTGATGTTCACTAAAATCTCAAAAATCCCTCGAAAACCCCTATTTTTACACTCATTTTTCTCCCACAACACCCCTGGGAGTATTCCAAGCTTTGGAGCACAACTAGGACCCAGATGTGGAACCCAAACTGTGTGCGGAAGAATGACGGTTCTAGACAAAAACGCTGCAAATTCCTGCACAACGGTTTATTATTTTGTACAGAATACCCTTCTGTTACAGATCACAGCTCTCTGTATAGATAACCCGTCTATATAATAGTATGTACTAGTCTATACATATTATGTAGATCGCAGACCCTCCGTAGGTTAGTACCTAACCCCGTACTCGTTATTAGGTACCTACCTAAATCACGAGTTAAATATTGCTAAAGTAATTCAGTCGATGATAAACAGTAGCTAACAAAAAGGAACACACATAACGAAGTTCTGAAAAGAAATTGTTGATGAGGAGTGAAGAATGTTGCAAACGTACCTACCACCAAACTCCAGCCCCTTCTACGTAGATGGTATAATGATGGTGATGGTGGTGGTGGTTGATGGTGGTGTGATGATGGTATATTACTTCAACGTTTGTTCAAGTTTCACTAACTATCAACAAACTCCAAAACAGCCATCATTTTTCAAATGAAATAATATCACAGAACAAACAACTCGACTTCATACTCTGCCTGTAAAATCAGGTGATCCTTAGCAATGATTTTATCTCCGGCCAATTTCCTATTGTCGGCGCGTCCCTGGTGACGAGATTTGGTCTGATGTATACAATTTCATTCACCCTGGTGTCGAAAATGCCTGTCGGTGCAAACTTCGGGCCCTTACTGTGAACGAACGGCTGGACGTACGGTGCTCCGGGTGGTTTCAAAAAATTGTTTAGCTCAAGAAAAATTTAATAACGTAAAAAAACCATACCCTTCTACCGGAAGTTTTCGAGCTGTGCGTTCTGAAAATTGCAACCCCTATTTTGAACCCCTTAGAGATGACTGACAGTAACGTCGAGCTTCGAGGACCAACTAGACCCCGAACGGAACCTATAACCCGAATTTCATCAATTTTGATTCATGGTAACTAAGAAAAGTGGCCAGTACGGCGTACGGCGGACAGACAGAAATATTTTGGTTTATTATTTTCAATAATGAATGGAATCGGAGCAAGAAAAAAAAATTCTTACCCCCCCTCAAAATTTGATGGTTTACGTTTCAAGGTATGTAGAAACGAAAACTGCAATACAAATATTTCTGTCTGTCCGCCCTACGCCGTACGGGCCACTTTTCTTAGTTACCAGGCTTTTTTGAGGTTTTAGTGAACATGAGCTTGTGAGGTATTATAGTTTTCCATGTTTTTTAGGGCAAGAAGATCGAATATCAAGTTGATTTTGACCGAACAGTGAAGAATTGAGGATGTAACGAAGGTTAAGCTCCCGGAATTCATTTTTTATGAGTCAAAAACCTGGTAAATTGTCTGAAATCACCATAAATTTGTATAATAACACTAGAAGTAGTATTAGGAGGTGAATCAAGACAATTAATGCCACTATCAATGATCACAGATAATCTGTTTAAAAAAATAGAGTATAATTCGTGATTTTGGCGGCCAAAATTGGTGGAAACCTTCAAAAATAACTATTTCAGTTATTGCACATGAATGAAGCAATAAATAAACAGCCTAAATTTCTGTTTGTTCGCATGTCCAGTAGAATAATAAACCCATGTGACAAGGACTTCGCAGCGTTTTTAATCAAGTTACAACCTGTTATTTGTTCGAAGTTGATGATGTTGAAATATTATCTGTTTCAGTCTTACCTGTTCCGTAAAATCGCGCCTTCATTGATTCGGTGTCCTTTCGAGGTAGGTGAAGGAGAGCGGGTACCCTCATATCGTCGTGATTCAGGATTTTCCCATCGTCACTCACAAAACACTCATCGATAATGAAAAGCACCGCCACAACACATAACACCTTTTATTATTCAACCCCCAAACCCTACCACCGTCTAATCGACGGCAATTTTTTCACACCTGGCAACCTCACGCTGAATTTTTAAATACATCCTGCATTAATTGACATTGAATTGTTAAACGTGGAAGTAAAAACAAACATGAATACCCCATCGCCTCAACACCACCATCAGGGGAGAAATCGATTTTTGTACTACTCCATCGTCGGGAGATTCGTTTCTTCCATAATTCATTAACAGTAACCGGAACAGGTAAATAACAACAGGGGTAAGTTGATGTTTTCGACGGTCGGTTGTATGGGCGTAGTTGGAAAGGTACAGGTGGCGACAGCTGATGAAAAATTCACCCCTGTCGAGTCAATATGCAGCGTGTGCTGCATAAAATTCAAAACTTCTGTCACCAGGGGGCTCGTTCCACTCGGTGCTTTCCGACGTCAACTTCTTAATTCCGTGATGCGCGAGAGCATGCAATTATTTGCCTCAGCTCGACGTTTGTGTACCGATCAGGGAAGATGAAAATTCATGGTTTTCAACGGAAAAATTGCATAAGACTTTGAAAATGAGTTTTATCTGCTATAGGAGCTGTTGGTGGAGCGGATGCTGAGTTTAAAATTCACCCCGAGGGTATCGGAATGGCTCGTGCTGCATAATATGAATTTTTATGTGCGCATTTGGGCTGCAATGGGAGCGCCTGGTTAGAACATGATTTTCTACACATGAATCGCAATTTGATTAATACATTTCTCTTTTGTTACATATACATGGTGTAACATGAGTGATGCAAAACCTCTCTCCCACGTTTTCTACATCTAATTTCCGACCAAAAGTGTCCTATAACTTTGTTTTTTACTCCGCGTAAAACCCGACTTTTTTTCACTTTTAAACTCACTTTTGATTCACTACTTCACAATAGGTACATTTTTCATGATAAACCCAAATTTAGCCGGAAACAATATGTTTTTTCGTATTCAAACCTCATTTTCTCTCTTGAAATCGATTCCAAAAAACGTTTTGATTAGTCCGTTGAAAAGCTGACGTTTTGGCGCATTTTTTTAGCTTGCCTTCATCATTCTACTACAAGAATTAATAGGATCACCAAGCGTTTGAAAAACAGACGATTTTAAGATTTTGACCGAATTCACTTTTCAAACTCCATTTTCACTCCTCAAATCCTCCTAAAAAAATGATGTTAGGCATTAGAGAGACAAGAAATTTAACGCTCTTTACAGCGGTATCTCTAAATTTGAATTTACTTTTTAAATTAAGGAAATTATAGCTGCTTTAGTGTGACGAAGTCGGAAACTCGAAAAAAATCTTAAAAGTGAAAAAAGTGGGGTTTTAAGCGGAGTAAAAAAAAAAGTTATAGGACAGTTTTGGTCGGAAATTAGATGTAGAACACGTGGGAGAGAGGTTTTGCATCACTCATGTTACACCCTGAAAAATAAAATGATTGAACAAATTAGGTATATCACGGTATCGTCAAGGTGAACTATTCTGAAATTAAAATTGCAGAAGACGTTCCCTGTGAGAATGGACTAGGTATTTCCATGTAAGTTCATACTGTATAAATATGTACCGTAAGTTCATGTCTGTACCGTGGTGCGAAACTTTATAATAGTCTGCCCATGAATATTAGAGCTGCCCCGACTCTGGATTCTTTTAAAATGGCTGGTGAAAGGTCACCTAATGATTTTGAACCATAACTTGTAAATTATAAATCATGATAAATATAAGACCACTCGAAGTCGAATGTAATTGTTCTTAATCATTGAACGACGTGTTACCTACAATAATGAAGTGTGACTCCTCCCCCAAGCACGAGGGTTTCCTCATATGGGGGGCATTCGTAAGATGTAGTGTAGGTCATTACTGTAATTATTGTCTCTGTATTCTTAATATTTAGTACCACAATGTTTTCCTTTGTATTTTTCTCAATAAAAGAATGAATTATTTAAATAAATTTTAAAATATATATGTATATATACAGGGTGTCCCAGTTCCTTCTGGGGAAACTCAGGGAATCGATTCTGCTCTTCATTTGGAACAAAAAATTCTCAGTACAAATTTTTCGAATGGTTCATCGTTTGAAAGAATCCGATATTTGTGTTTTTCCAACTTTTCATTACATTACCACATGAAAACACTAATAAAGTCGAAAATATTGAGACTTCAACACAACTTTTTGAAAGAACGTTAGATTTCCTGTAAGGTTCTTCTGTTTTCAATGGTCAGAGTCACTTAAAATGTTGGCCAATATCAGTTGGAACATTTTGAAATGTTCAAATTTAAAATTGTGAAAAAGATTGTACGTTCTATTGAGGTTACAAAAAAGAAGCCTACAACTTGTCAAATTTCGCAAGAACTTCTTCATCTAATAGGCTTTACAGGTATTGTACTGCTGCAGTTACAGTATCCATACACGAGCAGCATATCTCGGTAATCCTGATTTGAAAAATAAAGCGGCACACATCAAATTGAACTGGTGGAAGAGAAGCGTACTGTTGCAGTTTGATAAGATGGTTAACCGAGGTTCATATTTAATTATTAAGAAAATACTTGTGCGAGCTAAATCACGTTCTAGTGACACCTCCCTGTCCATTCTCGTCCAATGTTGGAACTAATCATTCGTTGTTGTTTGAACTTCGATATGCCCCTTTCATATTCCAGCATTATTTTTATTCAACCAGTCAAGGAAGCGTTAATTTTATTTCACGATGTCTAATTAATTCCCCTCCCCCCACCCCAAAATTCACCTCTGCTCATGTTTTTAAACGTTCAACACGTTATCGTTTTTTAACTCTACAACAACTTTATTTTTGAATCCATGTAGGATAGACTCTCCAAAAATAATTTGTTTTGTAAAGTATTTGTTGAATGAAATAATTGAAATTGAAAAAACGCTGCAAATCCCTGCACAACGGTTTATTTTGTATAGAATACCCTTCTGTTACAGATCAAAGCTCTCTGTATAGATAACCCGTCTGTCGTCTGTATAATATAATATGTACTAGTCTATACATGTTATGTGAATCGCAGACAGCGTTGGCCAATACAATTGCAGAACCATTTTGGACCATGCCAATGCGCACCATGCCAATTAGACAATTCGAAATGAATTCCAATTCAATTAATGAATTCCAATTCAATTAATGAATTGGAAGTTTGGGGCTCCGCATGTAGGACCACAGTAGCACGAGTCCAGGTCGAGCAAAACAAGGCACTACGCATCATGACCAATGCCCCCTGGTTTGTGAGAAACGATACGCTCCACTTGGACCTCCGGCAGGAGACTGTGGAGGAGGTGATAAGGAGCCGCTACGCCACGCTGAGGACTCGCGCCGCAGAGCACTCCAATCCAGAAGTGGCATCCATAGCTGGACCAGCTCCCCACGATGGTCGCAGGTTACAGAGAAGAGTCCTGAGGGACAACGCGCCCCTTTGAAGGACGTCATTGGTCCCCTGCACCCACCTCCAAGAGTCAACACCGACTGAAGAGGGACGAACCATCAAGCCAACCCCACCAACAACATCTTCAGCACATACACCACACAAACACGCACAGCAATCAAGAACAACAGGTTACACACAGTCATGACAACATTCACCCCTGCAACAAATGACGAATAAATAAATAAGATTTTCAATTAATGAATTCCAATTCAAATTAATGAATTCCAATTCGAAATCGATTTATTTATTTATTCGTCATTTGTTGCAGGGGTGAATGTTGTCATGACTGTGTGTAACTTGTTGTTCTTGATTGCTGTGCGTTTTGTGTGGTGTATGTGCTGAAGATGTTGTTGGTGGGGTTGGCTTGATGGTTCGTCCCTCTTCAGTCGGTGTTGACTCTTGGAGGTGGGTGCAGGGGACCAATGACGTCCTTCAAAGGGGCGCGTTGTCCCTCAGGACTCTTCTCTGTAACCTACGACCATCGTAGGGAGCTGGTCCAGCTATGGATGCCACTTCTGGATTGGAGTGCTCTGCGGCGCGAGTCCTCAGCGTGGCGTAGCGGCTCCTTATCACCTCCTCCACAGTCTCCTGCCGGAGGTCCAAGTGGAGCGTATCGTTTCTCGCAAACCAGGGAGCATTGGTCATGATGCGTAGTGCCTTGTTTTGCTCGACCTGGACTCGTGCTACTGTGGTCCTACATGCGGAGCCCCAAACTTCACAGCCATATGTCCACACTGGCTTTATCAGTGTGTTGTAAAGAAGGACTTTGTTCCTCAGGCTCAGTTTGGAGCTGCGAGACATCATTGGCCACAATGAGTGCATTCGACGCTTGACCTCTTGCACAACCCGGGTCACATGGTGTTTCCACGTCAGGCGACGGTCCAGCACAACACCCAGGTACTTGACTGCTGACACCTGTGGGATCAGACTACCATTAAGGCGGACTGCTGGCACAGAGTCTCTTCTGAGGGTGAATGTAGCTAGGGAGGACTTGGTAGGGTTAATCTTAACCTTCCACAAGCTACACCACTCCTCAGTTTTGGTCAAGTACTGCAATTCCAATTGCAATTGAAAAATTAATTTATTGATTGCTCGATTGATTGAATAAATTGATTGATTGATTGAATCGAGCGCGTTCCTGGTGACGAGAGTGTATACAATTTCATTCACCCTGGTGTCGAAAATGCCTGTCGGTGAAAACTTCGGGGCCTTAAGCCCGCCGCAAATTGAACCCAGCACACGCACAGCCCACGTCCGACCCACGCGTGGGTAGGGATGTGAATCACAGTTTTGCATTAGGTACCGCATATTGAACCCAGCCCACGGCTATCCCACTCAGTTGCTCTCCACGCGTGGGTCCGTTTGTATGTGCCGCACAGTTTTCGTGGGTCGTGTGCGTTGTTTCCTATCCAAAAATGGATGAGAAGTTAATTGAACTTGTCAGGGACCATCCGAGCGACCTTCGAGCTTTGTCTTAAAGTATCTATTCGAATTGGTATAGGTTCAAATATATTTTCAATCTGGGTTTATTTGTGAAGTATTAACAAGAAATAAAAACGAATAAAATACATTTTTGATTAATCGATACCTATAGATTCTTTTACCTCAGGCATACTGCTAACTTTTCTTCGCTGCTGATTGGTTTTTGGGCGTTGCATTCACCTCCCGTGACGTCACTTTTTATTAGTTCATGAATTTCGCCAAACTGTTCCCGGGTAAGCCGAAAACTTTCCTTGAAAACATTGTCAGGAACTTCCGAAAATACTTTAAATTCACCACCAGTACTTCTCTCAGCTAAATAGGTATTTCTTTTACTTTTTTTTCGTTTAATTGAAGAATACAAAGTAATGACTTCCTCAGTCTCTGACTCTGAATCGAGATCCAGGAGGAGCTCAATCAGCGAGTTGGAGAACATCTCGAAACGTGGTTGTGGCACACGACTGGGTTCAATATGCGGTACCCGACCCAGCCCATGGTCGTGGGTTGGGGATGGGGTCGGCGTGGGCTGTGCGTGTGCTGGGTTCAATTTGCGGCAGGCCTTACTGTGAACGAACGGCTGGACGTACGGTGCTGCGGGTGGTCTTAAACAACTCCCAAGTTCGAGAACTATTTAAAACCGTAAAAAAAATTCACGTAAAACAAAGGTATAGGCTTTCTGAAAATTTCAGCCCCTATTTTGAACCCCTTAGAGATGACTGACAGTAACGTCGAGCTTCGAGGACCAACTAGACCCCGAACGGAACCTATAACCCGAATTTCATCAATTTTTATTCATGGTAACTAAGCAAAGTGGCCCGTACGGCGTACGGCGGACAGGCAGAAATATTTTTATTGCAGTTTTGGATTCTACATACCTTGAAACGTAAACCATCAAATTTTGAGGGGGGGTAAGAATTTTTTTTTTTCATGCTCGATTCCAATGGTTCATTATTGAAAATAATAAACCAAAAATTGAATTGAAAATTGAAATAAATAGCCTAAAATAGGTGTCGCAAACTTCAAAAATATGCTCATATGGTCATGATGCATGAAAGGAACTTCTGCCTCCAACAGTTCAAGAACAATCCTCTTCCGATTTGCAGCCGGTTAGTGTGAGTAACTTGAAATGAGGATGATTAAAAAAAATGTACAAATAAGTAATCGCCAGTTAGCAAGCTCACAAAAGACGATATAATCATCGTCTCTCTGACGCTTTCGATGAGAACACCGAGACATGAAAAGGAGGAAACGAGGTGAAACCACGATGATTAACGGCCTTATTAATTGCGCGAGTTGTGCGGCAATACCGTTAAACGGTTTTTCCGTAATTATCCGAACGATTCACAACAAACTCCCTCATTAATGGAGACAGAAAAAAAGGGGGCTATTCATAGCGAACTGTGCCAAGGTGCCCTACGTGTACGGACAGATGTCGCGCATTGTGGATAATTACAGGTCGAAAGTACCCGGACTCGGCAGAGCCGCCGTTCCTTTACAACCACTTCTCACGGAAACTCGTGCGTAAGGAGGTGGTCCACCCGCGAAGGATCCCTGGACACCTATTTCAAATAAGACTTGAACCTACTAAGTAAAATGGCCACTTAAAGGACTGTAGAGATACCTGTACAGAATTCCTGGGAGCCTATTCACTAAAAAAGATAGTGCAAAATAGATTATCTATTTTGAAAATCTCCTGGGAGAGAAAGTCTCGGATTCGCTATAACGATCTGCAACTTGTCCAGCCAGGGATACCGTCCGGTCAATTCCTATTGTCACATATGGCCTCATGGTGGAAGGGTTAATAGCCTGGTATGTGGCCCTAAGGCTTGTGACAGAGTGTGACAGTGGGGGTGGACCCTCGAGATTCCCCCTCCAGGACCAGCGAGATTATCACCGGTTAAGAAGGGATATCGATTAGGCTTCCGCTCACCGATCCCGTCTCCACCGGACCAAAAAACGACTCGAGAACAGCCGCACTGTTACAGGCTTGCACATCGGTCATCTGATTTTCACGTTTTCATGTTAATTTTCTATAACCGGTATCAAATTACATTTGCAAGAGAGGTTTTATGGTGCTCCTTATTTAATTAGTCCAAATAGGCCTTCAGGAGAGACTGAATCTGGGGGCCTATTTACTAAAAGAGATAGTGAAAATAGATTATCTATTTTGAAAATCCCCTGGGAGAGATAGTTCCCTCGGGAGACAGTCTCTTCAACTGCCTCTTCAAGTGCCTCCCAGGTTCGTCTATTTTACTGAATAGCTCTCAACCCGTACCTACTCAAACGTTTTTACTCATGAATCGATAATATGTATCGGTATCAGAGGAAAACTACCCCTCCTAAATTATTTTATTTACGAAAGCCTTGACATTTCATAGCCCACAATCCCTTTATCTAGCCGCGCATCTCACCTCGTTTCCAGAGACAGGGAAAAGGGTTAGTAACCGACTAGCCGACTACCCCTCCTACTGCACCTGTGACACTAACGCTCTCTACGAAGGAGTAAAACGTGTAGAAAGACTTTTAAGTTAGCAGTTGGTTGTGTACTGAGGTGTAAATCCAAAGGTACATAATTTGTGCTCCAACAAAATATAAAAAACTATCGTATTCAAAAGGACCCTTTGGTATTCAAAGGGCCTTTTGGTATATAAAGAGTGATTTTCGATATCAGAAGTGGTATTGTTATAATTTTACGCTCGCGAATTGAGTGGTGTTTTGTGTTTTTATGGCCATTATTTCGAAGTGACGGGGTACCCCATTTTAATTTATCAGTCACGGGATCTAATCAGAGTGGAAAGATGGCGGAAGCTGATAAAGACGCCTGTTGATCTAACTCCGCAGGCTTCCCAGCCACAGCTCATGATTGGACTCTGACTTCTGGAAGCGCTTCCAACACTCGGCCTATCTGCATTAAAATTTGCCGAGTTTGACCCAGCTAAGACTCAACCACGAATATGGTTGAAAACTGCCCAATTGATGATGAATGGACTACACAGTCGAAACTCGCATTAGCGGAACTCACTCCGAAACTTGCCAGGAAGGGACAATTTGCTATGGGGCTATGAAATGTCAAGGCTTTCGTAAATAAAATAATTTAGGAGTGGTAGTTTTCCTCTGATACCGATATATGCATATATTTTAATGTCTTTCCAATGTGTCTTACCTATAAGAGATGAAAAAACATACATCAAAATTACCAATATGGTAGCCGATGAGCGAAGGATGATAAAACTCAATATCAAACAAACGAGAAATGAGAAAGGGACTCTCTTTCGAGAAGACACCTAATAAGGTGTCTCTCTGAAAGAGATCGAAAATGCCAAGATGGCCGCCAACTCTCTCTGTAGAAGTTACTGAATAACCCTGTCGTGGATACTATAAACATCTCTTCTGCCAAAAGAGAGAGTCAGACCGAAAAGAGATGTCTCTTTGGCTTAGTGAATAGGCCCCCCTGAAGAAAATGCGCTAATGCAACGCGTTCGAGCAATGGAAAAACAAAAAAAATAAGAAAAAACCTCACAAGTTGAAGGTTTCCTTTTAAAGGTAGTAGAATCCGAAAACAGAAAAAAATACCGCGAATTATTATACAACGGTTTATTATTTACCTGTATAGATGGCCCTTCTGCGTAGATCACTGATTTCTGTGGTCAGGGAATTACAGTTTTCAATAATTTATTCGTTCATTAATTATTTTTGTTGTTATTCATGAAGCATAACGTTTGTTCAAGTTGCAAAAGTACCTATCAACGAAACCCAAAATAACCATCATTCTTCAAATTAAATAATATCTCGGAACGACCAACTCGATTTCATACAGCCATCCGTGACTATAATCAGGTGCTCCCTAGTGATGATATACGGGCCGGATTTATGCAGTTTCATTCACGATCATGTTGTCGAAACTTTTCGGTGCAAACGAACGGCTGCTCTTGCAATGCTCCGGGTGGTATCAAAAATGTTTTGGTTCAGGATCAATTTAAAAACATTAAATATCCTTCATCCATATCCTTCTAATGAAAGTTTTCGAGCTACGGCGTTCTGAAAATATCAACCCCTTTCACCCCTTAGAGATGACTGACAGTAACGCCGAGGTTCGCGGACCAACTAGACCCCAAATGGGACCCACAAACCAAATTTCATTAATTTTGGTTCATGGTAACTAAGGAAAGGGCGAAAACCGCGTACGGCGGACGGATTGAAATTGTTTTTCCATTTCGGATTCTATACGTACTGCCTTGAAACGGAAACGACATTGAGGGGGGTTAACATTTTTTTTTTTTTTTTTTTCATGCTCGATTCCTCAGCTTCATTATTGAGAATAATAAACCAAAATGGGGGGGGGGGGGGGGGACCCCAAGACAAAGGACAGAAATTCGACACAATTAGGAATCCCCCCCCCCCCCCCACCAACAAGACAAAAATAACCTGTTTACGTCTAGGAAACGATAGGTATGTCGGAAGAGAGGGAAAAGAGGATGCCGGAAGTGTTGGAGGAAGACTTTGAATGCAATTTGGCAGCAATCACGTTTTATGAGCTGTGCCCTCATTGTACGATACGTACGATGCGTACGAGTATGTACACATGCACATTTGAAGTCCAAGTGGAGAAACGTTTTGAGAGCGGAAACGATCATGAAACACACGGAAACTTTCACACACGAAACCTTCACACCCACGACAAACGAAGACAACGAGGCGTCGTTAATTTGCGGGGTTCCTATAAAATTTCCAATTTATTTACATTCTGAATGAGCTTTAAAATGTTAACGTTCAAATGTGATATGGCACATTTAAGGCGATATTTCGCTTCTCGCTTTACGTTTGTATTTAACGTCCACACTGAGCAACTTGAACGTTTCCATTTTTCGCCCGATTGAGTTAGATTTCCTTGGATCACCAGAAGTTCCATAGGTACCGAACGGTTTCGCCATCCGACGCAGCTTCAGAGGAGGAACTCAGTGTAACAGTCGGTGCACGATCGTTAGCTAGAAAACGCCGATTATTGTAATCCGCTGACGGAGAGGGCGAGCCTTTTTGGATGTTATGCATAAATTGTATCTTATTGGGCACGAAAAATATAATAATAAGGGTGCATAAGTAACCTTTCGATTGGGGAGGGGTCCCCTACAAACGACGGTTGGCGGAGCACAGGTAGACCCACGTGAATCTGCCCGTAAGGAGGATACAAAAAAAATTTTTTAAAAGGTCCATTGAGGCGAACCGTAGGGTAAACCGGGGTACAAGGGGCTGGCCCTTCAATCTTAAGTAATGCAGCACGATCTCACAAAGTTATCGAATATTCAGATGAAGGGACCCCGAAGAAGGAAATGAAAATTTGCATTTTGTTATTAACGTTCTTCCGTTCATTTCGAACCGTCAAACAGTGAAAATGAGATCGTTTTCTAGTGGTGAAACGCAGCTTTCGTCGGGTGAGCGCATCCGTTGAGATGAGGCTTGAAATGTTACCTACCGTTTGACCTGTTTACCACTACATCATAACAAAGTAAGTAGGTAACAATGAAATAATCAAATTAATTATGCGTCGAATGTGAATAAATCAAGGTGAAAAGCTGTGTAACTACGGTTTTGACGATTTCTCAAAGCTCTTAGGTTATGTATAATGTGGTCACTTCTAGAAAAGTTTTAAAAATAAAAGTTTTAAAAATGGCTAAGGCAGCTCAAGAGCACGATTTGGTTCCAATTATAGAATTGATGCAAAAAATAGAGCATTATCATGGATACAACACAAAATTTCACCACTACAAGCGAAAACTGTGCATCACGGAAACTTTAGTATAAAATTACGATTGCAAACACCAGTGCAAAATTGATGATTCGTTTCATTGTATACGTATGAAGGAGAGGTGGACTAGCCCACTTCGTGAGACTAAACACCAATACGAAGTTGATAATTCATTAGAGAGTTCCTAGGCGATACCGTTGCTCAGATGCGTCATCCGTACGTCTCAGAAAAGTGTTCTGCGCATGCGCCAAATGGCTGACGTATCATACGGTTGGCGTATTTTGCCGCATACATCCGACACCGCCTCTCGATCCCGTGAAACGTAACGACTAGACCGCGAGTAAAAGTAACCTGATGTTGAAAACAGTACATGTTGAAGTACCTACTACGTGTTACGGTAAAAACGTGATCGCGATGAATTTTCCACCATGCTTTCAAACACCAACGTTTTTGGCCCCCCCCCCCCCCCCCCCCCCATCGAATCCCCCATAGAATCGGATTTTTGTTGGAGTGAGGGTGAAGAATTGATTCAACTTTCTTGCCAAATTTAGCAACAGCAAGCAATTCAGTAACTTTCTTCACGAAAATTTCTGATAATCCTAACTCAAAAGTTATGCCCGCTTTTCGCGTTTTGTACTAGTGTACTGTAAAATATTTCTGTACCTGCTGTTTTCTTAACCTGTAGTAGTTTACATTGTTTTCTTAACCTAAAAAGTTAAATGGTTTCAAATGCTTAAGCTTTTTTAGTGTAGACCTACCTTTCCCTCATAATAAATCCTGGTTTCACAAATTTATAGCTGGTTTTGCAGGCTTTTGCAGTTTTGCAAAAGAATCCAAATATGTGCTGCAGAAGCAAACCTACTTTATACAACTTTAGTTTTGCAATAACTATGTGATGGATGAGATAGAGCGAACATCCACCACGAGAGGCGTTGAGGGAGGATGTGCCCGGTTTGGTTATGGGCGGACCACCACTATGCCTCGGATCTTTTTGGAACGTTTTGTCCGGTATGGTTATGAGCCGAATCACCACTATGCCTGGAATCTTTTCGGGTTCGTTGCCTGGTTTGGTTATGGGCGGACCACCACCATGCCCAGGATCTTTTTGGAAGATTTGCTCAGTTTGGTTATGAGCGGATCACCACCATGCCCAAGATCTTTTAGGTAAGGAGAAAGACGAGGTAAGGAGGAGAGAGAGTAGTCAGCGACTAGAGGAGAGCGTAGAATGGCTAGAAAGACGAAGGAGGCGAGTTTTTATAGGCTTGGGATCCGTCTCCCTCCATCATCCAGCTAGTGGAGGATGGTGGAGATCCCCAGGCTCGCCCTCGGCTCTCCTGCGTCTTCCGTCCCCACTTTAAGTTTATTTGGCGAGATCTTAATTTCACATAGTAAAGTTGTGGTTCTGGGAGGATGCCACGACAAACTAATTAGGCGTTCTTCAAATTCAACAGGCTCCTGACTTCAGATTTAACAGAGCTGGTGCATAGTGGTTTGTTTTGTCTGTGTGTAGCTCTTTTGTCTTTTGAGATGGAAGAGGGTAGAATTCGCGGTACTTCAACAATCAGTAAGGAATTGACGTCACTTTAAGATACCGACTATCATGCTAGTTGTCTCTCGTAACCCATGGCAACGGGTTTTTTTTTACGAGGGAAACAGTGGGAAAATCTTGAAAAAGACTTGCGCTTTGGAGGGTCCGCACTCCGCAGCCGTGTGAGGTTTCACTCACTAAAAACCCACTAACCCTGATCCTCTTGACCTAATCCACCCAGGAATCACTTGTTCAGCATTACTTCGGAGTGGGGTCGACGGAATGGCAACGGGTTAGCATTCATGTTGTTCGCCCTAACAGCCTATGCGATATTGTTATCACCGTATCTCCTAGGAACTCTCTATTGTATACGTATGAAGGAGAGACTCCAACGAAGAGGACATAGCCCAGTGGTTCTGTTGTAGTCAAGTGAAGAGCGCTATAAACTGACGGAAAACGTAGGTAACACAAAGTCTTTCACGGCACCATCCCCCCCCCCCCCCCACAGGAGGAAAACATATTATTAATAAAGAAAACCGTATGTCGTGGTATCCTCCCAGAACCACAACTCTACCATGTGAAAATAAGACCTCGCCAAATAAACCTAGAAGTGGGTAAGGAAGTCGCAGGAGAGCTGAGGGACAACCTGGGGATCCCCACCATCCTCCACTAGCTGGAGGATGTAGGGAGATGGCTTCCAGGCCTATAAATACTCGCCTCCTTCGCCTTTCTAACCATTCTACTGCTCTCCTCTAGTCGCTGACTACTCTCTCTCCTCCTTACCTAAAAGATCTTGGGCATGGTGGTGATTCGCTCATAACCAAACCAAGCAAATTCATCCTGAAAGACCTCGGGCATGGTGGTGATCCGCTCATAACCAAACCGAGCAAACCTTCCAAAAAGATCCTGGGCATGGTGGTGGTCCGCCCATAACCAAACCAGGCAACGAACCCGAAAAGATTCCGGGCATGGTGGTGATTCGCTCGTAACCAAACCGGAAAAACGCTCCAAAAAGATCCCGGGCATGGTGGTGATTCGCTCATAACCAAACCGGACAAAACGCTCCAAAAAGATCCCGGGCATGGTGGTGGTCCGCCCATAACCAAACCGGGCACATCCCCCCTCGACGCCGCTCGTAGTGGATGTGCGTCAAATTTACATTCACTACACCGTAGTATTATAGGAGCTGCAAGTTATAGGTGCTGCTATCAAGAATTTTGGTGGCAATGAAGCAACAACTTTATTAACAACAAAGTTGCCCAGCAACTGACGGAGTCATAATGTAATGATCAATCAATCATAGCGTCTATTCGTTGCGTTAACGTCGAATTATTTCCCTAGACGGTATGACGTACCTTGTACAGTAATTGGCGTTACTGAGCTGCCACGTTCGTTACAGCGATCGCTCCTTCTCACCTAGAAATAAAAAATAAAGATAAATAAACGAAAATTACTCCAATAAACTTGAGAATTATCTCAACAGTAATGATGTGAATAAGGTGAGCCTGATTGCGATAACCCACCGTTTTACTGGCCAGCCACCGCTAATCAAGGCCAGCTCAACCAAAGGTGATAATTGACGGCAGGCCTTTAAATTTTACGACATATTTTATTGCCCGCCTTAACTAGGAATCTTCTGTTAATGAATTTTACGGCCCCACTTTAATTGTTTTCTTCGTATTTTTTTTTTCTTTTCGTATTCTTTTTCTCTTAGTCGTAGAAGGTATCGGAAAGCGAGATCGGTTAATTGATTGATTCATTTTTGAAATAAAGGCGACAAATTTACGAGCCTCGTTTCATGCAGTTGGGCAAAAATGACGGTAGTACTATGCTCCTCAACGCTCAACATGTTGATTGTATACAACAATTATTATATCACTACGTCACTAGCTGGATGATCCGTTCGTTGCACAGGACAGTAATAAAGCTATGCCGCCACTGGTGGCCGAGTGGTCTAAGGCGTTGGGGTCTGAAGCCGCTCGACTCCGGTGGCCCGGGTTCGACTCCCGGCTGAGGAACGAAATTTTCTCAGGGAGAGGGTTATGAGAGCATTATTTGGTAGTTAAACCGTAAATAATTAAAAATGAGACACCCAAAGGGTAACGAAGTTATTTATTTTCATTTATAAATCTAAGTTATATTGATGACATACCAAAAACTTCTAGTAGGTAGGGTTGGTATGTACATTTAGGTACCGGCCTACTCGTAAAGACCTATTGAATTGAGATTTTAAATTTGAACTCCTAGGGTTACGATTGAAACCTGACATTCAACAGGGGGAAAAACTCAAAATTTGATGGTTCCGTTTCAAGGCACGTAGAGAGCAAAAAAAGACAAATCATTACACAACGGTTTATTATTTGGTACCTGTATAGAAGCCCCTTCTGCGCAGGTCACTGTTTTCTATGGTAAATGCATACCGTTACTGTGAACGAACGGCTGGATTTACAATGCTCCGAGTGGACAATACATAGTTCTTCATACATTTTTCAAGAAGTAAGCCAATCGAAAATAACTGCAGTATGATATGTGTTTCGCAGTCTCAAAATTAGTGTGACAAACTTGTTCTGTAATCGAAATCCCGAAGGTCCGAGAGAGAGTGCCAACACTATATTTCTGGAATTTAATATGTTTTCGCAGTAGTTCAGATAGGCTATGAACTAATAATATTTATCGTAATATTCAATTCGTATTCTGTATTCAATCGCCATATTCGTATTCGGTATTTATCATTATATTCAAGCTGACCTAGTCCAATTTGAAAACTTCCTGTTATTAACGCCAACTTACATTCAAATCGAATCCAACAAATAACTACCTACCTATCAACCCCTTTGCCAACTGGATATTTTACTAGGTACAACAACATTTTATGGCTTAATATTTTTCAGTCACTGTAAGGACGATTGGTACAGCTTTGAAAGTTATTTCGTTCGATTCAGCGTGCTGAAAAACTTGAAAACTATACCAAACACACATTTTTCCGATAGATGGCACCACTGGTGCCAGGGTGGCGCCGTTTCCTGACACCACGATAGCACCAACAACTATACAGCTAATTCTAGAGGCCTAAACTCTTATTTCAGACAGATGGTGCCAGCGTGACGCCATTACCTGGCACCATGGTGGCATCATGGTGGCGTATACCCTCAAACAAGTCAAAATACACAAAATTGCGGCTTGTATCGCAATACAGACAAAAGGAAGCGCGGGCGCAGTACAGGTATATTGGAAGTCAACCCGCACACATGTCGTTGGAGTCTGAGTAAGAAATTATCAGCTCCACTCACTTGAAATAGCTTCAACACTTTTGCTTGTATAAGCTTATTAGCTTCATGCAGCCTAAAGTTCAATACTTTTCAATACTGAGTCAAAATAAAAATTGGAAAATTTTGGAAAATTGGACAATTTAAAACATTCCGAGTTATTCACTTCTCAAAATGAATCGGAACGTCGTAAAAATATCAGCCCATCTCTCTCGCAGTAGATTAGGATGGAATCAGTATTTTCCACATATATATACTTGCATTTAAGCTGAAGAGCTTCATGTAGTCCACTGTTCAAAACTTTTATTGAGTCAAAATGAAAAATATTGGACAGTTTGAAACCTGAACAGTATCAGAACGCCGTAAAAATATCTACTCAACTCACTTGACATAGATTTGAACGGACTCAAGTCATTTTAGCACGTTGTCTGGTGCACTTCAACACATTTAGTTGTACTTGAACACATTAACTTCTATGATTTCGGTGAATATCCTAGAAACGATCCGCTGTGGATTTCAATTTACTGGACGAACAGTAGGGTAACTTTTACGAAGAAATCAAAAAGGAGCATCTGGTAGTTCTCCTAACCGATACTGCCCCCAGGGTAAGTCACATTTTTGGTTTATTATTCTCAATAACGAACCTTTCGAATCGAACATGAAACAAATTTTTGTAACCCCCTCATTCATGGTTTCCGTTTCAAGGAACGTAGAATCCGAAAATGGAATAAAAGGAATTTCTTTCTGTCCCCCGTATGTTCTTTCCTTAGTTACCATGAACCAAAATTAATGAAATTTGGTTTGCAGGTCCCATTTGGGCTTTAGTTGGTCCTCCCAGTTCGGCGTTTATGTAACTCTATGGGGTGAAAAGTAGGTGATGATCTATCTCGGAAAATTTTACTTCAAGTACTTAGTGGGTTTTTTCGCATTTCTAAATATTTCGATTTTTTTCTGAATTTTTAAGACCACCCGGAGCACTCTACGACGTTGCCATACCATTTGCTATAAAATTTGCCCTAAAGAGCAGGGTTTATGCAGGCATCAAGCTGAGTTGAGAGCGCACATCACTTATATCTCGACCAGGCTGGCGCTGTAGCGTAGTGGTCTAAGCGTCCCTAACCATCCCTAACCATCCCTAACCATCCCTAACCAACCCGACCGGAACTGAATATTTTTTCACTCCACATCAACATTGTCCCATCAGTACTTCATTTGTGTTTCTTATTGCCATTTTAGCTACTTTTGGTCAATGATGGAATTATTTTAGCAACATTCAACACGTGATTTAGGCAGGCATAGTAACGAGTACGGGGTTAGGTACTAAGCTACAAAGGATCTGCGATCTACATAAATATAGGAGGTTATCTATACAGAGAGCTGTGATCTGTAACAGAACTACCGTCCATAGCAAGAAAGCCGAAGAACAAGGAAATCTAGTTTTGAGGAAAACGCAAGTAAAGGTTTTAGGCTGTAAAATGAGCATTCTTCAACATTTTCCAACGATTTTTTTTTGTTTTGCAATTGATCTAACTTTAGTTTCTACGTCTGTAGCAGCAAGGCGGATCAATTTTGGAAGAACACGCGTAAATTTATGTAAGCAACTGTTTTTCTCCGTTTTAGAAGATGAGGTAAAATTTGCTTCAAAAAACGGTAGACGGTCTGCAACAAACAAAAATTCAGACAACTATATATGAGAGGGACACAACAGAGAAAAACATTACTGTCCTGATGGCCATTAGAGTCAATTCACTGTTTCAATGAATTAACACCGCAGGTCTGGGATCTACTGTTTTTATTTGCTGGAAGAACTACTACTGCGTTTCATCGTTGTAAAACCATAAAGAAATCGAAAAACCGCAGACATTTTCCTCGAATAACTGTTTTAGGGAAATGTTCTCAACTTCTACAAATGGATACCAGGATAGGTCTTTAACATACGAATCCAGCTATAACAAAATCTCTAAATTGAAAAAAATCGAGTCTACGGCTTCTCTACTTTGGAGGGCAGAGAAGGGTGTTCTACGCAGAGAGCTGTGATCTGTAACATTTGTTCGATACAAAACAATAAAACATTGTCTAGGGATTTGCAACGTTTTATTTACTTAAGTAGGCAACCTATTTAATAAATTGTTCCAGCCGGCGCACAGTGGTCGGATGTGTGGAAAAAAACGCTGCGAAGTCCTTGTCACATGGGTTCATTATTCTACTGGACATACCTACAGAGATGTTGGCTGTTTATTTATTGTTTCTTTCATATAAAATAATTAAAATAGCTATCTCTGGTGGTTTCCACCAATTTTGGCCCCCAAAACACGAATAAGGTACCTACGCTTTTTTTTTTAAATAAATTATCTCTGATCATTGATAGTACCATTTTATCGTCTTGATCCACCTGTTGACACTTTTTCCAGTGTTATTCTACAAATTGATGGTGATTTCAGACGATTTCCCAGGTTTTTGACTCATAAAAAATCAATTTCGGGAGCTGAACATCTGGTAGAACATCAATTTTCTATTCTTTGGTCAAAATCGAGTTCATATTCGGTCATCTCGTCCCCAAAAACATGATAAACGATACCTTAAAAGCTCATGTTACCAACATGTTGCTAAAACGCAAAAAGTACCTATTTTTACACAGATTTTCACTCATAACACCCCTGGGTATATTCCGATCGGGCTGAAAAGTTTCGGGACACAACTAGAACCCAAATGGAGCATGTGTGCGAAAGAACGATTTTTTTAGACCGAAAATGAAGCCTGTACACGTGATACGGCGGACGGCGGACGGACATTGCATTTTTGGAATCTACGCACCTTGAAACGGAAAAGAAAAAATTTTGAGGGGGTGTTATAAAAATTTTTTGCTGAGCGAATACATAGGTGTATTATTCACAGAATAATAAACCAAAAACCCAAAATGAAAGTTGTCAAATCGTTGTTCTGGGCGTTGTAGGTCATTCTCAAATAATAGCTACCCACGGATGAGAGTTCTCGAACGATTGTGCCCGTAAAAAATATTCAATGGCGAACAGAGAATGATGAAACCAAAGACCTATTATAGATTCACCAACGCATAAGTTTTTGATTTCGCGGAATTCGATCTTGATAATAGAAATTAGTTAATTCTAGGCAATGTTAGGTCTACTTAGGTATAAATAGTGGAAAGTTTTGAATTATTTGTTTATTTTTTTCATGGATCACCGAAAAAAAGGATTGAAAAAAAATGCAATGAAAAATCGTCTTTAGTAATATTATTTGTGGACCACAAAAAAAAGCTCCATCCAGCTCCACTTCGGTAACGTTATTACCTCAAAATACATGTATATATAAGAGTCAGCACCTTGAGTTTGATCGCCGCCCTCCGCCGCAGGTGATGGGCATTCACGATAGAACCAGTTGTCTCCTGAATTTATACCTAATGTCATAGTTTTTAGGCTTTTTGTTTATACAGAAGCTCAAAGAGCAAATGCAGTCTCTCTAAACAATAATATTATGTGACACTGCTCAGGATTTTAGTTTTCCTTTTACACTTGACGAGACAGGTTCGTTCTTCGTATTCTCCCGCGTGAATTATTAATAATGGAAAAATTTGTTATTTCTTACGACAAGTTGTGTGACGTAATGCTCAAGAGCGAGTGTACCCTACAGCAGGGATTGAGAGAAATGTTTCCCCACATAAAAGAAGTCTATGAAAAAGTGACGAGGAAACCACAACTTCGTACTATATTTTCGCAGCAATGTGAGGTAAATGATCTGCATTATAAAACCGGTACAATGTATTGGGAAAAACCGGGTTTCTAGTTTTAAGTCTGCACCAATAAATGGATCAGTAAGTACCTACTCTAAATAAAATTTTAGTTACTTGATTTTATAGCTGAAATGTTGAAAAACAGATTTTTTGTACTCTTGAAAAGTGATTTTTACAAGGTTTTTTTTGGGATTTACGGTGGAATTTGAGGATAAGGGTGCAAGGTAGGTATTTTTCGTTGTCAAATTAATTTTCAGCACACCAATAAACATAAGATAAAGTGCGTTTGGTCTGTCGGATATAATGTTTATTTTTAACGAATTTTCGTGTGCAAACAAATCTTAAAAACGCTGCAAAGTCCTTGTCACATGGGTTTATTATTCCATTGGACATACCTACAGAGATGTTGGCTGTTTATTTATTGTTTCTTTCATATAAAATAATTGAAATAGCTATCTCTGGTGGTTTCCACCAATTTTGGCCCCCAAAACACGAATAAACTACGCTCCTTTTTTTTTAAATAAATTATCTCTGATCATTGATAGTACCATTTAATCGTCTTGATCCACCTGTTGACACTTTTTCCAGTGTTATTATACATATTGATGGTGATTTCAAACGATTTCCCAGGTTTTTGACTCATAAAAAATCAATTTCGGGAGCTGAACATCTGGTAGAACCTCAATTTTCTATTCTTTGGTAAAAATCTACTTCATATTCAGTCTTCTCGTCCCCAAAAACATGAAAAACGATACCTTAAAAGCTCATGTTACTAACATGTTGCTAAAACGCAAAAAGTACCTATTTTTATACACATTTTCACTCATAACACCCCTGGATATATTCCGATCTGGCTGAAAAATTTCGGGACACAACTAGGGCCCAAATGGAGCATGTGTGCGAAAGAACGAATTTTTTAGACCGAAAATGAAGCCTGTACACGTGATACGGCGGACGGCGGATGGCGGACGGCGTACGGCGGACGGACATTGCATTTTTTGAATCTACACACCTTGAAACGGAAAAGAAAAAAGTTTGAGGGGGTGTTATAAAAATTTTTTGCTGAGCGATTACATAGGTGTATTATTCACAGAATAATAAACCAAAAACAGTAATAACCAAACATCTAGAGCGAACAGAGAAAAACGGGTGGCAGATTCGGTTTCAGCACACCAAAAAACGTAATGGATCTTTAGAGTAGCTGCCAGTTAGAACCTTTAGAGGTTTTTGCACAAAAACGGCTATTTCCGACCACTGTGCGGCGGCCCCCTCCATGACGGTGAGGTCCTACATAGCAGTGACGGCTCAGGTAATAATTTACTACGATAGCTTCCACCAACCGACTTCATGCCATTTAAATGTACTGGTCAATTATTGAAACACTCCAAATTTTTAATCGGCTGCTGTCAGTAGTTTAGTTTTCCCTTCCTTGTTTACAACATCTCCGAAGGAGAAGGGCGGTTCAGCGAGGGCGTTTGACGGGTAGTGTGAAGGGGGTAGAATAAAGTTGCACTCCGGTAGAGGTGGACAGCTAAAGGGCTTCGGGTGAGTGTGTATACGTTTGTTTGTGTGTCGCTCGTCTGTGCGAGTGGTGAGCCGAAGGGTAGTTTAGGGCTGAGTGTGAGTTAGGGTTGAGTTTTAGTTGGTCGTGTCGAAGGGGGATGTTACGAAGCTTGACCACAAGTCCGGCAACAGGTGAGAGGACGAGCCTGCTGGTCTACAACTAGGGAAAACATCTGGTATACAGGGAGCCAGCACTTCCCTCCTTCAAGATCACGACGGAAAACTGATACCACCGGGCGCTTTGAAATCTCTCTGTATCTTTTTGCGTGGATACAGGAACAAAAACGCTGCAAAGTCCTTGACAGTTTGTTTCCACCGTTGAATTATTAGTCGGATATCTAAGAGACTTGTACTGTTTATTGTCAAAGATAATAAACTTTTCTTATACCCAGATGAAAATCTTCTTTCAGGAGGAACAACTTAATAGAATACCCTCGTTAACAGTAGGTAATTTTCGGAAACCAAGTAAATAACGCTGCAAAGTCCTTGTCACATGGGTTTATTATGCTACTGGACATACATACAGAAATGTTGGCTGTCCATTTATTGTTTCTTCCATGTGCAATTATTGAAATGGCTGTTTTTGATGGTTTCCACCAATTCTTGCCCCCAAAAACACGAATTAGGCTCGCCTTTTTTTTAAACAGATTATTTTTTATCATTGATAGCACCATTTAATTGTCTTGATTCACCTGTTGATACTACTTCTAGTGTTATTATACAAATGTATGGCGATGTCACAAAATTTCCTATGTTTTTGACTAATACAAAATGAATTTCGGGAGCTTAACCTTCGTCACAACCTCAATTCTTCACTCTTCGGTCAAAATCAACCACATATTCGGTCTTCTCGCCGTAAAAAACATGGAAAACGATAGGTAGGTACCTACCTCACAAGCTCATGTTCACTAAAACCTCAAAAATCCTTCGAGAACCCCTATTTTTACACCCATTTTTCTCCCATAACACCCCTGGGTGTAAGCCGATCGGGCTGCCGTGTTCCGGAGCACAACTAGGACCCAAAAACTGTGTGCGGAAGAACGACGATTTTAGGCCAAGATTTAACGTAAATTTAAGACTGAAACTTCGTTAAAACCTCAATTTTCCACTCTTGGTCAAAATCGACTTCATATTCGGTCTTCTCGTCCCCAAGAACATGGAAAACAATACCTCAAAAGATCATGGTACTAACATGTTACTAAAACACAAAAAGTTCATATTTTTAACCCATTTTCACTCATAACACCCCTGGGTATATTCCGATCTGGCTGCAATGTTTCGGGACACAACTAGGGCCCAAATGGAGCATGTGAGCGAAAGAACGAATTTTTTTAGACCAAAAATGAAGCCGGTATACGTGATGGGCGGACGGCGGACGGACATTGCATTTTTGGAATCTACGCACCTTGAAACGGAAAAGAACAAATTTTGAGGGGTGTTATAAAAATTGTTTGCTGAGCGAATACATAGGTGTATTATTCACAGAATAATAAACCAAAAATGTTGGATCAGAATTTCATGCTGTCAAGAGTGGAGTCGTATCCACAGTGCTATGAAACCGTTACACCGGAAAATTTCAAATTTTGAAAGTCCGATATATGGGATCGATAAAAGTGGCATTTCGAGCTGTACACCCTGAGGGGGAGCTGGAATATTACATTGGAACGTCAGAAGACTCTAAAAATAATGTATGGTCATTGTTGGTTTGCTGCTCTTCAAAAATACGTTTAAAAAGAGAAAAAAAGTTGCATAAATAAATTTGGCCAATGAATGCTGAAAGGACGAATGTGGAGGGAACCACGTGGGCAGTTAGGGATAGTAACGACTACCTTGACTTAGATAGTTAACGTAGAGGCGTTAATTTATTGATGCGCCACAACGACGCCACACAACCATCCTGAAACCTTATAAGGTATTATTGTAAGGCCATAACCGACGAAAGTTAACATTTAAAGAGGTTGTATCTACGATTTTCGGCAAGGTCTGCGTTTATGAATTTGAAATAGGACTGTTAAGTTGATCGCAATAGAATTGGACTCTGGTAATTGTTGTTTTTGCCTTAGTTGTGCGAGATGCCATTGTGATCTTGAATACATTCATTCAAAAACCAGACAGATTTTGTATCACATTATCCTACGCCCCAATAACTGAAATTAATAATTTATTACCTCCGAAATCCTTATGAAACGTCATTAAAATCGCTTTTTTCGAAAATACGACAAAATTCTCGATTTTGGCCATTCGATCCGGCCAAAGAGTCCAAGAAAATTCCGTTTTAGAAGCCCTGTGAGGCAGGCAAATGGTCATACAGTTACTTAATTTTGTGGTGGTTTTGTGGTTGGTTACAGCTACAGTGACTTAATTTCGACCCGATTTTGGACTGTGCCGGGTATGCTTTGTATTACACCTTAAAGCTCCCCCTCACGCCCACCCACTTGATATTATAATGCCAAATAACCGTGCAAGTCCACTATTACGGCAACCCTGGGAACGCCCCGTAGAACGAAAAACCGCAATGAGAGAGGGCATTTCGTTCTTGATGGGTTGCAGTGGGTGTTTTTAGCTAAATCTAGATCCAGACACATCACCACAACATAATGAAGGGAGGCGCGCTCATTGCGAGGTATTATTACAGCGAGCATACCTGGTATTATAGTGAACATGCCTGGTGGTACCCATTTAGAATGGAGAGGCCAATAACCTCTCGAAACCCTTCTGCCCGATTTTATGTATTCACCCCTCAACGAATATTATATAATTCAACTAATGATTTTCTTTCTGGGAGGCGGACGATTATAATGAAAAAAGGAACCCCGTGCCACTGTTTAGCATTAGGAGGAGCCCCGACCAGCTGCTCGAGTTTTGCCGAATTACCATCAGGAGGAAGTGGGTTTTTCATATTCGTTATTCCGCTGCCTTCCTTCAATACCGTCGCCCATCGGCAGCACGCGAACGCCCCAACACACACACACGAAATTATAATATCAATCGGTCCGTTAATAATACGGGTGTGGAATATTTCGGATTCGTCGTGACCCATTTAGCATTCGAGGGTTCCCTTGATCGGTGATTAGAAGGATTATTTCGACACTTGATGCCGGAGAAAATCGTGAAAAATGGATGTTACGTGCTCACATTGTCTCCCTGCTTCATCGACCACCTTTGCGGCATCTGCTCTTGTTTTACTAGGAGGCGGCTCTACCTTTTGTGTGGTATATTACTCTCTACACTCGGGAAAACTCTTTACAATATATTTCATTGATATTCTTTACAATATAACGTCAGCGTATTGACCCTTTTCGTGTCTAAATTTTTTGAAAAATTATTTATTTCCAAAATAGATATACAAGACATATACACACATAACAAAAACGCTGCAAATCCCTGCACAACGGTTTATTATTTTGTATAGAATACCCTCCTGTTACAGATCGCAGCTCTATGTATAGATAACCCTTCTATATAATATGATATGTACTATTCTATTATATACATATTATGTAGATCGCAGACCCTCCGTAGGTTAGTACCTAACCCCGTACTCGTTACTAGGTGCCTACCTAAATCACGAGTTAAATGTTGCTAAAATAATTCTGCCGATGACAAACAGTACCTTACAAAAAGAAACACACATAATGAAGTTCTGAAAAGAAATTGTTGATGAGGAGTGAAAAAAGTTGCAAAAGTACCTACCAACAAACTCCAGCCCCTTCTACGTAGATGGTATAATGAACCGTTGTGTAATAATTTACCCTTGAGTAATGATTTACCATAGTAATAATTTACCCATCAATAATACTTCAACGTTTGTTCAAGTTTCACTACCTACCATCAAACTCCAAAAGAGCCATCATTTTTCAAGCGAAATAATATCACAGAACAACCAACTCGACTTCATACTCCGCCAATATAATCAGGTGATCCCTACCAATGATTGGCCGTATTCACAAATTCCTATTGTGGGCGCGTCTCTGGTTACGAGATTTGGTTTGAATTGTATACAATTTCATTCACACTGGAGTCGAAAATGCCTGTCGGTGCAAACTTCGGGGCCTTACTGTGAACGAACGGCTGGACGTACGATGCTCCGGATGGTCTTAAAAAACTCGCAAGTTCAAGAACTATTTTAAACCGTAAAAATATTTACGTAAAAAAATGGTATAGGCGTTTTGAAAATTTCAACCCCTATTTTGAACCCCTTAGAGATGACTCACAGTAACGTCGAGCTTCGAGGACCAACTAGACGCCGAACGGAAGCTATAACCCGAATTTCATCAATTTTTTTTCATGGTAACTAAGAAAAGTGGCCCGTACGGTGTACGGCGTACGGCGTACGGCGTACGGCGGACAGACAGAAATATTTTTATTGCAGTTTTGGATTCTACATACCTTGAAACGTAAACCATCAAATTTTGAGGGGGGGGGTAAGAATTTTTTTTTTCATGCTCGATTCCAATGGTTCATTATTGAAAATAATAAACCAAAAACTTGACAAGAAATGAACTAAACTGCCTGCTTATGCAACAGAGGAAAGAAAAGGAAAGATAGAGAGAAAACAAAAACAGCAAAGTTCAACCTTGCATAAATCAAAGAGGAGGTGACTTCTAATTTCTCTTCCTATGTTCATGTATGCATGTTTTGTATTAAATTGTTATGCTTTAATTTGTTAAGCTTGTCACAAGATAGGTACGTTCTGCCGATGCCGGTCCCGATTGTTGTTGATTTTTCCGGGGAAGTGTATTTTCTTGCAGCCCAGCGTCATCTGGCAAGCCTGATCACTAACACGCGGAACATAAAGCAGTAGAACATCACTTGTATTGTACCCACCTATTCGATCCCAATAAATTTAATTTCGGTTCATTGGTCACCAATGCGGCTGCACCACTCAAGGAGGCACCTTTACCGAACAATCAAGATAATTTCCCCACGGCATCGAAAAAAAAATCGGTACCGTTTCTTTGTTAATTACGCTTTAACGGATCCTCGATCAAATAAAAAGGTAAAAACTGTCCTATCAACCCTCGCGAGATGAGTCTACAGGAATTTTTGTGGGAACTTTTGTATTGGACGCCCAATAACACTTTTATTTTGGGGGTTCGCACCCATCGATGGGAGCATCTTAAGCCAGTGTCATCTGGCAAAAGGGGGTCAACCGTATTTGGGGACAGAAAAACCTCCAAGAGGGGTCCGTTGGGACGTCGAGAGGAGCTCTGAAGGGAGCTACATCTTCCCAACGGTTGATTTAACATGGCATTGTCAGGTAATTCAATCAATTACTTTCGGCGGTTCGTGATCGATTTGAAACTGATGTACCCCCTTCGTGAGGCTGTGTTGAATGTCATTTTCACGTGCGTGAGAGAATGAAGGATCATCAGTGCGAGGATTGTACTACAAACTTGACGACAATGGACGTTTATTAAGTGGGGTTTTTTGGTTTATTATTCTGTGAATAATACACCTATGTATTCGCTCAGCAAAAAATTTTTATAACACCCCCCTCAAACTTTTTTCTTTTACGTTTCAAGGTGCATAGATTCCAAAAATGCAATGTCCGTCCGCCGTACGCCGTCCGCCGTACGCCGTCCGCCGTACGCCGTCCGCCGTCCGCCGTATCACGTGTACAGGCTTCATTTTCGGTCTAAAAAAATCGTTCTTTCGCACACATGCTCCATTTGGGCCCTAGTTGTGTCCCGAAACTTTTCAGCCCGATCGGAATATACCCAGGGGTGTTATGAGTGAAAATGTGTGTAAAAATAGGTACTTTTTACGTTTTAGCAACATATTGGTAACATGAGCTTCTGAGATATCGTTTTCTATGTTTTTGGGGACGAGAAGACCGAATATGAAGTCGATTTTGACCAAAGAGTGGAAAATTGAGTTCTACCAAATGTTCAGCTCCCAGAATTGATTTTTTTTTAGTGAAAACCCTGGGAAATCGTCTGAAATCACCATCAGTTTGTATAATAACACTGGAAAAAGTGTCAAGACGTGGTTCAGGACGATTAAATGGCACTACCAATGATCAAAGATAGTTTTAAAAAAAAAAGAAAAAAAAGAGCGTACCTAATTTGTGTTTTGGGGGCCAAAATTAATGGAAACCATCAGAAGTAGCTATTTTGATTATTACGCATGAAAGAAACAATAAATGAACAGCCAACATCTCTGTAGGTATGTCCAATAGAATAATAAACCCATGTGACAAGGACTTTGCAGCGTTTTTAAAATGACAGTGTCAGAACTGTGTGTGTGTGTGTGTGTGTGTGGGGGGGGGGGGGGATGGTATGAAAAATGTTGTTATTCACCGGGGTTTCAAGCGGAATAGGGCCAGTGCATGGCATCCCGCTGAGGGTTTCCATAATCACTAGCAGAATGGAGGATAAGTGTTTATGCGTGGTTCATAAATTGGTAATAAGCTTTATTCTTTGTTTGATTATTCCACATTGCAAGATGGCTTACTACAAAAGGTGTCTTTTCGCTCAGCAAAAAATTTTTATAACACCCCCTCAAAATTTTTTCTTTTCCGTTTCAAGGTGCGTAGATTCCAAAAATGCAATCAATGTCCGTCCGCCGTGTCACGTGTACAGGCTTCATTTTCGGTCTAAAAAAATCGTTCTTTCGCACACATGCTCCATTTGGGCCCTAGTTGTGTCCTGAAACTTTTCAGCCCGCTCGGAATATACCCAGGGGTGTTATGAGTGAAAATGTGTATAAAAATAGGTACTTTTTGCGTTTTAGCAACATGTTGGTAACATGAGCTTTTAAGGTATCGTTTTTCATGTTTTTGGGGACGAGAAGACCGAATATGAAGTCGATTTTGACCATAGAATAGAAAATTGAGGTTCTACCAGATGTTCAGCTCCCGAAATTGATTTTTTATGAGTCAAAAACCTGGGAAATCGTTTGAAATCACCATCAATTTGTAGAATAACACTAGAAAAAGTGTCAACAGGTGGATCAAGAGGATTAAATGGTACTATCAATGATCAAAAATAATTTATTTAAAAAAAAGGAGCGTACTTTATTCGAGTTTTGGGGGCCAAAATTGGTGGAAACCACCAGAGATAGCTATTTCAATTATTTTATATGAAATAAACAATAAATAAACAGCCAACATCTCTGTAGGTATGTCCAATGGAATAATAAACCCATGTGACAAGGACTTTGCAGCGTTTTTTTTTTTTTTTTTAAATCTTTGACCATTGGTAGTGCCATTTAACCGTCTTGATCCACGTGTTGAAACTTTTTCTAGTGTTATTATACAAACTGATTGTGATTTCAGACGATATCCCAGGTTTTTGACTCACGAAAAATCAATTTTGGCAGCTGAACATTTGGTAGAACCTCAATTTTCCACTATTTAGTCAAAATCGACTTCATATTCGGCCTTCTCGTCCCAAAAAACATGGAAAACAATACCTCAAAAGCTCATGTTACTAACATGTTGCTAAAACGCAAAAAGTACGAAGCAAGAACCGAAACTGAAGCCGGTACACGTGATACGGCGTACGGCGTACGGAGGACGGCGGACGGAAATTGCATTTTTGGAATCTACGCACCTTGACACGGAAAAGAAAAAATTTTGAGGTTATAAAATGCTTATAAAATGTTTTTGCTGAGCGAATAAATAGGTTTATTATTCACAGAATAATAAACCAAAATTCGTTCTTTCGCACACATGCTCCATTTGGGCCCAAGTTGTGTCCCGAAACTTTTCAGCCCGATCGGAATATACCCAGGGGTGTTATGAGTGAAAATGTGCATAAAAATAGGTACTTTTTGTGTTTTAGCAACATGTTAGTAAAATGAGCTTTTGAGGTATCGTTTTCCATGTTTTTGGGGATGAGAAGACCGAATATGAAGACGATTTAGACCAAGGAGTGGAAAATTGAGGTTTTACCAGATGTTCAGCTCCCAAAATTGATTTATTATGAGTCAAAAACCTAGAATAACACTAGAAAAAGTGTCAAAACGTGTATCAAGACGATTAAATGGTACTATCAATGATCAAAGATAATTTGAAAAAAAAGGAGCTTACCTAATTCAAGTTTCGGGGGCCAAAATTGGTGGAAACCACCAGAAATAGCTATTTCAATTATTTTACATGAAAGAAACAATAAATGAACAGCCAAAATTTCTGTAGGTATGTCCTATAGAATAATAAACCCATGTGACAAGGACTTTGCAGCGTTTTTTCCTATGTGCGTGTGGTTCGGTCCGGGTTTAAATTACAAGTAGCGGATGGTACAGTTATTTTTGAGTTTTGAAGCTCCTGATGTTTTGTTTTCCAAATTACTTATCAACTGTTTGGAAGGCGTCATTCAAAATTTCTGTTTCCAGCGAGTCTGTCCGGATTTCTTGCTGTCCCCATTCAAATATTCTTCTAGCGTCGCGTTACAGGTTATTGTGCTAGTTCATTCATACTTTTTAATAAACAATTCAGCAGCCAGAAGAAGGGCACTTAGCTACGCCCGAAAGCGCTCGCTTCACAAAAATTAACCCTTCTGCGATTCTTCCTGTTTTAAAAATATATCCTGCCTATTTTCCATAATCCTGCCTATTTTCCGTTTAAATATTTTGCAGTCAGAAAGTTCGTAGTCAACCTTCGCTTTCAACACATAAATATAATTATGTCCGATTGATGCGCTCCCTCCAGTGTGGTTCCTTTTCGACTTGATTTCTCTGGGGCACTCGAAAATGTGACACCGAAACAAAGTCGTTCCACAAAGCGTTTGTTATGAATTGGACGAATCCTAAACCAAATACAATGTTTCCCTTTTTGTATCGGTAATAATATCATGCAAAGACCGCTAGACATGTACATAGGTGGTGTATTAAGAGTGTGAATAAGAGCTGTGCCATTTTCTTTTCATCGCCTAATTCCTATAAAGAACCCCTCAACTACCTGGGCAAAATTACACATAATTTCTTTTAAATAAATACCGAAAATTAAAAAATTAGTGTAGTACCTTGTAGAGCATGAACTTCTGTTTTAAGCACCTATGAAAATTCGAATAATTTAAAACTCACGTCGTATCGACGCTCAAAATGATGATTTTGGGGACCAAGGATCGACTATATTACTCATCTTACCGCGCACTTTTCCGAGTTGTTTCTAATACGTGGATATTATGAGTATGTCTCTCAGCCTCCTTACTTTATCAGCGTGGACCACATTTCGCTTTTACGACCTCAAAGTTTTAGGAGCTTCGCCCGACCGGCTGCTGATTAAAGGGTTTCCGCTTTCCGACGATGGTAATGAGGAGTGGGAAGCGTACACGGAATGGGAAGGATGCTAAAGTGGGTTTGTCAAACGACCAGGTGAGTTATGTTGATCAACTCTCAGGCTAAAAGGATCGATCCTCTGCGGTGTCGTAAAGAATGGTACGGAGGTATCCTACCAGTTATATGTTTCCGAAACTTTGATAAGGTATTTTTATATTCGTTAAAAGTACCTGGCATTAGAAAGGCGTGACCAACCATCGTCGTTGGTTCAAAGAAGCCAACACTAACGCCGCTGTCTCGTATTCTATATGCTGATGACGTAGCAGTAATATTGACAAACAAATCATGGGAGGAAGTCCACAAAACTCTTAGTCAAATACACCAATGGTTCTGCATTAATAGCTTAACAATGAACATTTCTAACACCAACTATGTCACTTTCTCTATAACCTCCACAGGCCAACCTAATTCCTCATCTTACTCTTTGGCGCTACAGCCCATGGAGGGCCCTGGCCTCCCGAATAACACCCTTCCATTCAGTCCTATCCCGAGCTTTCCTTCTCCAATTTCCGACTCCATTATTCCTCAAGTCTTCCTCCAGGTCGTCCTGCCGTCTTTCCCTTGGTCTTCCTTTCCTTCTTTTCCCCCGGGATTACCACTGAACACCTTCTTCCAGGCCCTTTCATCAGCCGTCCTCACCCAGTTGCCCTGCCCACCGAATCCTCTGCTTCCTGATGTCTGTGACGATGTCATCATTTTAACCAACATAATTCCACCAATTTAAAAATCCACGAAGCATCATGTTTTAATTAGAAACATGTAATTGCACTAAGCTTGAGCACGTCAGTATCATTGAATATCTAGGACTCCAACCAGACCAACACCTAAAATGGAGGATGCACATAGGTACGCTAGCAATGAGAGTAAGGAAATCGTTTTTCTTTTAGCGAATTTTCGAAGAAAAGGAAGCTATTGTTCTCGGTCCAAAATTTTTAAAACTCGAATTTCCGAAAGATTTTTATACCAAAATCCGTTTCAGACCATCCTGAATTCCCTGCCGAAAGACACCAAAAATTATATGTATATATATATATTTATATATATATTTATATATTTATATATGTATGTGTCATTCCAGACGATAACTCTCGAAAGAATTGAGATAAAAAGTTCAAATTTGCACGAAAAATCTGTCTTGGCAATCGACAGGCTAAGTTCGAAGATGGGCAGAATCGGGTCACCCTAAGGGGGAGTTTTGGGGAGTTTTAGGGGGGGGGGGGGTTTACCCATAAATTCCCAAAATGAAAAAGTCTGACAAGTGACACCTCATTTTAAAGGTTTTTGTACGCTGAACACGATGGTGAAATCAGAATTGCGATATCTCATTCCATTCTCAAACTGGAGCACTTTGAAGATGAAGGAACGTGGTTATTTCTTGAGATGTTCTTCCTGGTTCGTCTGCTCTAATCTGATAACGGAATGGGATATCGCAATTCTGACTTCACCATCGTGTTCAGCGTTGGAAAATCTACAAACCGAGGTGTTACTCGGCAAAAAATGGAACAAAAAATTTGTTACGTACCCAATACCTACTCTTCTGGTATTCAAAACATTTTGGATTTCCCCCTCCCCCTCCTTCCACCCCAAATTTTACTTTGCGTAAAACTACTCCTGTTTTAATTTTGTTTGGTATCAAGTTGGGAAAACATTGGCCGAAAATTAATTTTCAGAAAGTTTTAGGCGGAGGAGGAAGATGCCGAAAACTTCGAAAATTCGCTCTTATAGCCATGCTGCATGACTGTGGTTTTAGCGAATTTTCAAAGAAAATGAAGCTATTGCAATGGCTTCGAAATTTAAATAATATAAATTTTTGGAAATTTTCTTCATAGAAATCCGTTTCAGACCATTCTAAAACGATTCCTGAAATTTAACACTTTTTTATATGTATATATATATATATATATGTGTCACTCCAGACGATAACTCTCGATAGAATTGAGATAAACAGCTCAAATTTGCACAAAAAATCTATCTTGGCAATCGAAAGGCTAAGTTCGAAGATGGGCGAAATTGGCCTACTCTAAGGAGGGTTTTGGCGCATTTAAAGTGCGCAAAAATTACCCAAAAATCCCCAAAATGTTATTTTCCAACAAGTGACCCCTCATTTTAAAGGTTTTTGCACGCTGAACACGATGGTGGAATCGGAGTTTAGATATCTTGATCCGTTCTCAAATTAGAGCATTTAAAGTGCGCAAAAATTACCCAAAAATCCCCAAAATGTTATTTTCTAACAAGTGACCCCTCATTTTAAAGGTTTTTGTACGCTGAACACGATGGTGAAATCAGAATTGCGATATCTCATTCCGTTCTCAAACTGGAGCACTTTAAAGATTAAGGAACGTGGTTATTTCTTCGAAAATTCGCTCTTATAGCCATGCTGCATGACTGTGGTTTTTTTTCTGTATACTATAGACTGTTATCTGTGTTTATGTGAGTACCTACCTGAGGATGCTCAGAATTTGAGTGAAAAGCTTCGTTTTAAATACAAATTTGTAGTAAGCTGAAGGTTTATTTTTTGTTTGATTATTCCACATTAAATATTTACCGTTTACGTTTCAAGCAGTGTCCAGAGACGTACTTTAGGTGGTCGGATAATAATCGAATGCCTATCAGGTTGCACGCCGTTTGTGCGGTCTTTCATAATTGGATCGAACACGGACGGGATTAAGAAGCAGCGGAACATCCAATCTCCCGCAGTTCCATTTTTTTGGGATTCCGATTCAAGAGTTCAATTCCCTTCGTGACGAACTCTTTTTTTTTCCTCTACCTTCTAATGACGTCACGACATCAATTAAACTCGGGTAAAAATAATAGTTGAGGGCGATGAGACTTAGGCGGGAAGGTGGTGGCGGTGGTAGATCGATAGCGATTACCATAAAGCAGTAATCAACCCGAAGGTTGGAAAACAGTCGCACGAAGAGGATGGAAGAGAGACAATGAAGGACGGGACAATTACTTCTCTGCGTAGGTCTCCCTTCGATTACTTTTCGATGATTAATATTTTGGTCAGCCGGTCGGACGATAATCGCCGGGCCGTTGGGCAAACATAATTAATTATTCTAATGAGCAACTACCTGATCAATGCAACAATTAACTGGTAGGAGCTCCATTCTTCATACGCCCTCGAGCGAACTTTTCAACTGTTACCAACGACGTTGGGCGTATCCGTGATCGATCGTTCGAGGATCGTTCATCCGCTCATTGTACGAGTAGTTACTGGTAGCTGTTAACAGTAACTGTTACTCCGAGTTAAAACAATGAATCTTATAAGGGATGTGATGAATTAATGAGCCGCGCAAAAATGGAAATAGGTACATCGCGCCTCTCTTGATTGTCACAGCGAAACTTCTATTATGCGAAAAGCGGTTCCACAATAGAAAATTAAACAAAATTCGGTGACTGCATATTATTGGATACTATATCCCGATTCCGAACATTCCTACTTAAAGAAAAACCAGTCATGCAGCATGACTTAATGAGCGAATTTTCAAAGAAATATTCGAATTAATGGCTATGGTTTTGAATAAAGGAAAACTTCGGTCTAAAATTTGGTTTTCTATGTATATTCTCTTCGTATTTATTTTAATTTGTACGTTTTGTCCATCCTGATTCTACCGTTTGTTTATTACGTAATTGTACTAAGTGCTTATTTATTTGATCGCTGTGGGTAAATTCAAGGAGTTGTACTAATCGTTTGCCTCCCCCTTTTTTGCTTCGAACTCTCGTCTTCAATTAATACTTCTCACATATTTCAATCTGACCACTCTAAGGGGGTGGGGGGGGGGGGGGTAAGAGTTTAAAGATTATCCTAGTTTTGGGTAATTTTTGCGCACTTTAAATGCTCTAATTTGAGAACGGATCAAGATATCTAAAATCCGATTCCACCATCGTGTTCAGCGTGCAAAAACCTTTAAAATGAGGGGTCACTTGTTGGAAAATAACATTTTGGGGATTTTTGGGTAATTTTTGCGCACTTTAAATGCTCTAATTTGAGAACGGATCAAGATATCTAAAATCCGATTCCACCATCGTGTTCAGCGTGCAAAAACCTTTAAAATGAGGGGTCACTTGTTGGAAAATAACATTTTGGGGATTTTTGGGTAATTTTTGCGCACTTTAAATGCTCTAATTTGAGAACGAATCAAGATATCTAAAATCCGATTCCACCATCGTGTTCAGCGTGCAAAAACCTTTAAAATGAGGGGTCACTTGTTAGAAAATAACATTTTGGGGATTTTTGGGTAATTATTGCGCACTTTAAATGCTCTAATTTGAGAACGGATCAAGATATCTAAAATCCGATTCCACCATCGTGTTCAGCGTGCAAAAACCTTTAAAATGAGGGGTCACTTGTTGGAAAATAACATTTTGGGGATTTTTGGGTAATTTTTGCGCACTTTAAATGCGCCAAAACCCTCCTTAGAGTAGGCCAATTTCGCCCATCTTCGAACTTAGCCTTTCGATTGCCAAGATAGATTTTTTGTGCAAATTTGAGCTGTTTATCTCAATTCTATCGAGAGTTATCGTCTGGAGTGACACATATATAAATAAATAAATATATTTAAATATTTAAATATATTATTAAATATATATTTAAATATATTTAAATAAATAAATATAATTAAATTAATGTAACCTTATTTCTGTCATAATAACTATATAGTTCAACAGAACAGTTTTCTTAGTGAATCAAGTGATGCACAGTAGTGCCGAAAATCTCTTACTTCCGTGGCAATAATCCTTTGTTTTGTTCAGTTCCTATCCTAACCTACCCGAGCCCCCTAGCCTTCGTTTATTTTCATTGACGTTTTCATTTACTCAGTTCTTGTTTTCCTAATTCACAATTAAATAGGTACCTAATCCATTCATTTGTTGTGTGGTGTTTCGTGTTTCGGAGTGAATTTCCGTTCGTGAAGTGAATCGTGTTTGTGAAGGGGTAGTGGCAACCTAATTGAGAAATTGGAAAATTTACTAGCATCCCAACATGACCTCTCCAACGGATGTCTGGATTAAGCAGTTACATCATTTTGCACTGCAGGTAGGGCAATGTACTAGTCACGTGGAATTCTTATCGTCTTGCTTAAATATGGGAATCCCTCCAAAAGGTCTAACACTTAAGATACCAACTTCTGCAATGCCCCCTTCGATGTATGGTTCTCTCAAACTCTTTGGACACATTGCTTCACTACAGCTGACTAAACTGACGCTCGATCTATACTGCTCCCGTCGTGAACAACAACTTAGAGACCACTTGATTCCGTTGATTACCATAACACAATCAATTCCATGTATACAGGCAAAGGCTGCTGAAGTACTTAAAAGAGTGACGAATGAAATGAGAGATAAAAGGGAAAACAACAATCGCAAACTGTCTTCATTATGTCTTTTGTACCTAAATCAAGGGATATCCCTACCATTTGGTGTGTCTCATCAACGCCTTGCACCACCGCCCCATTTAATTCAAAATATACCTCCTCCTCCTGGCTTTTCACCACTACCCTCACCTCAGAGTCCTTCAGATTCACATCCTCAACAGTTGATAACACCTTCTTCTACGTATCCATCAGTGGAAACACGCTGTGCTCGCCTCCCTGTGATTTGTAACTTGTCGGATAAAGTACTTACTACTCACGAAATATCGCTGCTCTCAAAAGGATTATCCTTTTCACCAACCCCCAAGGTAGACCACATGCGTCTTCATGCGGACATTCAGGCATTTGTTAGACAGGTTAGATGGCGATATTTTTGGGCTACTGAAGATGTAGGACAGGGCAGTTCAACCAACGAAATTCACCCTGCACTGAAGCCTTTCAAACAATCGGAAGATAATGAACCTCCTCCACTTGGAGCTGCCCACCCATTGGAAAGGTTTATTGATGCTGTTCTGTTTAAGACATCACACCCCAATTTTCTTAATTCATTGAATCCACGCCAAAATCTTTCAGCTCGTGAAAGGGAGGCATTGGTTAATTTACAGCGGGATCAAAATATAAAAATAATGAAGGCAGATAAGGGTTCCACCGTGGTTTTGGTGAATTCAGATGATTACAGACGGGAGGCATTACGTCAACTAAATGACACAAGCTCCTACTGCAGATTAAGGGAGGACCCCACAACACGGTTTTCGAGAGAACTCAAAGCACTTGTAAGACACTGGGGTGAAACTGAAGACTTCAGTACCCAAGAAAAAGCGCTCCTTGCCCCAGAAGACTCCCGGACCCCCGAGTTCTATTTACTTATGAAAATTCATAAGCCCTACAAGGTACCTGACAGCTTGCCTCCAGGTAGGCCGATAGTCTCAAGTTATAACTGCCTCACTGAAAGACTGTCGGCATTTGTTGATCATGTACTGCAATCCATTGTTTCGACTCAACCCTCTTTTTTACGTGATACCTACGACTTCTTAGAGGCGTTAAGGGGATTCACCATACCACCACCTACACAGTTTAGCCACCCACTGCTACTGGTTACTATTGATGTTACTGCACTATATACATCGATCCCACATGATGATGGTCTCACTGCGTTGCGGAGATTTTTGAACCGCCGATCTCTCCCGCATTCACCATCTACAGACTTCATTGTGGCTGCATCTGAGTTCATCTTGAAACACAACTATTTCAAATTTGAAGATGATTACTTCCTACAAACCCAAGGTACAGCAATGGGAACAAAATTCGCACCATGCTACGCAAATCTTTACATGGCAGCGGTAGAGCAGGATTTTTGGACATCCAGACAACAACAACCACTCATGTGGAAAAGATTTCTCGACGACATATTTTGCTTGTGGCCCCATGGGGTGGAAGCGTTGGATGAAATGATGGTGGACTTGAATTCATCCTTTGCGGTAAATTTCACATACACTGCTTCAGAAACACAGACCACTTTTCTCGATGTAAGTGTTTCCCTGAGTGAAGATAGATTAGCTACAAATGTGCATGTCAAATCTACAAATGCACAACTCTATCTCCATTACACAAGTTGCCATCCCCCACATACTAAAAAATCCATACCTCGATCACTGGCAGTTAGGGGACATAGGATTTGTAGCGAAAGGGCAGACTTGGAGAGATACCTTGGGGATTTAACAAACCGTCTGGAAGAAAGAGGATACCCACGCTTGCTACTGCAGGATAGAATCATACCAGCCCACGTTGACTATCATCACACTAATAACAGAACCAGCGATTCGAATCCCTTCTTGGTTACCACCTTTTTCCCGGGAATCCAGCAACTATGTGGGATCCTGAGAGAACTCCACAATATACTTCTCTCCAGCACAGTCACTTCGGAAGTGTTCCCTACACCGTTTGGGGTGGCGTACAGGAGGCCCAAGAACCTCAGTAACCTCCTTTCTAAACGGAGGGTAGTACCACCACTCTCTCCAAGGGAGTCTCTTGGATTGCACCCATGCGGTAACCCACGATGTAAATTAGACCCCATAGTTAAAGCTGCCAAAACATTTACTTCTCCGAATTCGCAGTTCACATACCCAACCCGCGGATCAGCCTCCTGTCAGACCCCTAAGTGTGTGTATGAACTGACGTGCACCCAGTGCCCGTCCTTCTACGTGGGGAAATCTTGGACGCCACTAAACCTCCGGATGAATAACCACCGGTCATCCACCGACAGGCACACGGTCAATGGAGATCAGCGCCTACCTGTACGAGAACATGCCAGGAGACATAATCTCCCATTCAATGACTGCTTTAGAGCTCAAATCCTGCAAAGATTACCACCTACAGCAACTATGTTACACCTTCGTCTGTGGGAGCAGGCCCACATTTGGCTGCTTGGAGCTAATAGACCCCCTGGACTAAATCTCTGCAGGTAGGCGCCAAGGAAACCTTTTTTTAAATCTTCCCCTCCCACTCCCCCTCAACCTTTCTCAATTTTCCTACCTACTATTTCTCCCCCAACTCTACAACATCCAATTTCACCGCGAATAGTAGTAGTCCTTCCTCCATGATTGGGACCAAATTAGAAAAGGAAGAAACAAAGGAAGAACAACAACTTCAGCCTTCCTGCCAGTGATTGGATTAATGTTGATAACGACTGATGTCGAAATATACAATCTAAGTTTGTTTCCCTTGTATTAAATTAATGTAACCTTATTTCTGTCATAATAACTATATAGTTCAACAGAACAGTTTTCTTAGTGAATCAAGTGATGCACAGTAGTGCCGAAAATCTCTTACTTCCGTGGCAATAATCCTTTGTTTTGTTCAGTTCCTATCCTAACCTACCCGAGCCCCCTAGCCTTCGTTTATTTTCATTGACGTTTTCATTTACTCAGTTCTTGTTTTCCTAATTCACAATTAAATAGGTACCTAATCCATTCATTTGTTGTGTGGTGTTTCGTGTTTCGGAGTGAATTTCCGTTCGTGAAGTGAATCGTGTTTGTGAAGGGGTAGTGGCAACCTAATTGAGAAATTGGAAAATTTACTAGCATCCCAACATGACCTCTCCAACGGATGTCTGGATTAAGCAGTTACATCATTTTGCACTGCAGGTAGGGCAATGTACTAGTCACGTGGAATTCTTATCGTCTTGCTTAAATATGGGAATCCCTCCAAAAGGTCTAACACTTAAGATACCAACTTCTGCAATGCCCCCTTCGATGTATGGTTCTCTCAAACTCTTTGGACACATTGCTTCACTACAGCTGACTAAACTGACGCTCGATCTATACTGCTCCCGTCGTGAACAACAACTTAGAGACCACTTGATTCCGTTGATTACCATAACACAATCAATTCCATGTATACAGGCAAAGGCTGCTGAAGTACTTAAAAGAGTGACGAATGAAATGAGAGATAAAAGGGAAAACAACAATCGCAAACTGTCTTCATTATGTCTTTTGTACCTAAATCAAGGGATATCCCTACCATTTGGTGTGTCTCATCAACGCCTTGCACCACCGCCCCATTTAATTCAAAATATACCTCCTCCTCCTGGCTTTTCACCACTACCCTCACCTCAGAGTCCTTCAGATTCACATCCTCAACAGTTGATAACACCTTCTTCTACGTATCCATCAGTGGAAACACGCTGTGCTCGCCTCCCTGTGATTTGTAACTTGTCGGATAAAGTACTTACTACTCACGAAATATCGCTGCTCTCAAAAGGATTATCCTTTTCACCAACCCCCAAGGTAGACCACATGCGTCTTCATGCGGACATTCAGGCATTTGTTAGACAGGTTAGATGGCGATATTTTTGGGCTACTGAAGATGTAGGACAGGGCAGTTCAACCAACGAAATTCACCCTGCACTGAAGCCTTTCAAACAATCGGAAGATAATGAACCTCCTCCACTTGGAGCTGCCCACCCATTGGAAAGGTTTATTGATGCTGTTCTGTTTAAGACATCACACCCCAATTTTCTTAATTCATTGAATCCACGCCAAAATCTTTCAGCTCGTGAAAGGGAGGCATTGGTTAATTTACAGCGGGATCAAAATATAAAAATAATGAAGGCAGATAAGGGTTCCACCGTGGTTTTGGTGAATTCAGATGATTACAGACGGGAGGCATTACGTCAACTAAATGACACAAGCTCCTACTGCAGATTAAGGGAGGACCCCACAACACGGTTTTCGAGAGAACTCAAAGCACTTGTAAGACACTGGGGTGAAACTGAAGACTTCAGTACCCAAGAAAAAGCGCTCCTTGCCCCAGAAGACTCCCGGACCCCCGAGTTCTATTTACTTATGAAAATTCATAAGCCCTACAAGGTACCTGACAGCTTGCCTCCAGGTAGGCCGATAGTCTCAAGTTATAACTGCCTCACTGAAAGACTGTCGGCATTTGTTGATCATGTACTGCAATCCATTGTTTCGACTCAACCCTCTTTTTTACGTGATACCTACGACTTCTTAGAGGCGTTAAGGGGATTCACCATACCACCACCTACACAGTTTAGCCACCCACTGCTACTGGTTACTATTGATGTTACTGCACTATATACATCGATCCCACATGATGATGGTCTCACTGCGTTGCGGAGATTTTTGAACCGCCGATCTCTCCCGCATTCACCATCTACAGACTTCATTGTGGCTGCATCTGAGTTCATCTTGAAACACAACTATTTCAAATTTGAAGATGATTACTTCCTACAAACCCAAGGTACAGCAATGGGAACAAAATTCGCACCATGCTACGCAAATCTTTACATGGCAGCGGTAGAGCAGGATTTTTGGACATCCAGACAACAACAACCACTCATGTGGAAAAGATTTCTCGACGACATATTTTGCTTGTGGCCCCATGGGGTGGAAGCGTTGGATGAAATGATGGTGGACTTGAATTCATCCTTTGCGGTAAATTTCACATACACTGCTTCAGAAACACAGACCACTTTTCTCGATGTAAGTGTTTCCCTGAGTGAAGATAGATTAGCTACAAATGTGCATGTCAAATCTACAAATGCACAACTCTATCTCCATTACACAAGTTGCCATCCCCCACATACTAAAAAATCCATACCTCGATCACTGGCAGTTAGGGGACATAGGATTTGTAGCGAAAGGGCAGACTTGGAGAGATACCTTGGGGATTTAACAAACCGTCTGGAAGAAAGAGGATACCCACGCTTGCTACTGCAGGATAGAATCATACCAGCCCACGTTGACTATCATCACACTAATAACAGAACCAGCGATTCGAATCCCTTCTTGGTTACCACCTTTTTCCCGGGAATCCAGCAACTATGTGGGATCCTGAGAGAACTCCACAATATACTTCTCTCCAGCACAGTCACTTCGGAAGTGTTCCCTACACCGTTTGGGGTGGCGTACAGGAGGCCCAAGAACCTCAGTAACCTCCTTTCTAAACGGAGGGTAGTACCACCACTCTCTCCAAGGGAGTCTCTTGGATTGCACCCATGCGGTAACCCACGATGTAAATTAGACCCCATAGTTAAAGCTGCCAAAACATTTACTTCTCCGAATTCGCAGTTCACATACCCAACCCGCGGATCAGCCTCCTGTCAGACCCCTAAGTGTGTGTATGAACTGACGTGCACCCAGTGCCCGTCCTTCTACGTGGGGAAATCTTGGACGCCACTAAACCTCCGGATGAATAACCACCGGTCATCCACCGACAGGCACACGGTCAATGGAGATCAGCGCCTACCTGTACGAGAACATGCCAGGAGACATAATCTCCCATTCAATGACTGCTTTAGAGCTCAAATCCTGCAAAGATTACCACCTACAGCAACTATGTTACACCTTCGTCTGTGGGAGCAGGCCCACATTTGGCTGCTTGGAGCTAATAGACCCCCTGGACTAAATCTCTGCAGGTAGGCGCCAAGGAAACCTTTTTTTAAATCTTCCCCTCCCACTCCCCCTCAACCTTTCTCAATTTTCCTACCTACTATTTCTCCCCCAACTCTACAACATCCAATTTCACCGCGAATAGTAGTAGTCCTTCCTCCATGATTGGGACCAAATTAGAAAAGGAAGAAACAAAGGAAGAACAACAACTTCAGCCTTCCTGCCAGTGATTGGATTAATGTTGATAACGACTGATGTCGAAATATACAATCTAAGTTTGTTTCCCTTGTATTAAATTAATGTAACCTTATTTCTGTCATAATAACAATAAATAAATATATATATATATATATATATATATATATATATATATATATATACATATAAAAAAGTGTTAAATTTCAGGAATCGTTTTAGAATGGTCTGAAACGGATTTCTATGAAGAAAATTTCCAAAAATTTATATTATTTAAATTTCGAAGCCATTGCAATAGCTTCATTTTCTTTGAAAATTCGCTAAAAAACGGAGTTATTGGAAGGTTGTCTATTTCCACTAACACAAGAAAAAACGCAAAAGAAAAACACTGTTATACCGGTTTCTGTGATCAAACCTTCATCAGTAGCAAACGATAATAATAAGTTATTGTTTGTTACTGGCGATGATTTGGTTACTGGCGACGGTTTGATTACTGTTATACCAAAACATTGTATTTTTTCGTTTTGGTTTATTATTCTCTGAATAATACACCCCTATGTAATCGCTCAGCAAAAAATGTTTATAACCCCCCCTCAAACTTTTAGCGAATTTTCAAAGAAAATGAAGCTATTGCAATGGCTTCGAAATTTAAATAATATAAATTTTTGGAAATTTTCTTCATAGAAATCCGTTTCAGACCATTCTAAAACGATTCCTGAAATTTAACACTTTTTTATATGTATATATATATATATATATATATATATATATATATATATATATATATTTATTTATTTATATATGTGTCACTCCAGACGATAACTCTCGATAGAATTGAGATAAACAGCTCAAATTTGCACAAAAAATCTATCTTGGCAATCGAAAGGCTAAGTTCGAAGATGGGCGAAATTGGCCTACTCTAAGGAGGGTTTTTCCACCAATTTTGGCCCCCAAAACACAAATTAGGTAGGTACGATCTTTTTTTTTTTTTTTTTTTCAAATTATCGTCGTGCCACTTAATCGTCTTGATCTACGTGTTGAAACTTTTCCTAGTGCTATTCTACAAATTGATGGTGATTTCAGACGATTTCGCAGGTTTTTGCCTCATAAAAAATCAATTTTGGGAGCTGAACATCTGGTAGAACCTCAATTTTCCACTCCTTGGCCAAAATCGACCTCATATTCGATCTTCTCGTCCCCAAAAACATGGAAAACGATACCTCAAAAGCTCATGTTACCAACATGTTGCTAAAACGCAAAAAGTACCTATTTTTACACACATTTTCACTCACAACACCTCTGGGTATATTCCGATCGGGCTGAAAAGTTTCGGGACACAACTAGGGCCCCAATGGAGCATGTGTGCGAAAGAACGACTTTTTTAGACCGAAAATGAAGCCTGTACACGTGATACGGCGGACGGCGGACGGACATTGCATTTTTTGAATCTACGCACCTTGAAACGGAAAAGAAAAAAGTTTGAGGGGGGGTTATAAAAATTTTTTGCTGAGCGATTACATAGGTGTATTATTCAGAGAATAATAAACCAAAATGCAATGTCCGTCCGCCGTCCGCCGTATCACGTGTACAGGCTTCATTTTCGGTCTAAAAAAGTCGTTCTTTCGCACACATGCTCTATTTGGGCCCTTGTTGTGTCCCGAAACTTTTCAGCCCGATCTGAATATACCCAGGGGTGTTATGAGTGAAAATGTGTGTAAAAATAGGTACTTTTTGCGTTTTAGCAACATGTTGGTAACATGAGCTTTTGCGGTATCGTTTTCCATGTTTTTGGGGACGAGAAGATCGAATATGAGGTCGATTTTGGCCAAGGAGTGGAAAATTGAGGTTGTACCAGATGTTCAGCTCCAAAAATTGATTTTTTATGAGGCAAAAACCTGCGAAATCGTCTGAAATCACCATCAATTTGTAGAATAGCACTAGGAAAAGTTTCAACACGTAGATCAAGACGATTAAGTGGCACTACCAATGATCATGGATAATTTGAAAAAAAAAAAAAAAAAAAGATCGTACCTACCTAATTTGTGTTTTGGGGGCCAAAATTGGTGGAAACCATCAGAAATAGCTATTTCAATTATTTCACATGAAACAAACAATAAATGTACAGCCAACATTTCTGTAGAATAATAAACCCCATGTGACAAGGACTTTGCAGCGTTTTTTTCGTTTATTAGTGGAAATAGACAACCTTTCAATGACTCAGTTTTTCTTTGAATAGGTTTCCACGATTTATTCGCGAGTGATTTAGTTCGTATTCCTACTTAATACTATGAATATATTCCCTACACCTAAAATATATTAGTAGCTTCGAAATCGTCATGAATATACAATATATTATTCCATTCGAACTGATCAAAATTGTTCCAGTATACAAAGAAGGAATGTTAGGCAAATTATGCGTTAAATGAGACCAACTCGACCTTTCAAGCATGGTATGTGGGTGGCTATGCACGTTTGTGATTTTACATTGTTTTCAGGATCTTGGCTCTTTTTCTCTATACATAAATATATAACAGCTTATTGGCTGAAAACCCAAGATGTTGAGCGTAATCCATGATCGATCATTTGAGGAGCATCTTCAGATCATTGCACTAGTAGGTACTGTTAAGCTACTGTTACTCAAGCACAGTCTGATTGGGGAATCTATGAGCTAGTGTAAGTCAAAAGTTGATCTCTTACGTTTCTATTATCACAATCTCCCATTATCACAACGAAATTTCCCTTGCTAAATTCCATAGGTTCATTACTGAAAAAAAAAAAAAATAAATTAAAATAAATAAATAAATAAACCGAAAATTACTGACCGACCAAACATGCAATGAGAAATAACACTTAAGCTGATTTTTTCGAATAGTTTTCTAGGCGTTAAATGAGAGAAAATTCCAATTAGTGGTTTTGGTTTATTATTCTGTGAATAATTCACCTATGTATTCGCTCAGCAAAAAATTTTTGTAACACCCCCTCAAAATTTGTTCTTTTACGTTTCAGCGGCGTAGATACCAAAAATGCAATGTCCGTCCGCCGTACGCCGCATCACGTTATACCGGCTTCATTTTCGGTCTACAAAATTCGTTCTTTCGAACACGGGCTCCATTTCGGCGCTTGTTGTGTCCCGAAACTTTGCAGCCAGATCTGAATATACCCAGGGGTGTTATGAGCGAAAAATGGGTATAAAAGTAGGCATTTTTTGTATTTTAGTAACATGATAGTACATGAGCTTTTGAGGTATCGTTTTCCATGTTTTTGGGACGAGAAAACCGAATATGAAGTCGATTTTGACATAAGAGTGGAAAATTTAGGTTCAAACGAAGTTGCAGCCTTAAATCTACGTTAAATTTTGGTATAAAATCGTCGTTCTTCCGCACACAGTTTGGGTCCCCATTCGGGGACACATTTGGGTCCTAGTTGGGCTCCGAAACTCGGCAGCCAGATCGGCATACACCCAGGGGTGTTATGGGAGAAAATGGGTGTAAAAATGGGGGTTTTCGAGGGATTTTTGAGGTTTTAGTGAATATGAGCTTGTGAGGTATCGTTTTCCATGTTTTTTAGTGCGAGAAGACCGAATATTTGGTTGGTTTTGACCGAAGAGTGAAGAATTGAGGTTGTAACGAAGGTTAAACTCCCGAAATTCATTTTTTATTAGTCAAAAACATGGTAAATTGTGTGAAATCAACATACATTTGTTTAATAACACTGGAAGTAGTATCAACAAGGGATCAAGACAATTAAATGGTGCTATCAATGATCAGAAATAATCTGTTATAAAAAAGGCGAGCCTAATTCGTGTTTTTGGGGGCTAGAATTGGTGGAAACCATCAAAAATAGCCATTACAATAACTGCACATGAAAGAAACAATAAATGAGCAGTCAAAATTTCTGTACGTATGTCCAGTAGAATAATAAACCCATGTGACAAGGACTTTGCAACGTTATTTACTTGGTTTCCGAAAATTACCTACTGGCAACGAGGGTCTTCTTTTAAGTTGTTCCTCCTGAAAGACGATTTTCACTGGGTATAAGGAAAGTTTATTATCTTTGATAATAAACAGTACAAGTATCTTAGATATTCGACTATTAATTCAACGGTGGAAACAAACTGCATCGAATCTGTTGTACACCTCATTTGTGTATTTCATTGGACGGCCCTTTATGTCCTCCCTCGTCATCCTGCTGCCTTCAACCTTGAGATACAACCCGAACCTGTCACGAGAGGACAACAGTATTATTATCTTTTCAGGAAACCTTATTCTTTTTGATCCCCGAGTTGTGCAAAATACGGTTCACCCTCCCTTAGGGGGGGAAGGCATTCTCAGTCATCCCGAAGCAGAGGGGTCGCTCGAGACGGCTCGGGTTTCCTACCCCTAAAGGGGTTAGAAAAAAATAGTTACCTTGGAAACTATTGATAACTCATTTGATCTGATATTTATACCGACGTGGAGGAAAAAATAGCAGGGAGGACCGATGGGAGGTGTCTCCCCAGCTGCTCTTATTTACAGGCTGGAAAGTGGTAGTTGCTACGGTAAACGCAAGGTTGCCAAATGTACAGCTACCGGTGATATTGAAGGAACCGTCATGTTTAATGTCAAAGAAATGTAAGAACTCCAAAATTTCCTCATTTTGGTTTATTATTCCGTGAGTAATACACCTATGTAATCGCTCAGAAAAAAAGAATTTACTACACCCCCTTAAAAATTTTTTTTTAACGTTTCAAGGTGCATAGTTTCCAAAAACGCTGCAAAGTCCTTGTCACATGGGTTTATTATTCTATTGGACATACCTACAGAAATCAGAAATGTTGGCTTCTTTCATGCATAATAATCGAAATAGCTATTTCTGATGGTTTCCATTAATTTTGGCCCCGAAAACACAAATAAATTAGGTACCTACGGTTTTTTTCCCCCTTAATAACTATCTTTCATCATTGGTAGCGCCATTTAATCGTCTTGATCCACGTGCTGACACTTTTTCCAGTGTTATTATACAAACTGATGATGATTTCAGACGATTTCCCAGGTTTTTCACTCATAAAAAATCTGTTTTGGGAGCTGAATATTTGGTAGAACTCAATTTTCCACTGTTCGGTCGAAATCGACTTCATATTCGGTCTTCTCGTCCCCAAAAACCTGGAAAACGATATCTCAGAGGCTCATGTTACCAATATGTTGCTAAAACGCAAAAAGTACCTATTTTTACACACATTTTCACTCATAACATCCGTGGGTATATTCCGATCGGGCTGAAAAGTTTCGGGACACAACTAGGGCCCAAATGGAGCATGTGTGCGAAAGAACGACTTTTTTAGACCTAAAATGAAGCCGATACACGTGATACGGCGTACGGCGGACGGACATTGCATTTTGGTTTATTATTCTGTAAATAATACACCTATGTATTCGCTCAGCAAAAAATTTTTGTAACACCCCCTCAAAATTTTTTCTTTTCCGTTTCAAGGTGCGTAGATTCCAAAAATGCAATGTCCGTCCGCCGTACGCCGTACGCCGTATCACGTGCACCGACTTCATATTCGGTCTAAAAAAGTCGTTCTTTCGCACACATGCTCCTTCGGGGCCCTAGTTGTGTCCCGAAACTTTTCAGCCCGATCGGAATATACCCAGGAGTGTTATGAGTGAAAATGTGTGTAAAAATAGGTACTTTTTGCGTTTTAGCAACATGTTAGTAACATGAGCTTTTGAGGTATCGTTTTCCATGTTTTTGGGGATGAGAAGACCGAATATGAAGTCGATTTTGACCAAAGAGCGGAAAATTGAGGTTCTACCAGATGTTCAGCTCACAAAATTGATGTTTTTATGAGTCAAAAACCTGGGAAATCGTCTGAAATCACCATCAATTTGTAGAATAGCACTAGAAAAAGTGTGGATCAAGACGATTAAATGGCACAACCAATAATCAATGAAAATTATTGATTAATTAAATAAATTAATAATAAATTATTAAATCAAAGAATTTGAAAAAAAAAAAAGGAGCGTACCTAATTCAAGTTTTGGGGGCCAAAATTGATGGAAACCATCAGAAATAGCTATTTTGATTATTACGCATGAATGAAACAATAAACGAACAGCCAAAATTTCTGTAGGTATGTCCTATAGAATAATAAACCCATGTGACAAGGACTTTGCAGCGTTTTCAAATGAAATAATATCACAGAACAACCAACTCGACTTCATACAGCCATACGTGAATATAATCAGGTGCTCCCTAGCAATCGGCCAATTCCCAATTGTTACCGCATCCCTAGCGATGATATTTGGGCTGAATGTATACAAATTCATTAACCCTGCTCTTGAAAAAGCCTGGCGGTGCAAACTTCTGGGCCTTACTGTGAACGAACGGCTGGACGTACAATGCTCGGGTTCGAGATAACGGCGTCCTGGCGATTTCAACACCTATTTTACAACCCTCAGAGATGACTGACAGGAACGCCGAGCTTCGAGGACTAACCAGACCCCAAATGGGACCTACAAACCGAATTTCGTCTATTTTGGTTCACGGTAACTAAGAAAAGTGCGAAGTACGGCGTACGGCGGACGGACAGACATTTTTTTTATTGCATCAAATTTTGAGGGGGCGTTAACAATTTTTTTTTCATGCTCGATTCCAAAGGTCGATAAACCAAACCTTAGATACAAACTTTCACCATGCCAACCCGTTGATCGAATTTTCCCAAAAACTACTTACGTACCAGGTATTTGCAATACGCCGTCCAATTTAAACTTGAACGACAAGGCAAGACTAGCTAGGCAACAGACTGTGTTTACATTTACTTGTGATAACGATGTACGATAAGCAAGGTAAATTCTGTCCATGACCTGTAGAATGCGGTAGTGTACGTCTCCATTTCACATGATCCAGACACTCCTACTAAAATATACAAAAACACATTATTCATAACCCACAGTTAGTGAGGGATCAAGAGGAACGCTAAAGATGTAACATCCACTTCTAGACAGTTTTTGGGGATGAAAAATAAATTTAGACATCCAGTTCGAATGGCATTATGCAAAATTTTGAGGGAAAGTCTAAGGAAAGCTGTGTAGCATTAATTTTCTTCGAAGGAGCGTTAGGGTTGGAACAAATTTTGATTCCAAAACTCCTAAGTCTTGCGTTAAAATCTAAAAACACCTGGCCCACATCTCGTTCCGAGTGAACCAACTAATTTCCTCCTATGTCCAATTCACACGGCCAGAAAGCTTGAAAGCTCCGCCAGTACGCCTCATTTACTCGCTTCGCTCGACTCAAAATTCAAAAATTGAAGAGCGAGTTACGAAAAGGCAGAAAAAAAAACCCCTCAAAAGACGACGAAAAATCTTTTGCTCGATTTAAAAAAAAAACTCAAACGCGTTTCCGATAATATTTCAACTCTGATGAGTTTGTCGATCGTATTTTTCTGTATTTCTTTTTATTCTTTAAAATTCGTTCTCATCGTCCGCTCAGTTGGACACCCCTCGGTATTTCACGGGTATCCAAGCACAGACTTTACTACTATTCAGTCTTCCGAACGGATGGGGACCCCTTTACGGGGTCGAGCGGCGATTGGAAAATAACCAAGAACTGTTGAGAAAACGCGTGTTTTGTGGGAGAAAAACAGATAATATATTATTATATACCGGGAGGGTGGAAGTTATTTATATACTTAGAGGTTTTTAAGTGGCGAGTGGTGCACGAACTTTTGGCGTATTATTTTCGATAATGAACCTTCGGAAGCGATCATGAACACTCACTCAGTTGGCTCAGTAGGTGATTGAATATAAAAACCACGGGTAACTACTATTATGCTTCGAAATTTTGCTACTTTAACCTCACAAGTGATTTTAGTGCAGTTGGCTTGAAGAACATTCGTATAATGAGAGTAATCCATGGAAATTCAGTCAGTATCATGAATATTTTTGAGACAATATATCAAAGATTTACGAGAAACGGCTGTTTTTAGTATGTGTTAGGTCCTTTCTGGGCTGAATGTCTACCATCTGATTCACCCTCTCTTGACGAAGCCTGTCGGCGCAAATTTCAGGGCCTTTCTATGAGCGAATGGCTGGACGTACGGGTGTTCTCAAAAAACTAAGTTCCAGAAATGTTTAAAAAACTAAAAGAATTCGAGATAACGGTGTCCTGGAAATTTAAACCTCTATGTTTCACCCCTTAGAGATGACGGACATTAACGCCGAGCTTCGCGGACCAAACTAGACCCCAAGTAGGACCTACAAACAAAATTTCATTAATTTTGGTTCATGGTGACTAAGAAGAGAAATTTTGGTTTATTGTTTTCAAGCATGAAAAGCATGAAAAAAAAAGTTAAACCCCCTCAAAATTAGATGGTTTCTGTTTCAAGGTAAGTATGTAGAACCCGAAAATGGAATTAAAACATTTCTGTCCGTCCGCCGTTTTTTTCACTTTTCTTAGTTACCATGAACCAAAATTAATGCAGTTTGGTTTGTAGGACCCATTTGGGGTATAGTCCCCAATATTGGGAAGGGAGTTCAATGGGCTCCAATGTTGGGGGTGTCATAGTTTTCAGTGGGCCTTAATATTAAATTGCCACCGATTGGGGCCATATATAGAGGTTATTGGGAACTAGGCCCAGATATCATTGCTAGGGAACACCTGATTATAATCAAGGATGGCTGTATGAAGTCGAGTTGGTTGTTCTGTGATAGTATTTCATTTGAAAAATGATGGCTCTTTTGGATTTTGTTGATAGGTACTTTTGTAACTTGAACAAACGTTATGCTTCATGAATAACAACAAATAATTATTACCTAATGATTGAATTATTGAATCCCGCGCATTTTTATGAAACTGTAATTACCGAGCCGGCTGCAGTACTCGATTTAGGGCTTTCCTGAGGGGAGCTCGAGGGTAGGTATTGACCATAGAAAACAGTGATCTACGTAGAAGGGGCCTCTATACAGGTAAATAATAAATCGTTGTGTAATAATTTGCATCGTCTTTCATTACATTTCCGGATTCTACATACCTTAAAACGGAAACCAGCCAATTTGGGGGGGGGGGGGGGGGTAATTTTTTCTTTTCATGCTCGATTCAAAAGGATCATTATTGAAAATAATCAACAACAAATCTTAACTGAAATTCTAGTAGTTTTAAGAAAGTTCCTGAGGAATACCCTTCTGTTACAGATCACAGCTCTCTGTATAGATAACCCGTCTATATAATATGTACTATTCTATACATATTATGTAGATCGCAGACCCTGCGTAGGTTATTACCTAACCCCGAACTCGTTACTAGGTAACTACCTAAAGCACGAGTTAAACGTTGCTAAAATAATTCTGTCGATGATAAACAGTAACTAAAATGGCAAAAAGAAACGCACATAATGAAGTTGTGAAGGGAAATTGATGATGTGGAGTGAAAAAGTTGCAAAAGTACCTACCTGCCTACGAACCCCAGCCCCTTCTACGTAGATGGTATAATGAACCGATGTGTAATAATTTGCCGCTGTGTAATGATTTACCGTTGTGCAATAATTTACCATTTTTAATAATTTACCCTCCAATAATACGTCAAGGTTCGTTCAAGTTTCACTACCCATCAACAAACTCCTCGACTTCATACTCCGTGAATATAATCAGGCGCTCCCCAGCAATGATTATATCGGGCCAATTCCCGATTGTTAGCGCGCCCCTATTGATGATATTTGGGCAGAATGTATACAGTTATTAACCCTGCTGTTGAAAAAGCCTGGCGGTGCAAACTTCTGGGCCTTACTGTGAACGAACGGCTAGACGTACAATGCTCCGGGTGATCTTAAAAAACTCCCAACTATTTAACTACTTGAACTATTTAAAACCGTAAAAAAATTCGAGAAAACGGTGTCCTGGAGAGTTCAACCCCTTAATTTTCACCCCTTAGGGATGACTGACAGTAACGCTGAGCTTCGAAGACCAACTAGACCCCAAACGGGACCTGTAAACCGAATTTCGTCAATTTTTGCTCATGGTAACTAAGAAAAGTGCTCCGTAGGGCGTACGGACAGACATTTTTTATTGCATTTTCGGATTCTACATACCTTGATACGTAAACCATCAAATGTTGAGGAGGAGTATTTTTTTTTCATGCTCGATTCCAAAGGTTCTTTATTGAAAATAATAAACCAAAAGTGACTCCTGAATGCGGTAGAATAATGTTCTGTGCCATTTTGCAGGGAAGTTTTGGATTTGTTTCCCCCGATCAGGCCTAGTATTTCCAGAATGGATACAGCGTTTTCGGGACAACTGCCATTCACAAATATGTAAGCAGGCAGTCGAAAATCGGACGACGCGGTTTTTAGCGAATTTTCAAAGAAAATGAAGCTATTGCAATGGCTTCGAAATTTAAATAATATAAATTTTTGGAAATTTTCTTCATAGAAATCCGTTTCAGACCATTCTAAAACGATTCTTGAAATTTAACACTTTTTTATATGTATATATATATTTATATATATATGTGTCACTCCAGACGATAACTCTCGATAGAATTGAGATAAACAGCTCAAATTTGCACAAAAAATCTATCTTGGCAATCGAAAGGCTAAGTTCGAAGATGGGCGAAATTGGCCTACTCTAAGGAGGGTTTTGGCGCATTTAAAGTGCGCGAAAATTACCCAAAAATCCCCAAAATGTTATTTTCCAACAAGTGACCCCTCATTTTAAAGGTTTTTGCACGCTGAACACGATGGTGGAATCGGATTTTAGATATCTTGATCCGTTCTCAAATTAGAGCATTTAAAGTGCGCAAAAATTACCCAAAAATCCCCAAAATGTTATTTTCTAACAAGTGACCCCTCATTTTAAAGGTTTTTGCACGCTGAACACGATGGTGAAATCGGATTTTAGATATCTAAATCCGTTCTTAAATTAGAGCATTTAAAGTGCGCAAAAATTACCCAAAACTAGGATAATCTTTAAACTCTTACCCCCACCCCCTTAGAGTGGTCAGATTGAAAAATGTGAGAAGTATTAATTGAAGACGAGAGTTCGAAGCAAAAAAGGGGGAGGCAAACGATTAGTACAACTCCTTGAATTTCCCATTTGACATATAATTGTATTATTGATATATAATTGACATACAATTGACACAATTGACATATAATAAAACAAAAAATCAAAACCATAGCCATTAATTCGAATATTTCTTTGAAAATTCACTCATTAAGTCATGCTGCATGACTGGTTTTTTACCGGAAAGGCCGGTCACGTTTTGTTTCGGTCCCCCCCCCCCCCCAACAAGTCCCCCCCCCCCACCCGTACATGTGCTCGACGGTTTCTGGGCTGTGGGTATCATCCATTGAAATCCCCACCGATATTGTGACCTATGTTAATCACAGGAGGGAGCCAAAAGAAAATACCACTTGCGCTCTCGCACGCACCTGGTTACGTATTCACCTACGAACGAGGCCTCGGCTCTGTAAGTTAAGACGGGAACACACACTTTGCGCCTCTTCTACGGGATATGGGAGCCGCCTTTTTTTTCTTTTTTTTTGTCCTCAGTATTATTTGTTCGACAGGCCGGGGGGGGGGGGGGGGGGGGTATGCAAAGCAGGGCACGGGTCAAACCTCGTGTCGGGGGGGGGACGTAGGAATTTGAATATCGGGCAACCAACCACCGGTGGGGTACACGCACTTCGGGACCCCTGGGAGACCCCTCGCCGCATACTTGGAGCACCCGGAAGGTCGTGCTTATTCAAATTTGGACAAATTGTGAGGTCGGCGGGTATTTTTCACGTGATTATCGAGACGTCAACTTCCAACTAGGCGTCTGCATCCTACCAGCGTAGGACGCTGCAAATTATTACACAAAGCTGTATTATTAACCCGTATAGATGCCCCTTCTGCGTAGATCACTGTATTCTGTGGTCGATACCCTCGAGCTCGAACTGGAGCCGGCCCCGTTAAAGTTTCCTACAAATGCGCGGGATTCAATAATTCAATCCTTATTTATTTGTAGTTATTCACGAAGCATAAGGCAAATAATAAACCTTTGTGTAATAACTTGCCTGTATAGGTGCCCCTTCTACGTAGACAGTATAATGAACCGTTGTGTAATAATTTACCGTTGTTAGGTAATAATTTGCCCATCAATAATAATTCAACGGTTGTTCAAGTTGCAAAAGTACCTGTCGACAAAATCCAGCCACTTCTACGTTGATGGTATTATGAACAGTTGAGAACAATTTACCGTTGTGTAATAATTTACCCATCAATAATACTTCAGCGTTTGTCCAAGTTTCAAAAGTACCGATCGACAAAATCCAAAAGAGCCCTCATTTTGGTTTATTATTTTCAATAATGAACCATTGGAATCCAGCAAGAAAAAAAAATTCCTACCCCCCCCCCTCAAAATTTGATGGTTTACGTTTCAAGGTATGTAGAATCCAAAACTGCAATAAAAATATTTCTGTCTGTCCGCCGTACGGGCCACTTTGCTTAGTTACCATGAAACAAAATTGATGAAATTCGGGTTATAGGTTCCGTTTAGGGTCTAGTTGGTCCTCGAAGCTCGGCGTTACTGTCAGTCATCTCTGAGGGGTTCAAAATAGGGGTTAATATTTTCAGAACGCCGTAGCTCGAAAACTTCCGATAGAAGGGTATGGTTTTTTTACGTTATTAAATTTGTCTTGAGCTAAACAATTTCTTGAGACCACCCGGAGCATTGTACCTCCCAGCCGTTCATGTGCACCAAAATGCTTCGTCAACACGATCGTGAATCAAAACGGTTTAAATCCGGCCCGGATATCATCACTAGGGAGCATCTGATTATAATCAAGGATGGCTGTATGAAGTCGAGTTGATTGTTCTGCGACATTATTTCATTTGACAAGTGATGGACAATTGGATTTTGTTGGTAGGTAGGTACTTCTGAAACTTGTACAAACGTTGAAGTATTATTGATGGGTAAATCATTAAACAATGGCAAATTATTACACAACGGTGAATTATTACACAACGGTAAATTATGACACCACGGTAAATTATTACACAAAGGTAAATTATTACACAACGGCTCATCTACCCAGAAGGGGCTGGATTTTGTTGATACGTACTTTTGCAACTTGAACAACCGTTGAAGTATTATTGATGGGTAAATTATTACACAATGGCAAATTATTACACAACGGTAAATTATTACACAACGGCTCATCTACCCAGGAGGGGCTGGATTTTGTTGATAGGTAGGTACTTTTGCAACTTGAACAACCGTTGAAGTATTATTGATGGGTAAAATATTACAAAACGGCAAATTATTACACAACGGTAAATCATCACAAGACGGTAAATTATTACACCACGGTAAATTATTACACAACGGTAAATTATTACACAACGGTGGATGAGCCGTTGTGTAATAATTTACCGTGGTGTAATAATTTACCGTTTTGTGATGATTTACCGTTGTGTAATAATTTGCCGTTGTGTAATAATTTACCCATCAATAATACCTACTTCAACGGTTGTTCAAGTTGCAAAAGTACCTACCTATCAACAAAATCCAGCCCCTCCTGGGTAGATGAGCCGGTAATTTATTACACAACGGCTCATCCACCAAGAAGGGGCTGGATTTTGTTGATAGGTACTTTTGCAACTTGAACAACCGTTGAAGCATTATTGATGGGCAAATTATTAGACAACGGTTCATTATTCTATCTCCGTAGAAGGGCAACCTATACAGGTAAATTATTACACAACGGTTTAGGTGGTACCTAGTAACGAGTACGGGGTTAGGTAGGACGGAGGGTCCGCGATCTACATAATATGTGTAGAATAGTACATATGTTATATAGAAGGGTTATCTATACAGAGAGCTGTGATCTGTAACAGAAGGGTATTCTGTACAAAATAATAAATCGGTGTGCAGGGATTTGCAGCGTTTTTCAAATGAAATAATATCACAAGAACAACCAACTCGACTTCATACAGCCATCCGTGATTTTAATCAGGTGCTCTCTAGCGATGATATCCGGGGCGGATTTTACCGTTTGATTCACGATTATGTTGACGAATATTTTTGTTGCAAACGAAAGGCTGGTCGTGCAATGCTCCGGGTGGTCTCAAAAAATTCTTTAGTTCAAGATCAATTTAAACACGTAAAAAAAACACTATTTCTAACCCCTCAGAGATGAATGAAAATAACGCCGAATTTGGAGTAAACAAAATTTGGTAAATTTTGGCTCATGGTAACTAAGAAAAGTGCTAAGTACCTACGGCGTACGGCGGACAGACAGGAATTTTTTAATTGCATTTTCGGATTCTACATACCTTGAAATGTAAACCATCAAATTTTGAGGGGGGGTTAAACATTGTTCTTTTCATGCTCGATTCCAAAGGTTCATTATTGAAAATAATGAACCAAAAATCCCAATTGTCAAAATAGTCTCAGCCTGCTGAAACTCACAAAAGTGCTCACCTTTTAATACAATTGTATTTATTAAAATTCAGTGTAATAAAACATGATTTCAGGGACACTAAATAAATAACAATAAATAAATAAATAATAACTCAGGAATAAAATTCAGGAACATTAAAAACCCACTCCCTTTGATTCAAACGTCTTGAAACTTGGATTATTTATCATAGTTGAACACCAAAAAAAGGTTCGATAAACTAATAAGTTGATGACTGGCTTAGAATGGACAAGCCGCATTTTGATAACAACCAACTTGATTTCATCCAGCCATCCGTGATTATAATCAGGTGCTCCCTATGAGCGAATACCAAGGACACCAACGAAATGGATCCAAAAAAACAGCTGGTTGGCGCTAAAAATAATAAAAAAGATTTGATCGTTATTCAGTTATGGTAGAGAAGGAATACTGTACAGGATCCATGCTGTAGGCCGCCTTTCAAGGCGTGTGCCTGTTTTAATATTAATAAATAATACAATTTCGTATTTATTATATTATTTTTGAATTTTGTTAACAACTATCTAAATTTATTATTTAAATATATTTTCATCATTCTCTAATCTCTGTGAATTGGTAATTCGTAAGTATCCACATTGTGTCCCGTAAGCTGATGAATCTTTCGGTATACTGTATCATTCACGATCATGTTGACGAAGATTTCGGTGCAATCGAACGGCTGGACGTACAATGCTTCGGGTGGTCTCAAAAATTTTTTTAGCTCAAGATCAATTTGAAAACTTTATAAAAAAAGAACCAATTGTATCCCAAATGGGGCAACAAACCAAATTTCATCAATTCTGGTTCACCTTAACTAAGGAAAGTGCGAAGTGCGGCTTACGGCGGACGGGCAGAAATTTGTTTAAATTCCATTTTCGGATTCTACGTACATTGAAATGGAAATAATCAAGTTTTGACGGGGGGAGGGGGTTAAATTTTGTTTTTTCATGCTCGATCCCGAAGGTGCATCATTGAAGATAATTTACCAAAACCGATCAAAAACAAAAGTTTCATTAGAGCAGCACGATCTTATGAGCGATTTTTAAAGTAACCTAGTGGTGAACTACCGTTCACCAAACAGAACAGTGAACTGAAATCTTGAAGTTTCTAAATATCCCCAAATTCTAATTTGTTTAATTTTTTAAATGCATTTAGCTATAATTTCACACAACTATTTACAACGGATAAAATTTGTCGTGCTACGTCCTTCTTATAAATAATATTAGTTGACGAAAGGGATTCCAAATTTGAGCAATTTGATTTTACGTTGACGAAAAAGATCAATTTTGTGCAACCAAATCCCGCGCCGAGCCATGGAATACTATGGAATCCATGGAATGCTATGGAATCCATGGAATACTAAAACCGGCAAAATGATCAAATCCCCACTTGAATATCTCCCTAGATCAGTGTTCTGATGAGAAATGTTATGTTGAGTACACTGTAATTTTTTGGTCAATCAGCGACGTATTACAGCAATCCGGAATCATGTTAAATTGACAGAAATACCAGATTTGACGCTCCCAAACCTCTGAATCTGCTGTCGACGCAAAGAGGAGGCTAAAAATATCGTAAACAAACTACGGGATATCAAGAACCGCCGCTTCAATTACCCCACCTCTCAGCGCGACAGCCAAAACTAAAAATACCTACTCCCTCAATTATTGAATTCTCGCCCCGCGAATGGATTCCTCTGCCTCACAATTAGCCACAAGCACGAATGGCACGAGAATTCCCGAGTGAGGTTTTGTAATGGTGGAATTGGTATTGGGCTGATGAATCCCAGTTCATTATTATAATGTTCCAGCCACGCAGCATGACCGTACGAGCAAATTATCGAAGTAATGTACGTAATAATTAACCATCTACTTTAACAAACAGTTGACACATTTTTTAACCGTTCATTTTGTGCGTGAATTTTTAGATATTCTTGACAATTTTCAGTGATTTTTGATAGACAAGCCTACATTTGACCCACATTTTGGCTTCGAAAAATTGCCCATGTTCGTTCATTTCGTTTGCCATACACACATTTTGCTAAAATTCGGAAACTTCAGAGTCTCTCCTGGATCTATATATCTCTCTTCATTGTGCATAAAATAATACGTGTACATAATTACTAGAGGGATGCTCTTTGACAAGATGCAGGCGGTTGGCATTACTGGGAAAAGCTTACAATGGTTCAAGAGATATTTCTCAAAACGTAGGCAAGTAGTTTGTATAGGCGATTGTACAAGAGATGAAATGAATAGTGAATGATTCCGGCATCATTCAAGGAAGTACGTTAGGTCCACTGTTATTATTAATTCACATAAATGATATTGTACAGCTACAAATATATAAAACTAAGCTTTAGCTATTTGCTGACGATACAGTTCTTCTTTTGGAAGGAAAATCGTGGCATGAAACCTTCTCTCAAGCAATTTGCTCAATGAAACAGTTGAATGGCTGGTTTTCTGTATACAATGCAGTTCCTATGGATTTTTCCGCGTTTCTTCCTGGTTTTATACGCTAACAGATATAGGTTACGTTTTATGAGATAGGTACAGTGTTTTAGATGTAGCTGCACAGGAAATCCCTCAAAACGTGCTTAAAATATGGGATTAAGTAAATTTGGAGGATTTACTGTCTGGTTTTTTTTACCTACTCTTGTACATGTAAATATTTCGAATGAAAATATTCCATTCTGTTCTATCATAATCATAATTCTACCATTTTGTTTTTTTGGTGTGTGTGTGTGTGTGTGTGTGTGTGTGTGTGTGTGTGTGTGTGTGTGTGTGTGTGTGTGTGTGTGTGTGTGTGTGTGTGTGTGTGTGTGTGTGTGTGTGTGTGTGTGTGTGTGTGTGTGTGTGTGTGTGTGTGTGTGTGTGTGTGTGTGTGTGTGTGTGTGTGTGTGTGTGTGTGTGTGTGTGTGTGTGTGTGTGGGTGGGTGGGTGTGTGTGTGTGTGTGTGTGTGTGTGTGTGTGTGTGTGTGTGTGTGTGTGTGTGTGTGTGTGTGTGTGTGTGTGTGTGTGTGTGTGTGTGTGTGTGTGTGTGTGTGTGTGTGTGTGTGTGTGTGTGTGTGTGTGTGTGTGTGTGTGTGTGTGTGTGTGTGTGTGTGTGTGTGTGTGTGTGTGTGGTTCTTCTATTGTATCATAATGTTGTATAAAATAAATACACGTGTCTATTAAAATCAAGGGATGGATTCGGAATGTGCTGTGACTGATTTTAATGGTGATCTTTCGTAATGACGATCCGGTTTCCGTTACAGGAGGAAGACTTCGTTCGTAGCAGTTACACAGGTGATCGGCGGTCGTTCTAACCGGCACTTACTTCCTGCGCCTTTGACTTCTACCAAACCCGCCATCAGGTTCGGAGGAAGATGAGGGAGGATCTACGCAAAACGTCTTTTTCCAGCGTCCCGTTCGGAGATGAGAGCTAATGACGGATTCCCGGATTTCCCACGGGCTACAGGCGCCGCCGCCGTCATCAGCGCCGTTGATGAGCGCCTCTCGGACGACTCATCCTCCAGAAACACCGGCTAACCAAACTGTCGTGATGAGAGGCATCTTGGAAATAATATGGAACGTCCAGTGACTGCGGTATATCGAAGATTCAGTTACCTAATTCAACGTGGTCTATTGTTTGGAAAACCAAGAAATAAATCAGCAACAACTCTCCTGTTATCAGTCACATTCATACTGCATCAAATCCATCCTTTCACTCAACATCTTCAACCCCATACCTACACCTTTACACCTTATTTTCCATCATATCCTCATAATTTACCGATCACTACAGTCATACTAAATTCAAACACCATTTTAATAGACACATTCGAACCTCCAAACCTGTTGCTCCAGTAAATCGATAATTACATCAACAAGCCAGCCATCCCAATCAGTATTATTTCTTACTTCCACTCATGTAATGCAAACTAATCGGCGCCAAATTTAAGTAAAACCCTTATTGTACTCATGTTATTATTTATTATTCACTGTTGTTTATTATAATCCCTAGTACATATTAATAATATTCTCGATTCTGTGTTCTATTTCTAAATATTTATAATCAACGGTTTGTGAATGAATATGTTAAAGTCTGTGTGTGTGTGTGACATCTACCTCATCAATTGTAATTGGGGACTAGTTCGTTCGCGAAGCTCGGCGTTACTGCCAGTCATCTCTACGGGGTGTAAAATAGTGGTTGACATTTTCCAAAAGCAGTAGCTCGAAAACTTCCAATAGAAGAGTTATATGTTTTTTTAAATGTTTTCAAATTGATCTCGAACTTGAGCAGTTTTTGAGACCACTTGGAGCATTTTACGACCAGAAGTTCGTTTGCATCAAAAAGCTTCGTCAACATGATCGTGAATGAAAAGGTATAAAGTTGGCACAGATATATCATTGCTAGGGATCACCTGATTATAATCACGGACGGCTGCATAAAATCGAATTGATTGTTCTGTGATATTATTTAATTTGAAGAATGATGCCTCTTTTGGATTTTATTGATAGGCAATTTTGAAACCTGAACAAACGTCATGCTCCATGAATAACAATAAATAATTTATTGATTACTGTATCATTGAATCCCGTGCATTTTTATGGAACTGTAATTCCAGGGTCGGCCCCAGTCCTCCATTTAGTGCTTTCCTGGGGCGAACACGGGGGTAGGTATGGACCACAGAAAAAAGAAAAACCAGTCATGCAGCATGACTTAATGAGCGAATTTTCAAAGAAATATTCGAATTAATGGCTATGGTTTTGAATAAAGGAAAACTTCTTCCTCCTACTGTTAGTACCTAAATTGAATAATTTGAAATAGATTTTTTCTTTCGTCTTCCTTCTAGTAATACGTGGGCCGGTACTTGTCTATCTATGAAGGTATCATAACAATTATTTGTCAAATGGGAAATTCAAGGAGTTGTACTAATCGTTTGCCTCCCCCTTTTTTGCTTCGAACTCTCGTCTTCAATTAATACTTCTCACATTTTTCAATCTGACCACTCTAAGGGGGTGGGGGGGGGGGGGTGTAAGAGTTTACAGATTATCCTAGTTTTGGGTAATTTTTGCGCACTTTAAATGCTCTAATTTAAGAACGGATTTAGATATCTAAAATCCGATTTCACCATCGTGTTCAGCGTGCAAAAACCTTTAAAATGAGGGGTCACTTGTTAGAAAATAACATTTTGGGGATTTTTGGGTAATTTTTGCGCACTTTAAATGCTCTAATTTGAGAACGGATCAAGATATCTAAAATCCGATTCCACCATCGTGTTCAACGTGCAAAAACCTTTAAAATGAGGGGTCACTTGTTGGAAAATAACATTTTGGGGATTTTTGGGTAATTTTTGCGCACTTTAAATGCGCCAAAACCCTCCTTAGAGTAGGCCAATTTCGCCCATCTTCGAACTTAGCCTTTCGATTGCCAAGATAGATTTTTTGTGCAAATTTGAGCTGTTTATCTCAATTCTATCGAGAGTTATCGTCTGGAGTGACACATATATATATAAATATATATATACATATAAAAAAGTGTTAAATTTCAGGAATCGTTTTAGAATGGTCTGAAACGGATTTCTATGAAGAAAATTTCCAAAAATTTATATTATTTAAATTTCGAAGCCATTGCAATAGCTTCATTTTCTTTGAAAATTCACTAAAAGTGATCTACGCAGAAGTGGAATCTATGCAGGTAAATGATAAACCGTTGCGTAATGATTCCCAGCGTTTTTGACATTTTATGTCTTTACTTTGCTACATAAACTCGAAAATGAAACGCGCCAGTTATCATCGTACAAAAATCGTTCACCACTCGTTGGATAGCTCTCGATTTACCTAACCATACTACGTTAACCACTGCGGACTGCGTGGCCAACAAGCTGCGGTATGAGCGTGATTGTTTAAATGAATGTTTACGTACATAATACAGTGGAGTCCGGCTAATCCGAACTAATTGGGACTGAAGGCTGTTCGGACTAGGTACCATTCGTTGGAAATCTTGACCAAAACAATTAAGTACGAGGTACTTGGTGTGGGTGCGGGAGGGGGCGCTAAGACATAAAATGTCCCTCGTGGTTGCGTACTTGTACGGAAGCTGTACCCACCGTTTGTGTTTTGCTTGACCGTGTGTTTAAATAACTTACTGCCGAAAAATGTGTAAGCATTGGATGGGTCATGGCATGGCCTCACGGTCATGGGTACCTAACATAAAAATGAAGCCGTTTCAAAAAAAATTTAGCATGTATTCATTCAATACTTACTCATATTATTCACCCAATTTACCGAATTTTTCCATTACAATTTATTGAGTGAGTTGGCGGTGGGGGGGGGGGGGGGTGGAAGGGGGTGGTGGAGCCATAACAGTACGTAAGTACTGTACCTACCGCCCTGAGCGATGAGGGCGGTAGGAAAAATGCGTATGTTTTATGCAAGTGTAAATTCCAAACGTGAGGGAGCTTATACGTGGAATCTGGTGATTTTCATTTCAGAGGAGCTAATCATCAGCCTGCTATTTTCGTTGATTAAATAGCAAATTTTGGTAAGATTTTTGACAAGAACAAAAAGCGTTGCCGTAGGGGGCGTCCAGCCGCCAGAGGTTTGTGTTCATGACGGTACGTTTATTGTCGAATGAAATCTGGGGGACACCCACAGACCCCCGGATTATAACAGTTTAGATCAAGGATCAAAGCAAGGAAACATGGAACATGTTTTTCGAATAGTTACATGATAACAGAGGATATGGAGATATGTAGAAAAACGTCTGCCAATTCGAGTAGGCACTACAGCTTCCTCACTTGAATCACATGAACGTATAGAATAGTTGGGTAGGTTCGTTATGATGCGGGAGCATCTGCGATCCAACCCGCGTGTACCCTCAAAATTTCATCTCACTACGACTATTTTTCGCGAAGTTAGCGTTACAAGAAAACGGTCAACATTTCATGTTTGCGCATGCGCCGAGGGAAATTACAGTAAGATTCTAATGAAGTTCATAGGTAATGGAATCATCAAAGTATTATACTGATCGACCCTCCAAATGAGAACTTATTTCAACGATAATTAAGGTAGTTATGGGCACTCCAAGTATTTCACGTTTGCGCATGCGCGAGACTAAACGACTTTCATGATTTTAAAACGGGACTATCTGCGATCCAACCCGCGTATACCCTCCGAATTGCAGCTCTCTACGATTATTTATCGCGTAGTTAGAAGCGTTACAAGGAAATGGTCTACATTTCATGTTCGCGCATGCGTAGAACAAAGTTACATCACGAGTCCGATGAAATTAATTTGGAACAATCAAAGTATTATTCCTGACCGACCCTCCAAGTTTGAATTCATTTCAACGATATTTAGGGTAGTTATGGGTGTTCCAATTATTTCACGTTTGCGCATGCGCAGACGAAAGTTGCAGTAATTTTTCTATGATTTTGGTATGGGTCCCATCTGTGACTCAACCCGCACCTACCCTCGGAATTTCAGCTCACTTCGACCATTATTTCGGGTAGTTATGGGTGTTTCAAGGAATTACCACAGACAGACACGGAACCAAATTATGTTCCTCGAAGTCTGAAACGGAAAATGGTAGTGGAAATTTTCATTTTGGAGGACATGAATTTTGTTTTTACTCAATCACGAATCCAATACTTCCCTGCCTTCGGTAGTGAGGAAGCAAAAAAACGTCGTGGGATTTCGAAGCCTCGGACCAGCGACCTAACGCAATGTCATGTAATACACTTCGTTAGCTGCTTTCGGCGTTTTTCGGGTAGGTAGAACCCCCTCGGCAGTTTTCGGCGGAGTGGGGTCTGGCCATCCACTACTCCGAGAAGGCACCACGTGTGGTAGGGCGCTGGAGGGGCGGGGAGGTGGCAGGAGAGGGGTAGAGGGAGAACTGTGCGGGCGGCGGGGAGGGGAGTTTACGCGGACATAGACGGGACGCTCTTCAGCCTGGTTTACTCCCGTAAAAACATATTCCATGTTAAAATAAATCTTATAAATCTTGCTTTTTTAAATTTTACCCACTCTACATTGATTTCCATGCGCCAGTGTTTATTTGGATATTCCAGTCGTCCTTATCTTCTGTCTTGAGTAACGATTTTGCAGCGCTTTTGGTTTATTATTCTGTGAATAATACACCTATGTAATCGCCCAGCAAAAAATTTTTATAACACCCCTCAGATTTTTTTCTTTTACGTTTCAAGGTGCGCAGATTCCAAAAATGCAATGTCCGTCCGCCGTCAGCCGTTTCACGCATAACTACTTCATTTTCTGTGTAAAAAATTCATTCATTCGCAGCCCGATCGGAATATACCCAGGGGTGTTATGAGTGAAAATGTGTGTAAAAATAGGTACTTTTTGCGTTTTAGCAACATGTTAGTAACATGAGCTTTTGAGGTATTGTTTTCCATGTTTTTTGGGACGAGAAGGTCGAATATGAAGTCGATTTTGACTAAAGAGTGGAAAATTGAGGTTCTACCAAATGTTCAGCTGCCAAAATCGATTTTTCGTGAGTCAAAAACCTGGGATATCGTCTGAAATCACAATCAGTTTGTATAATAACACTAGAAAAAGTTTCAACACGTGGATCAAGACAATTAATGATCAAAAATAATCTGTTGAAAGGAAAAGCCAAGCCTAATTCGTGTTATGTGGGCCAAAATTGGAGGAAACCATCAGTAATAGCTATTTCAATTATTTCACATGAAAGAAACAATACCTAAATAAATGAACAGCCAACATTTCTGTGGGTATGTCCAGTAGAATAATAAACCCATGTGACGAATACTTTGTCGCGATTTTGTTGATTTTTGAGGATCTTCAGCGGTTTTTGACACGCAAAATCCCAAACATGATATGAGGAGAAATGAGGCGACGGCCGTAGTTGTGGGGGGGGGGGGGGGTGGAGATTAAGTGTGAGGGGATATTGCAGAGCACGAAGTGGCGATGTTGGGTTGTGGGGGGAAGGGATTAATCCCCTCCGCCCATCCACCTCCTACTCCTCCTCCTACTCCTCCTACGAGGTGAAGGTCCTCCCTTGTCACACAGTCTAATATGGTTAAGGGCTCGGTGGCCGAGTGTGGCGACGATGGGGGGGGGGGGGGGGGGGGTGGAGGAGGGGGGTGTGGGAGCGAGCGCGAGAGGATGATAAAGGGCGGAGTGGGGGAAAAGGAGCGGAATAAGGACAGGGAAATGGTTCGAGACGGAAAGGGAGAGGTCATGGTGGGAGGATGGGAGGGGGAGGGGATCGATGTTTTCTTCGGAGGACGCTCATCTTAAGGACTCCCCTCCCCCCAACCTCCTCCTACGACTCTTATCCGCAACCAGCACCGGGAAAACACAATCGGCGCCACCTTGAGACTCGATACAAGTAGTTCTGCTAATTCAATTGATAGCAAACAACCCGATAACGAGGCGGAATGAGGTGTACAAAAGTGAAGTCTGTGGTGCAGTGAAGTCTGTGGTGAAGTGGTGCCGGAGGTGAAGAGAAAACTGTGGCAGTTTTGTGGGCATAACGCTTCAAAACTCCAATTACCTATGTGGGGTTGAAAACGCTGCAAAGTCCTTGTCACATGGGTTTATTATTCTACTGGACATACCTACAGAAATGTTGGCTGTTCATTTATTGTTCCATTCATGTGCAATTATTAATAGCTCTATCAAATTATCTTTGATAACTGATAGTGCCATTTAACTGTCTTGATTCTCCTTATGATACTACTTGTAGTATAATTATACAAATGTATGGTGGTTTCAGACAAATACCCAGGTTTCTGGCTCATAAATAATGAATTTTGAGAGCTGAACCTTCGTTACAACCTCAATTCGTCACTCTCTGGTCAAGATCAACTTCATATTCGGCCTACTCGCCCTAACAAACATGGGAAACGATACATTAGAAGCTCATGTTCACTAAAACACCAAAACCCCTATTTTTACACCCATCCCCCCCCCCCCCCCCACCGCCACCAAAAACTCCTACGACTCTTATCCGCAACCGGCACCGGGAAAACACAATCGGCGCCACCTTGAGACTCGATACAACTAGTTCTGCTAATCCCATTGATAGCAAACAACCCAATAACGAGGCGGAATGAGGTGTACAAGTGAAGTCTGTGGTGCAGTGAAGTCTGTGGTGGAGTGAAGTCTGTGGTGAAGTGAAGTTTGTGGTGAAGTGGTGCCGGAGGTGAAGAGAAAACTGTAGCAGTTTTGTGGGCATAACGCTTCAAAACTCCAATTACCTATGTGGGGTTGAAAACGCTGCAAAGTCCTTGTCACATGGGTTTATTATTCTACTGGACATACCTACAGAAATGTTGGCTGTTCATTTATTGTTCCATTCATGTGCAATTATTAATAGCTCTATCAAATTATCTTTGATAACTGATAGTGCCATTTAACTGTCTTGATTCTCCTTATGATACTACTTGTAGTGTAATTATACAAATGTATGGTGGTTTCAGACAAATACCCAGGTTTCTGGCTCATAAATAATGAATTTTGAGAGCTGAACCTTCGTTACAACCTCAATTCGTCACTCTCTGGTCAAGATCAACTTCATATTCGGCCTTCTCGCCCTAACAAACATGGGCAACGATACATTAGAAGCTCATGTTCACTAAAACACCAAAACCCCTATTTTTACACCCATCCCCCCCCCCCCCCCACCACACCACCAAAAACTCCTACGACTCTTATCCACAACCGGCACCGGGAAAACACAATCGGCGCCACCTTGAGACTCGGTACAAGTAGTTCTGCTAATCCCATTGATAGCAAACAACCCGATAACGAGGCGGAATGAGGTGTACAAGTGAAGTCTGTGGTGCAGTGAAGTCTGTGGTGAAGTGGTGCCGGAGGTGAAGAGAAAACTGTAGCAGTTTTGTGGGCATAACGCTTCAAAACTCCAATTACCTATGTGGGGTTGAAAACGCTGCAAAGTCCTTGTCACATGGGTTTATTATTCTACTGGACATACCTACAGAAATGTTGGCTGTTCATTTATTGTTCCATTCATGTGCAATTATTAATAGTTCTATCAAATTATCTTTGATAACTGATAGTGCCATTTAACTGTCTTGATTCTCCTTATGATACTACTTGTAGTATAATTATACAAATCTATGGTGGTTTCAGACAAATACCCAGGTTTCTGGCTCATAAATAATGAATTTTGAGAGCTGAACCTTCGTTACAACCTCAATTCGTCACTCTCTGGTCAAGATCAACTTCATATTCGGCCTCCTCGCCCTAACAAACATGGGAAGCGATACATCAGAAGCTCATGTTCACTAAAACACCAAAACCCCTATTTTTACACCGACCCCCCCCCCCCCCCCCCCCCTTGCCACCAAAAGCTCCTACGACTCTTATCCGCAACCGGCACCGGGAAAACACAATCGGCGCCACCTTGAGACTCCGTACAAGTAGTTCTGCTAATCCCATTGATAGCAAACAACCCAATAACGAGGCGGAATGAGGTGTACAAGTGAAGTCTGTGGTGCAGTGAAGTCTGTGGTGGAGTGAAGTCTGTGGTAAAGTGAAGTCTGTGGTGAAGTGGTGCCGGAGGTGAAGAGAAAACTGTGGCAGTTTTGTGGGCATAACGCTTCAAAACTCCAATTACCTATGTGGGGGTTGAAAACGCTGCAAAGTCCTTGTCACATGGGTTTATTATTCTACTGGACACAGAAATGTTGGCTATTCATTTATTGTTCCATTCATGTGCAATTATTAATAGCTCTATCAAATTATCTTTGATAACTGATAGTGCCATTTAACTGTCTTGATTCTCCTTATGATACTAGTTGTAGTGTAATTATACAAATCTATGGTGATTTCAGACAAATATCCAGGATTCTGGCTCATAAATAATGAATTTTGAGAGCTGAACCTTCGTTACAACCTCAATTCATCACTCTTTGGTCAAAATCAACGTCATATTCGGCCTTCTCGCTCTAAAAAACATGGAAAAGGGTACATCAGAAGCTCATGTTCACTAAAACACCAAAAAACCCTACTTTTATACCCCCTCCCACCCCCAACACAAAAAAATTCTAACCCCCCCTCAAAATTTGATGGTTTACGTTTCAAGGTATGTAGAATCAAAAACTGCAATAAAAATATTTCTGTCTGTCCGCCGTACGCCGTAGTGGCCACTTTTCTTAGTTACCATGAAACAAAATTGATGAAATTCGGGTTATAGGTTCCGTTCGGGGTCTAGTTGGTCCTCGAAGCTCGGCGTTACATACTGTCAGTCATCTCTAACGGGTTCAAAATAGGGGTTGAAATTTTCAGAACGCCGTAGCTCGAAAACTTCCGATAGAAGGGTATGGTTTTTTTTACGATATTAAATTTGCCTTGAGCTAAACAATTTTTTGAGACCACCCGGAGCATTGTACGTACAGCCGTTGGTGAGCACCAAAAAGCTTCGTCAACATGATCGTGAATCGAACGGTATTAATCCGGCCCGGATATCATCGCTAGGGAGCATCTGATTATAATCAAGGATGGCTGTATGAAGCCGAGTTGGTTGTTCTGCGATATTATTTCATTTGATAAGTGATGGACTATTGGATTTTGTTGGTAGGTACCTACTTGTGAAACTTGAACAAACGTTGAAGTATTATTGATGGGTATAAATTATTACACAACGGCAAATTTATACAAAACGGTAAATTATTACAGAACGGTAAATTATTACACAACGGTTCATCAACAAAAAGGGGCTGGATTTTGTTGATAGGTACTTTTGCAATTTGAACAACCGTTGAAGTGTTATTGATGGGCAAGTAATCACACAACGGTTCATTATATGCATTGACCACAGAAAACAGTGATCTACGCAGAAGGGGCATCTAATTCACTCCACATCAACAATTTTCCTTTAGAACTTCATTATTTGCGTTTCTTTTTCCGTTTTAGTTACTGTTCGTCATCGGCTTTATTATTTTAGCAACATTTAACTCGTGATTTAGGTAGGTACCTAGTAACGAGTACGGGGTTAGGTACTAACCTACGGTGGGTCTGCGATTCACATAATATGTATATAGTAGTACATAATATATTATATAGACGGGTTATCTATACAGAGAGCTGTGATGCGTAACAGAAGGGTATTCTGTACAATATAATAAACCTTTGTGCACGGATTTGCAGCGTTGTTTTTTTCATGCTCGATTCCAAAGGTTCGCTATTGAAAATAATAAACCAAAATTAGAAAAATTCAAACCAAAAACTATGCCAGCTAACCCCGGTTTCCCCTACTGTACTTCGTAACCCATAGCTAGGAATCAGATTGATATAACCAACTTATCGTGCACAACAGACACCGGTTACAACCTACGAAAACTCACAGTCCCTTCAAATGGGTAGGTACGTTGGAAACGATATCTACTGCAGTAGCCGTGCGTGGGGTCTGAAAACGGTGGGGCACCAGACCAGAACACAAAACCAACAGATAAGTCTGCAAAATACCCCAAGGTAACAATATCCTTCCCTTATTTACTGATATTACTGATATTCCCTTATTTACTGATAGCAGAGGTATTCGGCAAAACATCTGTTTTAATCAACACTCTATCGTCGTACGAAAACGTCCGCAATTTCTACTTCGAATTAGCCAAATTCATGTGTTACAAAAATTTAGTAAACTTAAATACACCAAAACAATGACCAGTCGGCTGGTACTTACTTGAATGGAGAAGCTATGGACTAGAAGCTAAGTTATCTGTGTGCTGACGCCACAAACCACAAACAGCAAACAGGACAAAACGCAGGTAGGTGCCACAAATACAAATCTGCCATCGGAACCGGACCGAAAGCAAAACGCGTAAAATTTGCCGCCAAAAAATAGAAAACTGAAGGAGAAAGCGAATGTGATTCAGTGGAGTGAAGTTCTCAGCTTAGTTGTCATCTGCAACAAACAAATCAGAAGAAGAAGCATCTCGTATCGAGATGACAATTTGAATCGAAGGGATCGAATCGATTGTGAAATGAACGATTTTGGTGTTGAAATCAGATTATGGGACCAGGGCACAAAGTGGGCGTGGCAAACATCATTTTTACTCGACTGAGCATGCGCAGATGGGCTAATTTTCTCGGTTGCCATGGCGACGCCAGGTCCCAGGACCCAGAGCTTACCTTCCAGTTTCGAGAGCCTAGGATTCGATTTCGATTGCAGGACATCGATTACTGTCACTTTATTCCGATAACATGCTTGGTCTATGGAGCCACCAAGGATGCTCTACTGGAATATTGAATATCCATAGCCAAAGATCTCTGGCGTGTGGCTGTTGAACTTGTGAAAAATGCTAGGTACAGTGTACGGAGGGAAATTCAGATGCCAACTGAACAGTGGTTGGTCTTTTTGGTGTTTTTGGGTGCCAGGGCGATGGCCCAAGTGGCCTTATGGACGCAACGCCCCTGAGCTCACTGTAATCAGCAGAAGCGGCGTTCGGCAGTGGAAGGAAGGGGAAATCATTGTTAGGTGTCGCCAATTTTGTGGTTCTACTTCTCGTTGGTTCTCTTGAAGGTGTTTTCACTTGGATGTCAACCGAAACCTTCCAAAACAGCCATACACATGGTGGGGGGGGGGGGGATACGCGGTTACCCACACAAAGGACGGCGGCAGCACAAGGAAATGAGCCGTCAGATTCCAAACCAGGGGAACAACACTCGGTGCCTCGACATCGCACAGGAGGATTTTTACGATTTCATTATTTCATCGGTTCCTTCATTTTTTACGACGCTGCGGAGCTCTCAGCGATCGGAAGGGACTTTTTTGGAAGGACCCCCCCCCCCCCCCACCTGCTGACAATCCGAGACGGCATTTCGTCCATTTCATTCCGACGTTACGGACTTCCACGTTCGGCCACTCATTCCGATACGGTCTGGTACCGAATTAATCGTTTACGATCACCAGAAAACGTACGGGAGGAACGCATTTTCCCCTTTTGGTTTATTATTCTGTGAATAATACACCTATGTATTCGCTCAGCAAAAAATTTTTATAACACCCCCTCAAACTTTTTTCTTTTACGTTTCAAGGTGCATAGATTCCAAAAATGCAATGTCCGTCCGCCGTACGCCGTCCGCCGTATCACGTGTACCAGCTTCATTTTCATTCTAAAAAAGTCGTTCTTTCGCACACATGCTCCATTTGGGCCCTAGTTGTGTCCCGAAACTTTTCAGCCCGATCGGAATATATCCAGGGGTGTTATGAGTGAAAATGTGTGTAAAAATGGGTACTTTTTACGTTTTAGCAACATATTGGTAACATGAGCTTCTGAGATATCGTTTTCTATGTTTTTGGGGACGAGAAGACCGAATATGAAGTCGATTTTGACCGAAGAGTGGAAAATTGAGTTCTACCAAATGTTCAGCTCCCAGAATTGATTTTTTATGAGTGAAAAACCTGGGAAATCGTCTGAAATTACCATCAGTTTGTATAATAACACTGGTTCAAGACGTGGTTCAGGACGATTAAATGGCACTACCAATGATCAAAGATAGTTTAAAAAAAAAAAAAAAAACGCTGCAAAGTCCTTGTCACAGGGGTTTATTATTCTATTGGACATACCTACAGAAAGGTTGGCTGTTCATTAATTGTTTCTTTCATGCGTAATAATCGAAATAGCTACTTCTGATGGTTTCCATTAATTTTGGCCCCCAAAACACAAATTAGGTACGCTCTTTTTTTTTTTTTTTTTTTAAACTATCTTTGATCATTGGTAGTGCCATTTAATCGCCCTGAACCACGTCTTGAACCAGTGTTATTATACAAACTGATGGTGATTTCAGACGATTTCCCAGGTTTTTCACTCATAAAAAATCAATTCTGGGAGCTGAACATTTGGTAGAACTCAATTTTCCACTCTTTGGTCAAAATCGACTTCATATTCGGTCTTCTCGTCCCCAAAAACATAGAAAACGATATCTCAGAAGCTCATGTTACCAATATGTTGCTAAAACGTAAAAAGTTCCTATTTTTACACACATTTTCACTCATAACACCCCTGGGTATATTCCGATCGGGCTGAAAAGTTTTGGGACACAACTAGGGCCCAAATGGAGCATGTGTGGGAAAGAACGATTTTTTTAGACCGAAAATGAAGCCTGTACACGTGATACGGCGGACGGCGGACGGCGTACGGCGGACGGCGGACGGCGCACGGCGGACGGACATTGCATTTTTGGAATCTATGCACCTTGAAACGTAAAAGAAAAAAGTTTGAGGGGGTTTTATAAAAATTTTTTGCTGAGCGAATACATTGGTGTATTATTCACAGAATAATAAACCAAAAAACCAGTCATGCAGCATGACTTAATGAGCGAATTTTCAAAGAAATATTCGAATTAATGGCTATGGTTTTGAATAAAGGAAAACTTCGGTCTAAAATTTGGTTTTCTATGTATATTCTCTTCGTATTTATTTTAATTTGTACGTTTTGTCCATCCTGATTCTACCGTTTGTTTATTACGTAATTGTACTAAGTGCTTATTTATTTGATCGCTGTGGGTAAATTCAAGGAGTTGTACTAATCGTTTGCCTCCCCCTTTTTTGCTTCGAACTCTCGTCTTCAATTAATACTTCTCACATATTTCAATCTGACCACTCTAAGGGGGGGGGGGGGGGGGGGGGGGTAAGAGTTTAAAGATTATCCTAGTTTTGGGTAATTTTTGCGCACTTTAAATGCTCTAATTTAAGAACGGATTTAGATATCTAAAATCCGATTTCACTATCGTGTTCAGCGTGCAAAAACCTTTAAAATGAGGGGTCACTTGTTAGAAAATAACATTTTGGGGATTTTTGGGTAATTTTTGCGCACTTTAAATGCTCTAATTTGAGAACGGATCAAGATATCTAAAATCCGATTCCACCATCGTGTTCAGCGTGCAAAAACCTTTAAAATGAGGGGTCACTTGTTGGAAAATAACATTTTGGGGATTTTTGGGTAATTTTTGCGCACTTTAAATGCTCTAATTTGAGAACGGATCAAGATATCTAAAATCCGATTCCACCATCGTGTTCAGCGTGCAAAAACCTTTAAAATGAGGGGTCACTTGTTAGAAAATAACATTTTGGGGATTTTTGGGTAATTATTGCGCACTTTAAATGCTCTAATTTGAGAACGGATCAAGATATCTAAAATCCGATTCCACCATCGTGTTCAGCGTGCAAAAACCTTTAAAATGAGGGGTCACTTGTTGGAAAATAACATTTTGGGGATTTTTGGGTAATTTTTGCGCACTTTAAATGCGCCAAAACCCTCCTTAGAGTAGGCCAATTTCGCCCATCTTCGAACTTAGCCTTTCGATTGCCAAGATAGATTTTTTGTGCAAATTTGAGCTGTTTATCTCAATTCTATCGAGAGTTATCGTCTGGAGTGTTTTTATATATACATATAAAAAAGTGTTAAATTTCAGGAATCGTTTTAGAATGGTCTGAAACGGATTTCTATGAAGAAAATTTCCAAAAATTTATATTATTTAAATTTCGAAGCCATTGCAATAGCTTCATTTTCTTTGAAAATTCGCTAAAAGAGCGTTCCTAATTTGTGTTTTGGGGGCCAAAATTAATGGAAACCATCAGAAGTAGCTATTTCGATTATTACGCATGAAAGAAACAATTAATGAACAGCCAACCTTTCTGTAGGTATGTCCAATAGAATAATAAACCCATGTGACAAGGACTTTGCAGCGTTTTTTCGATTTCTATCGGAGTTTTTGGGGGTCAAAAACTGCGGTCGTCGTGTCAGTAAGAGGATAACAAGTCCCCAGTCACGCAGCATCACCGAAGAGCCGTACGCACCTACGTTTTGGTTTATTATTCTGTGAATTTTGCTCAGCAAAACAAATTTATAACACCTCCCTCACAATAATTTTTTCTTTCACGTTTCAAGGTGCGTAGGTTCAGGAAATGATATGTCCGTCCAACGTATCATGCATAATTATCTACTTCAATTTCGGTCTAAAAAATTCGTTCTTTCGCGCACATGATCCATTTGGGCCCTACCTAGTTGTGCCTAAAAGTTGATTTTTTATGAGCCAAAAATCTGGAAAATCCTCTGAAACCACCATCAGTTTGTATAATAACACTAGAAAAGATGTCAGCACGTGGATCAAAACCATTAACCACTACCAATGATGGAAAATAATTTGAAAAAAAAAAAAAAAAAAGGAGCGTACCTAATTCGTGTTTTGGGGGCCAAAATTGTGGATCAGAAATAGCTATTTCAATCATTTCACATGAATGCAACAAAAATGAACAGCCGACATTTCTTTACGTATGTACAGTAGAATAATAAACCCAATGTGACAAGGACTTTGTAGCGTTTTGAAATCTACGCACTTTGAAACGGAAAAGAAAACGGTGCAAATCCCTGCACAACGGTTTATTATTTTGTACAGAATACCCTCCTGTTGCAGATCACAGGTCTCCGTATAGATAACCCTTCTATTATAACATATGTAATATTCAATACATATTATGTGGATCGCGGACCCTCCGTAGGTTAGTACCTAACCCCGTACTCGTTACTAGGTACCTACCTAAACCGTTGTGTAATAATTTACCTGTATAGGTTCCCCTTCTACGGAGATAGAATAATGAACCGTTGTGTAATTATTTGCCCATCAATATTACTTCAACGGTTGTTCAAGTTGCAAAAGTACCTATCAACAAAATCCAGCCCCTTCTTGGTAGATGAGCCGTTGTGTAATAATTTACAGTGCCGTAATAATTTACCGTTTTAATAATTTACTGTTGTGTAATAATTTGCCGTTGTGTAATAATTTGCCATTGTGTAATAATTTACCCATCAACAATACTTCAACGGTTGTTCAAGTTGCAAAAGTACCTGTCAACAAAATCCAGCCCCTTCTGGGTAGATGAGCCGTTGTGTAATAATTTACCGTTGTGTAGTAATTTACGGTGGTGTAATAATTTACCTTTGGGTAATAATTTGCCGTTGTGTAATAATTTGCCACTGTGTAAATTTGCCACTGTGTAATAATTTAGGTACACATCAATAATACTTCAACGGTTGTTCAAGTTGCAAAAGTACCTATCAACAAAATCCAGACCCTTCTGGATAGATGAGCCGTTGTGTAATAATTTACCGTTGTGTAATAATTTGCCATTGTGTAATAATTTACCCATCAACAATACTTCAACGGTTGTTCAAGTTGCAAAAGTACCTATCAACAAAATCCAGCCCCTTCTGGGTAGATGAGCCGTTGTGTAATAATTTACCGTAGTGTAATAATTTGCCATTGTGTAATAATTTACCCATCAACAATACTTCAACGTTTGTTCAAGTTTCACAAGTGCCTACCAACAAAATCCAATAGTCCGTCACTTGGCGCATGAAATAATATCGCAGAACAAACAACTCGACTTCATACAGCCATCCTTGATTATAATCAGATGCTCCGTAGTTATGATATCCGGCCCGGATTTATACCATTTGATTCACGATCGTGTTGACGAAGCTTTTTGGTGCTCACGAACGGCTGGAGGTACGATGCTCCGGGTGGTCTCGTAAAATTGTTTATCTCAAGACAAATTTAATAACGTAAAAAAAAACCATACCCTTCTATCGGAAGTTTTCGAGCTACTGCGTTCTGAAAATTTCAACCCCTATTTTGAACCCCTTAGAGATGACTGACAGTAACGTCGAGCTTCGAGGACCAACTAGACCCTGAACGGAACCTATAACCCGAATTTCATCAATTTTTTTTCATGGTAACTAAGAAAAGTGGCCCGTACGGCGGACAGACAGAAATATTTTCATTGCAGTTTTGGATTCTACATACCTTGAAACGTAACCCATAAAATTTTGAGGGGGGGTAAGAATTTTTTGTTTCATGCTCGATTCCAATGATTCTTTATTGAAAATAATAAACCAAAAATCTTGAGGGGGTGTTATAAAAATTTTTTGCTGAGAATACATAGGTGTATAATTAATTATTTAAAGAATAATAAACCAAAACAGAGATCGCGAGGCGTCCGCTACTGAATGAATCCGAACGGTCAGGTAGATTCACACGCTGAGTTCCATGTAATTTGATATTATATTTCGAACCTCAACATTTATATTGATGGCTGCTTGACTCGATCCCCAGGTGGAATACCGTCCTAAGAATTTATTACTCACAATATTCATTCCGTGGTCACTGCGAGATGACGTTCTTCTTCATATAAATAACAAGTGAACACTTCATACGCGGATGTTACGAGGACATATAAAGCGGTACAGGGACGAAAAACGTCGTCATTAGTCCCGTCTCGGGCCTCGCCTTATGCTACGTGTGGTCCGAAATCGCGAAGGCGTCAGCACAAACGAGGGTTTATATATACGTATATACATATATTTTTATATATACACGATAAGTATGTATACCTAGAGAATGAGACGAGCCGTGGGTGGCACAATCTCCGAGCTGCCTCTGGAAAGACTTGTTTTTTAATTTCGAAAGAATGCCGGACTGTTATGAGTCGGGTGGGTATCTGTGCTGGATGTGGCTCCATCGCCCACGCGTATCCCGCGATTTACGATCGTCCGAGGCGTCTCTCGGGTTTGATCGCTTGCGAATGGAGAAATGAGGGAAGAAACAGCTGAAACGATCGTCGGGGACGCAACCGGTGAGCTCGGGCGAAGTGGAGGACAATAAAATTTCCAGTCGTGCGGCTTAAAATACGAGCCGATTGTCGAAGTTGGTGTCTTCCGGCTGTTTTACACGATTTTTAGTGAACTTTGACACCAGGAAAACACACATCGAAACCACTTTTTCGATACAAATTCTATTTCTATACAATTCTATACACTGGTTTATTATTCTGTGAATAATACACATTGTATTCGCTCAGCAAAAAATTTGTATTAAATGAAAAATGCGTATTTTTGTCATATAATTTGTATTGAAATTGGACATTTGCCCCTTTAATTTACAATAAACAATAACACCCCCTCAAAATTTTCACTTTTACGCTAGAAGGTGCTTAGATTCAGAAAAAAAATGCAATGTCTGTCCGCCGTATGATGCATAATTAATTTCGGTCTAAAAAATTCGTTCTTTCGCACACATGCTCCATTTGGGCCCCAGTTGTGCCCCGAAACTTCGCAGCCCGATCGGATTATACCCAGGGGTGTTATGGGTGAAAAATTGGGGTAGAAATGGGGTTTTTTGTTGTTTTAGTAACATGAGCTTGTGAGGCATCGTTTTCCATGTTTTCTAGGCCGAGGAGACCGAATGTTAAGTCGATTTTTACCAAAGAGTGGAAAATTGAGGTCAGAACTAAGTTTCAGCCGCAAATTTTTGTTGAATTTTGTCCCCAAATCGTCGCTCTTCCGCAAGCAGTTTGGATCTGAATTTTGGAACACATTTGGGTCCTAGTTGTGTCCCGAAACTCGGCAGCCCGATCGGAATACACCCAGGGGAGTTATGGGAGAAAAATGGGTGTAAAAAAACGCTGCAAACTATTACACAAATGTTTATTATTAACCCGTATAGATGCCCCTTCTGCGTAGATCTCTGTTTTCTGTGGTCAGTTCCCTCGAGCTCCTTGCCAGGAAAGTCCCCTAAATCGACTACTGGAGCCGGCCCCGGAATTAAAGGTTCAAACGAATGCGCGGGATTCAATAATTCAATCATTAATTATTTGTACTTATTCATGAAGCATAAGGCAAATAACAAACCGTTGCGTAATAATTTACCTGTATAGGTGCCCCTTCTACGTAGATAGTATAATGGACAGTTGTGTAATAATTTACCGTTGTGTAATAATTTGCCCATTAATATTAGGTACTTCAACGGTTGTTCAAGTTGCAAAAGTACCTATTAACAAAATCCAGCCCATTCTACGGAGATGGTATAATGGACCGTTCTGTAATAATTTGCATATTAATATTACTTCAACGGTTGTTCAAGTTGCAAAAGCACCTATCAACAAAATCCAGCCCCTTCTACGGAGATGGTATAATGAACCGTTGTGTAATAATTTATCACTATGTAATAATTTACCCATCAATAATATTTCAACGTTTGTTCAAGTTGCAGAAGTACCTGTCTACAAAATCCAAAAATCCAAGTCGAGTAGTTGGTTGTTCTGTGATATTATTTCATCTGAAAAATGATGGGTCTTTTGGATTTTGTTGATAGGTACTTTTGCTACTTGAACGAACGTTGAAGCATTATTGGGTGAATTATTACACAACGGTAAATTATTACAAAACGGTTTATTATTTACCTTAAATATGCTTCATTAATAACTACAAATAATTAATGATATAATTATTGAATCCCGCGCATTTGTATGAAACATTGATTCCCTGGCCGGCTCCAGTAGTCGATTTAGGGCTTTCCTGGGGGGGGGGGGGGGGGGTAGCTCAAGGTTACTGACCACAGAAAACAGTGATCTACGCAGAAGGGGCATCTATACAGGTAAATAATAAACCGTTGTGTAATAATTTTCAGCTTTTTTAAAAAGCTAGGTATTTTCGAATCTCTCGGAAACTCGATTCGAGCTTGACCATGTGGGCAGGTTTCGAAGGTGTTTTTTAGCTATTTTTCACAATTTTTATTGATATTTGACCCCCCCCTAACACAATAGACCCGCTTGTTCCATATAAATATTTTTGGCTTCTCATTGCTCGTGCCACCATTCTATACCACTGTTGATGATTTGATATTAGTTATTGGTATGCTTTTGACCATTTTTAGTGAATTTTTTTTCGCCCGCATCAACAAGAATTTGACCGACTTTTTATTTAAGAAAATTGTTCATCTTTGAACTTGGGAGGAATTCCAGAATGCTGTGGAATGGGTTTGCAGGTTTCGGAACTCTTCGGAATTTCGACTTAGTATACTGATCCCTTCATAAACTGGCTTCAAGTGAAGTTAATTCGTGTACGAAATAATAGTACGAACGATATTTTTGTACGAGGTGACACTTTTAGCCTTTTGGCGTCTCGAAAACCTAAATAATTATTTTCAAAGCGTAGTTTTAAAGTGGGAGGATAATTTTCGTGATAACAGCAAATTGTTCTTCTACATGCATTGTTCTGAAAAATAAATAATAATAATTCAATTCAATTTTACACTGTACATTTCGGATTCTCTGCGCACGTGATTTGATCAATCAGAGTTGAATGACTGCAGAATAACTACGAATATTATTTCTAATGATTTTGCTCATTTTCGAGAAACAAATAGTGATAACTGCCATAGTAATATGAATTCCGTTTAGCCATGTCTTAGTCAGAACCGTATGTAGGACTAGTTGTGAAATGCTGGACATAAATTTCAAAATGTGGATTGAAGATAGAAATTATACGTGTGCACTGTGTAATACAGGTGAGGATGAAAATGTAATTCATTTTTTGGCAAGATTAGGCCTATTTTAGGTAATTTTAGGAAAACGTATCTCGGCTCTAGATTTATAACTGAAGATTTATACTTGATTTATACTTGAATGGAAAAGATTGGTTGAAGCTAGGTTGGTTTGTGAAAAATGCCATGACGTACAGAAAAGAATTAATTGAGGAATTTAATTTTAAATTTATTCATTCAAATTTTGAGAAAATGATAAATTTAAGTCAAATTGAATTATAATCAACTTATAAGCAATCTCCGACAGATACGCCGATGTTTAGTTAGACGAGTTCTCACCAGATAGTGTTCTTTTGTTATTAATATTATACATAAAATAGTTGATTCAAATGAATTTATTTACTCTTATAATAGATAACGCTGTATTCAGTTAGTTAACAGGGGTAGAATGATAACTTTGACGGTAAACAACCGAGACCCCGGCATACTTATAGTGAGGGACTGGAATTATATGCACAAAATTTTGCCAAAATATGCATTCGAAATTGTCAAAATATTCAAAATATGCACCCCAAGCAAAATTAAGTTTAATTTTTTTAAATATTTCTAAAATGAACTAAATTTTGCTGTGAGACGTACAGGTAGTCTATACATCATGTTCCAGTTATTATCGCGTCCTTAAAAAAATTATAGAAAAGGATCAAGGAAGAAAATATACACACCTATTTTTCTGGAATATACAATATTTACACTTATACAAAACAGCTCACAGCCCGGGATTGGCGAGTTCATGGGAAGGTTGAACTGTAAACACAATTTCTCCCTTGAGAGGGAAAAACATTATATCATGTTTAATGTTTTTCCCTCGCAAGGGAGAAATTAGATATAGTTTTTTAATGTCAAGAAAAAATGAAAGCCACAATTTCACTGAACTCTACAAGTATAATGTTGCATTTACTGTACTTATTATAGAACTCGCCATCAACATATGGTTGCTACAACAGAAGGTAGTAACTGTGTAGTAACCAATGAAAAACGTAGCTATTGACTCTTGTTTCTTTCGAGTGCGATATTCTTTATGGTTGCTACAACAGAAGGTAGTAACTGTGTAGTAACCAATGAAAAACGTTGCATATTTGCGTGTCGGAATTCACAGAATGACCCTTAGCCCTAAAACATTAAACATGTTAAAAAGTCACTCGCTATCACAATTATAGTACCGGATCACAATTGATTTTTCCAAATTGTCAATTGTGACGTATTTTAGCCTGAAAGTGAAAGGCAATCCCATTCAGGGATAAATGATAACGGCGCGCCTAAGCCCTACCCGGCACACAGATTAAACGGTGCATGGACTAAGGATATCCGTGTCCCCTTTTCAGAAACACACATCTCGGAGGATTTGGCGATTGGAATGTCGAGAAATAGGGAAATTCCCCTATTTCGATTAAAAATGCAGAAATATGCTCAGAACGGCCAAAATAAGGTAACATCTCCAAAATCGAACAAAATATGGTAAATTATGCTATTTAAATTTCAATTTAACACACGCTAAACGCTTCAGACATCCTCAAAACGGAAAAGTAGAACGATAAACAGGATGAAAACACACATACGCAAAATAAGCAAATTCCACTCCCTACTTATAGCGTTATCGCTCAAGCCGTATATGTTTTGCTGATTGCATTTTAACTGTATGTATCTCCTGGTTGAATAAAACATTTTTTTTTAAAACAAAAACGCTGCAAATCGCACAACGGTTTATTATTTTGTACAGAATACCCTCCTGTTACAGATCACAGGTCTCTGTAACCCGCCGATATAATATAATATGTACTATACGAAGATCGAAGACCCTGCGTAGGTTAGTACCTAACCCCGTACTCCTTACTAGGTACCTGCCTAAATCATGAGTTAAATGTTGCTAAAATAATTCTTTCGATGACAAACAGCAACTAAAATGGCTAAAAGAAACGCAAATAATGAAGTTTTGAAGGAAAATTGTTGATGTGGAGTGAAATAGATGCCTCTTCTGCGTAGATCACTGTTTTCTCCGGTCAATACCTACCTTCGTGGTAAAGAATAATGAACCGTTGTGTAATAACTTGTCCATCAATAATACTTCAACGGTTGTTCAAGTTGCAAAAGTACCGATCAACAAAATCCAGCCCCTTATTGGTTGATGAACCGTTGTGTAATAATTTATCGTTGTGTAATAATTTACCGTTGTGAAATAATTTACCGTTTTTCAATAATTTACCATTGTGTAATAATTTGCCGTTCTGTAATAACTTGCCGTTGTGTAATAATTTACCATTGTGTAATAATTATTTAACCATCAACAATACTTCAACGTTTGTTCAAGTTGCAATAGTACCGATCAACTAAGTCGAGTCCCTTCTTGGTAGATGAACCGTTGTGTAATAATTTACCGTTGTGTAGTAGTAATTTACCGTTATGTAATCATTTACCGTTGTGTAATAATTTACCATTGTGTAATTATTTACCCATCAATAATACTTCAACGTTTGTTCAAGTTTCACAAGTACCTACCAACAAAATCCAATAGTCCATCACTGGTCAAATGAAATAATATCGCAGAAAAACCAACTCGACTTCATACAGCCAATCTGATTATAATCAGGTGCTCCCTAGTGACGATTATCTGGGCCGGATTTATACCGTTTGATTCACGATCGTGTTGACGAAGCTTTTTGGTGCACACGAACGGCTGGACGTACGATGCTCCGGGTGGTCTCAAAAAATAGTTTAGCTCAAGAAAAAATTTAATAACGTAAAAAAATCCATACCCATATAACGACAGTTTTCGAGCTACGGAGTTCTGAAACTTTCAACTCCTATTTTGAACCCCTTAGAGATGACTGACAGTAACGTCGAGCTTCGAGGACCAACTAGACCCTGAACGGAACCTATAACCCGAATTTCATCAATTTTGTTTCATGTTAACTAAGAAAAATGGCCAATACGGCGTACGGCGGACGGACAGAAATATTTTTATTGCAGTTTTGGATTCTACATACCTTGAAACGTAAACCATCAAATTTTGAGGGGGGTTAGAATTTTTTTTTCATGCTCGATTCCAATGGTTCATTATTGAAAATAAACCCAAAACAAAAACATGCCTTGTTGTGGGAAATAAATAATAATAATAATTCAATTCAATTTTGCACTGCACTTTTCGTATTTTCTGCGCACGTGATTCGATCAATCAGCGTTGAATGACTGCAGCATAACTACGAATATTGTTTCTAATGATGGTGCTCATTTTCGAGAAACAAAAAAAAGTGATAACTACCAGTGTAATATGAATTCCGTTTTAACCTATTTAGCTCCGCTCGTAAAAGCCGGATAATAAGGCTTTCCGAATCGCCTCACTGAGTACTTTAATTAGAAATAATATGAAAAAAAGATCCGGCGAAGAACAATGCACCGTTTGCCAACAGGTTTATCTGCACGGTGGAGAAAATAATCAACCGATAACCGAAGTAATGACGATACAAGGTCGTAACGACACTCGGGTCTGAAGGATGCGAGACACATTTTCCCCCGGTTTTAATGCTTCGTCAGACGTCAACAGTCATAAAGTGACATAACAACGTGGTTTCACAGCCAGCTATAGTTGGCCGAGGAGGACGATTCGCCTGAAGAAGGTGCATCTAACTATATAAGGGGAAACGGATGATTTCGCCTATGAAAATCATCAACCTCGTTAACAGCCCGAGGGAAATAAGAGCGGAGTGGAATATGAAAAAATCGGAAAAAACTAAACGAGTTTCATCGTATATTACCGCGATGGAGGGAAATATGACACAAAGGTGGGTCTAATAGTCACAACAAGTTGTGTTAGAACGTGATGTTTTGGCACGGGAACGAGAGAACTGAGAGGGGCTTAACGGCCACGGTGGCGTCATACTTTAACGCCATCAGGTTTGAGACGTCTCTGTCGAATGCGATGTTGTCATCCGATGAAGCGCCTTATGCGTTTGTTTTATGGCGATGAAAGCACAATACGAGCAGGGGCTTTGCGTCCATAAGGCCACTTGGGCCACTGCCTCGGCACCCAGAAACACTAAGAGTATAAAAAAAACGCTGCAAATCCCTGCACAACGGTTTATTTTGTTGTACAGAATACAGATAACAGCTCTCTGTATAGATAAACCGTCTATATAATATAATAATTATGTACTACTCTATACATATTATGTGAATCGCAGACCCCCGTAGGTTACTACCTAACCCCGTACTCGTTACTAGGTACCTGCCTAAATCACGAGTTAAATGTTGCTAAAATAATACAGCCGATGACAAACAGTAACTAAAACGGCAAAAAGAAACGCAAATGATGAAGTTCTAAAGGAAAATTGTTGATGTGGAGTGAATTAGATGCCACTGTTTTCTGTGGTCAGTACCTACCCTCGTGGTCAAGTATAATGAACCGTTATGTAATAACTTGCCCATCAATAATACTTCAACGGTTGATCAAGTTGCAAAAGTTCCGATCAACAAAATCCAGCCCCTTCTTGGTGGATGAACCGTTGTGTAATAATTTACCGGTGTGTAATAATTTACCGTTGTGTAATAATTTACCATTGTGTAATAATTTATGACCATTGCTGTTGCTCACTAGTGTCCTCAAAGAGCTGCGTGCGGACATTGCCTAGCCTGGTAGACCTTATTGCAGGTATCTGGGTGAGCAGCTCCATCACGCCCATGCCCCCACCACCTACCGGTCCATGGATATAATAAGCCCTAGCTTATTATATAAGCATTATATAATATAAGCATAAGAATAATATAAGCATTAGCAGAGTCGAATGGTAGTCTCAGCCATTTTCAACGAATCCAAGGCTTCCCTACCATCGGTAGTGAGGAAGCAAAACTCCAATCATGTGTTCAGTTGGCATTTGAATTTCCCTCCATAAACAGAACTGTACCTAGCATTTTTCACTAAGTTCAACAGCGACTCGTTTCAATAACTCAGTTTTGGTTTATTAGCATGGAACATGCTTTAGGGCCGGTTTCACCACTTAACCATGAACTCGGTTTATCGGAAACCTAGTTCATCGTAACCGATGGATTGATCTCAGTTTAAAAAGTGTTGGGTTTCACGAAGTTAAACGAGTTTCTAGGATCGGAGTTCATGTTGAACTAACATCAACGAAAACCAAGTTCGAGCTGCTGTTGATCCACAGTTTGAACTCTGATTTGGAAGGCAGGGGTTCGATTATTCGATGATTCGATGATACGATCAGGTGATAACGAGGTGAAATTGGGATTGGGGGTGTCAGCTGTTTTGATAAACGTGGGAACGAGAAGCCCAGTTAACCATTTCTGTTTTTGCTTTCCCTACCTACGCTCCTACGCTGTTTTTCCCCGTTTTTTTAATCGCTAAACATAGTTGTTTTTTTGTGTTTTGTGTCCCGTTTTCCTGATTCCTAATGGAACCAAAACGAGTCAAGATAGAACCGATCTTCACAGCCAGTGAGCGCGAGATTCCCTGCGACCTAGTAGAAAGCCACTGGGAGATATTCGACACTGTTTTGAATCTCTTCCACCAGTTCTTACGCATTCATTTTCGTTACCAAATTTGCATTTATGACAAATATTACATTTGGTGATTACTTGAACCTTCAGAAAGTGACAAAGTTCCTTATATCACTTGCTTAAATGGCGAGCATGTGATTATTTTGACCGCTAACTGTAGACCGAAAATAAAATAAACGCTATAATTCAATATCACGACTACTTATGGAATCATTGAATTTTTATCCTATTTTCCCATTACGTCGGCTTTTCCTCTCTGCAAAATACGTTTCCTGGTTTGTGCAGTGGAGTAGACCACACAGCTTGCGTAGTCTCATTGAATTCTTATCATCAGCTCTTTGAATAATAATTGATGCACACCGAAAACGTGATTATGAATGGTTCAGTTTGGGTTTGCCTGCTGATACATTCACTATACATTGTATTTATCTATTTTTGTAGATTCTTTCGAGAGTCTGTATCTCGACACAAAAGTCACTCAACAAGATGTTCAAAATGTTCTGTCCTCTGGCGGAATTACCACGGGCGGCGAATTATAATATTGTTGAGTTCATCACTTTCATCTTCGTCGAAAATCATGTTAACAACTCGCACTAGTGATCGAGACATTGTTGATGTGAATGGATAAGCGGGAGGGAAAAGTAGACTTGAACCGAGTTTATCACTGCTGACCGGCCAAAATCGAGCGTTCAGCGCTGAACTCCCGTTGAACTGAGTTCAGGGTTAAACGCCCGTGGTGAAACCCAACCTGACGGACAATCTCCGTTTACGATTTGAACCGCGATTTGAAATGAGATCAACACCTTCGTTTACGTTGGTGAAACCGGCCCTTAGCCTTGAACTAACAAATATTACTAGCCAAAAAACGTTACGCGGAATGGGTGACGCGGATGGGTGACGAAATTTTCTTATGATTTTCACGTACAACCGAGTAGTTGCTAGGGAAATGAAACTTCTTTCATTTTCATCGGACAAAAATCGATTTCCATTCGTTGGAAAGCTCTTGATTTATCACGCATTTATTTCGTATTTGTTCTTGGTATTTATCTCCTAGTTTCATAATATAACTATATAAATGGATGTTATAAATCGATAGTAAACAATGACGCTTGTTTGGTTGTCACTTGGTTGTTTCGATGTGTATAAGCGTGGCTAAAGCCTGTTCCATGTTTCTTGAATTGTAGCCGTAGGCTCTAAGCAGTAAGCATCCGGGGGTCCAGGGGGCTTGCCCCCTGGCGAGGCGCGGAGCGCCGAGTTATTTTTAATAACGAACCTTTGGAATCGAATATGAAAAACCCTCACAATTTGATGGTTTGCTTTCAAGGGACGTACTTGGAATACGAAAATGGAATAAAAATTGGTAGCATATTAGGATAGACATAATCGTAATGCGATTATGTCTATCAATTTACATATTGATTTACATATGGTTATGTCTATAATTAGTAAGTCTATAATTTATGTCGTCAAACATTTTCAGTTGTGACCAAAGGTTTTGCTTGATTCCCAGGAGAAAAACGTGTCAATGTAAAAAAAAACAAAAAACAATTAAACAATATTCCGTCGGTTCCATATCGACCGTGGAAAGGAGAGGTGGTTAGGGAGGTGTGGTGGGGGAGGTGTTGTGGAGGGGGGGAGGGGGTATAGCCCAAGGAAACCGGAGCTATAACCGGCACGAAACCTCCGTTGGACGTCTGGGGACTTAATTATTGCTGTGGGGTTCATTAGAGGAGGGTCGTGTTAGGGTGCTGGCTGAGGCCCCCGCAAGTAACTTTGCTTTTCTTCAAGTCTTTTTCTTCGGGCGTATGAACGGAAACTAAGTGAAAACTCCATCAGGGAAACTCCGTCCGCCAGTGCGTCGTGAGGCCCCCAGGGTTTCCCTTTGTGACAGTGAACGGAAACAGCCAATTATCACATTAAATTCGTAAAATATAAGTACCTACAATGATCATCATTTTCTCATACCCACACGATACGATGAAGCTGGTTGATTAAATACTGTGACATGTGGACTTCTACAGAAGCTATTTAGGCTGTTGCTAGACAACGATCGGGGCGTCTCCAGATGTGGACTGACGTGGTTTAAATTGTTCAATATAGTTTTAGACACTTTTCTGATCTGAGGTGAATGCATTGAGTCGTTCATTACATTGTAGCTTTTCATTATTCTACATGGTGGCAGCATGAGTCCTGGAAGAAGGAAGAAAATTGATAATGAATCATTCAGCGAATCACGCCAGAATTCGGGCGCTCCTTGCCGCACATCGATCGTATTCCAACCACCGGCCCAATTCGACTTTAACCATCCGGAAACATGGGAAAAGTGGTCGAAGAGGTTCGAGAGGTATCGGATCGCGTCGGGGCTCGATCAGGAGCCCGAAGAGAAACAGGTGACATCTTTAATTTATTGTATCCGGGGGAAGACGCAGATGATATTTTGACGCGCTCTCAACTTCCCGAGGAAAAACTCAACTCCTATAAACACGTAATGGCAGCCTTTACTGAAGCATTCGTATGGAAGCGAAATACAAGTTATGAACGTGCAAAATTCAATTCTAGGTACCAGAATGATGGGGAAAGTTTTGAGCACTTCTTAACTGATATCAGCTTGATGGCAGAACGTTGCGCCTTCCGTGATCTTAGGGACGAGCTCGTTCGGGATCGCATAGTTGTTGGGATTTTAGACAAAAGGTTATCCTCTCAGCTTCAAGAGCATGCCGACCTTACGTTGGAAAAAGCAATACTGAAAGTTAAGCAGAGGGAGGCTATACAAAAACAGGCCTCCGAACTAGAAAAACGCTGCAAATCCCTGCACAACGGTTTATTATTTTTTATAGAATACCCTTCTGTTACAGATCACAGCTCTATGTATAGATAACCCGTCTGTATAATATAATATGTACTATTCTATGCATAATTATGTAGATCGCAGACCCTCCGTAGTTTAGTACCTAACCCCGTACTCGTTACTAGGTACCTACCTAAATCACGAGTTAAATGTTGCTAAAATAATTCTGCCGATGACAAACAGTACCTAACAAAAAGGAACACACATAATGAAGTTCTGAAAAGAAATTGTTGATGAGGAGTGAAAAAAGTAGCAAAAGTACCTACCAACAAACTCCAGCCCCTTCTACGTAGATGGTATAATGAACCGTTGTGTAATAATTTACCGTTGAGTAATGATTTACCGTAGTAATAATTTACCCATCAATAATACTTCAACGTTTGTTCAAGTTTCACTACCTACCAAAAAACTCCAAAAGAGCCATCATTTTTCAAATTAAATAATATCACAGAACAACCAACTCGACTTCATACGCCGCCAATATAATCAGGTGATCCTTACCAATGATTGGCCGTATTCACAAATTCCTATTGTGGGCGCGTCTCTGGTTACGAGATTTGGTTTGAATTGTATACAATTTCATTCACACTGGAGTCGAAAATGCCTGTCGGTGCAAACTTCGGGGCCTTACTGTGAACGAACGGCTGGACGTACGATGCTCCGGATGGTCTTAAAAAACTCGCAAGTTCAAGAACTATTTAAAACCGTAAAAATATTTACGTAAAAAAATGGTATAGGCGTTTTGAAAATTTCAACCCCTATTTTGAACCCCTTAGAGATGACTCACAGTAACGTCGAGCTTCGAGGACCAACTAGACGCCGAACGGAACCTATAACCCGAATTTCATCAATTTTTTTTCATGGTAACTAAGAAAAGTGGCCCGTACGGCGTACGGCGTACGGCGGACAGACAGAAATATTTTTATTGCAGTTTTGGATTCTACATACCTTGAAACGTAAACCATCAAATTTTGAGGGGGGGTAAGAATTTTTTTTTTCATGCTCGATTCCAATGGTTCATTATTGAAAATAATAAACCAAAATTAACCCAAAACCTTCATCATCGGAAATTGATCGTATCGATTCTGGCCCGTCTAGTAAGCTTAAAGAACAAAAATTAGAAGATGATACTGTTAAGGATGGGTGCTAGAATTGTGGGGGTCGTCGACATCCTTGTAGTTTTTGTCCGGCCAATGACCATACTTGTCAGTGTGGAAGAGTTGGTCGTTTTCCCAAAATGTGTAAATGTTATTCCTCTGGAGGTAAATTCGCCAAGAAAATTGGTGAATTGCGGGAGTCCCCTGAGTCTTCTGATTCTGAGCAAGTGACAAACGTGACCTACCTTGGTGCTCTGAATGCGACTGGGGGAAATTCGAATGCTTGGTATTTCAATATCTCTATCAATAATCAGAAGGTTAAAGCTAAGCTAGATTCTGGTGCTGATGTAACAGCCATTCCCTCTAACACCCTCAGCCAGATTCCAAACCTTGTCAAGTCAGACAAAACATTAAAGAATGCCGACCAGAAAATTATGCACGTGGAAGGCATGTTTATATCTGATTTAGGTTTCAACGGCCAGAAGGTGAAGGAAAAAATTTATGTAATACCTGGTTTAAAGAAACCCTTGCTAGGAGTTCCTACAATAAAAGCACTTAATCTAATCTCTATTCGAACACCGAATCAGTCTGCTGAGGTTCAATCAATCACCATGGACCGAGGTTTAGAGAATAATCCAGAGCTTTTCAGGGGATTAGGTACCATACCAGGAGAGTATAAAATTGAACTTCTCAATGATGCCAAATCCTATTTAGTTCGTGCCCCTCGTACCTAATATTTCAACCCCTCTGCGTCCATCAACTGAAAACATGATTCCTTCATCTACTCCTTTGTACCCTTGGCAGAAAATAGCTGTGGACTACTTCGAGTACCAAAAGTGTACCTATCTTGTTATAGTAGACTACTATTCAAGGTACGTGGATATTATCAACGTCTCAACTATGTCTGTGACCGAGCTGATCAATAAAAAAACCACAGTCATGCAGCATGGCTATAAGAGCGAATTTTCGAAGAAATAACCACGTTCCTTAATCTTCAAAGTGCTCCAGTTTGAGAACGGAATGAGATATCGCAATTCTGATTTCACCATCGTGTTCAGCGTACAAAAACCTTTAAAATGAGGGGTCACTTGTTAGAAAATAACATTTTGAGGATTTTTGGGTAATTTGTGCGCACTTTAAATGCTCTAATTTGAGAACGGATCAAGATATCTAAAATCCGATTCCACCATCGTGTTCAGCGTGCAAAAACCTTTAAAATGAGGGGTCACTTGTTGGAAAATAACATTTTGGGGATTTTTGGGTAATTTTTGCGCACTTTAAATGCGCCAAAACCCTCCTTAGAGTAGGCCAATTTCGCCCATCTTCGAACTTAGCCTTTCGATTGCCAAGATAGATTTTTTGCGCAAATTTGAGCTGTTTATCTCAATTCTATCGAGAGTTATCGTCTGGAGTGACACATATATATATAAATATATATATACATATAAAAAAGTGTTAAATTTCAGGAATCGTTTTAGAATGGTCTGAAACGGATTTCTATGAAGAAAATTTCCAAAAATTTATATTATTTAAATTTCGAAGCCATTGCAATTATTGCAATGGCTTCGAAATTTAAATGCCATTGAATTTCTTTTTCTTCATTTTCTTTGAAAATTCGCTAATGAAGGCTTGTTTTGCTCGTTTCGGTATTCCAGAAATAGTTGTTTCTGGCTCTAGATCCCAATTCACAAGTGAAGAATGGAAAGCCTTTGCAACGGATTTTGACTTCAAAGTTTTGACAAGCAGTCCATTATATAATCAATCGGATAGCGAGGTCGAGAGAGCCGTGGAAATGCTGAAGACAGGACTCAGCAAGAATAAAGACCCCACCCTGGTCCTGCTTGAATACCGGGCCACTCCTGGTCTCTCGGGATTCAGCCCGGCAGAATTACTGATGGGAAGGAAATTGCGAACCCTAGTTCCAATAATGACTAAAGAGCTGATTCCACAACAAGTGAACCATAAGCAATTTCGTGAGTGGGACGAACGCTATCGTAGTGAACAAGGAGAGTACTATAACTTGCGTCACCAGTCAAAAGAAGAAACTCCTCTCCAGACTGGCACCTCAGTATTCCTCCCTGGTAGGCAAGAAGAGGAGGAGATTGAAGGAATGATTGAGGGAAATGTGGCTCGAAGATCCTACTCCGTCGCTACAACTGAGGGTTAATACCGTCGGAATAAAACTATACTGAGACCCCTTCCCTCTACAGCAGTTCCTACCTCGATAACAACCACCGCCTGGCGTACCGTCCAGGCACCACAAAGACTGGACCTGTGATTGTGATAAACACTGGGAGAGACCCGGGAAAGGGAGATGTGACATGTGGACTTCTACAGAAGCTATTTAGGCTGTTGCTAGACAACGATCGGGGCGTCTCCAGATGTGGACTGACGTGGTTTAAATTGTTCAATATAGTTTTAGACACTTTTCTGATCTGAGGTGAATGCATTGAGTCGTTCATTACATTGTAGCTTTTCATTATTCTACAAATACATACGATAGGTATTTTGTACAGTCATGCCAGACCCTCAGTTCGATATGTTGACTGTGGCTACAATGAATAGTTAATCCCCCCCCCCCCCCCACCCACCACACACACGCCATTATTTATTATTATTTTGATTATAATTATTATACTTTATTTACTTTCTTATGTTTTTTTAAGTTATTATTAATGAACCTGCGGAATCGAGCATGAAAAAAACGCTGCAAATTATTACACAAAGGTTTATTATTTACCTGCATAGATGCCCCTTCTGCGTAGATCACCGTTTTCTACCCTCGTGCTCCTTCCCAGGAAAGACCTAAATCGAGTACAGGACCCGGCACATTTTCACTCATATCCCCCCTGGGTATATTCCGATCGAGCTGAAAAGTTTCGGGACACAACTAGGGCCCAAATGGAGCATGTGTGCGAAAGAACGACTTTTTTAGACCGAAAATGAAGCCTGTACACGTGATACGGCGTACGGCGGACGGCGGACGGACATTGCATTTTTGGAATCTACGCACCTTGAAACGGAAAAGAAAAAATTTTGAGGGGGTGTTATAAAAATTTTTTGCTGAGCGAATACATAGGTGTATTATTCGCAGAATAATAAACCAAAATGCGCGGGATTCAATAATTTCAATATAATTGACGCTCGGCGTTACTGTCGTCAGTCATCTCTAAGGGGTGAAAAATAGGGGGTTAGTTTTTAAGAACGCCGTAGCTCGAAAACTTAAGGTAGAAGGGTATGGTTTTTTTAATGTTTTTAAACTGATCTTGAATTAAGAATTTTTTGGGACCACCCGGAGCACCAGCCGTTTGTTTTCTCCGAGAAGCTTCGTCAACATGATCGTGAATTAAACGGTATAAACCAAGCCCAGATATTATCATCGCTAAAGAGCACCTGATTATAATCAAGGATGGCTATACGAAGTCCAGTTGGTTGTTCGGTGATATTAATTCATCTGTAGAATGATGGCTCTTTCGGATTTGGTTACCTAATAGGTAGGTACTTTGGCAACTTGAACAAACGTTATATTTATATGCTTCATGAATAACAAAAACGCTCCAAATCCCTGCACAACGGTTTATTATTTTGTACAGAATTCCCTTCTGTTACAGATCACAGCTCTCTGTATAGATAACCCGTCTATATAATATAATATGTACTATTCTATATATATTATGTAGATCGAAGACCCTGCGTAGGTTAGTACCTAACCCCGTACTCCTTACTAGGTACCTATCTAAATCACGAGTTAAATTTTGCTAAAATAATTCTATTGATGACAAACAGTAACTAAAATGGCAAAAAGAAACGCAAATAATGAAGTTCTGAAGGAACATCGCTGATGTGGAGTGAAATAGATGCCCCTTCTGCGTAGATCACTGTTTTCTGTGGTCAATACCTACCTTCGTGGTCAAGTATAATGAACTGTTGTGTAATAACTTGCCCATAAATAATACATCAACGGTTGTTCAAGTTGCAAAAGTACCGATCAACAAAATCCAGCCCCTTCTTGGTTTATGAACCCTTGTGTAATGATTTACTGTTGTGAAATAATTTACCGTTATGTAATAATTTACCACTGTGTAATAATTTACCCATCAACAGATGAACCGTTGTGTAATAATTTACCGTTATCAAATAATTTACCGTTGTGTAATAATTTACAGTTGTGTAATAATTTGCCGTTGTGTAATAATTTACCATTGTGTAATAATTTACCCATCAATAATGCTTCAACGTTTGTTCAAGTTTCACTACCTTCCAACAAAATCCAATAGTCCATCACCTATCAAATGAAATAATATCGCAGAACAACCTACTCGACTTCATACAGCCATCCTTGGTTATAATCAGATGCTCCCTAGTGATGATATCCGGGCCGGATTGATACCGTTTGATTCACGATCGTGTTGACGTAGCTATTTGATGCACACGAACGGCAGGACGTACAATGCTCCGGGTGGTCTCAAAAAATTGTTTAGCTCAAGACAAATTTAATAACGTAAAAAAAACCATACCCTTCTATCGAAAGTTTTCGAGCTACGGCGTTCTGAAAATTTCAACTCCTATTTTGAACCCCTTAGAGATGACTGACAGTAATGTCGAGCTTCGAGGACCAACACTAGACCCCGAACGGAACCTATAACCCGAATTTCATCAATTTTGTTTCATGGTAACTAAGAAAAGTGGCCAGTACGGCGTCCAATGCCGTACGGCGTGGAATGCTCGATTCCATTGGTTCATTATTGAAAATAACAAACCAAAAATAATTATTGCTTGAATTATCAATTGCAATCCTGCGCATTTTTATGAAACTGTTATTCCCGGGCCGGCTCCACTACTCGATTTAGGGCTTTCCTGAGGGGGAGCCCGAGTGTAGGTATTGACTACAGAAAATAGTGATCTACTCAGAAGGGGCATCTATTACATGTAAATAATAAACCACTGTGTAACGTTTTGCAGCGTTTTTTAGAATATGTCCTACATTTTCGGGACACTCACCAAAAACTAGCTTCAGAACACTCATCGAATAGAAGCTGACGGGAAATTCATCAAAATATTTGGCAGACAGGAAAGTCGTCACGTAAACTACACGTTATTATTGAATCTCAAGACCACAATGAACACCAGACCAAAACTCCTACCTTCTAAGGGTAGCTCAGACTAAACAAATTCAATTGTTTTGCGGAAAAAGAAATCATATATACAATGATATTATATGCTTCAAATCGTGGAAATTTTCCTACAAGACATTAGGTAACTAACAACAAAGTTAAATGAAACTTATTTATTGCATTATTCGTCGAAGATAATCCGTTAGTCTTTATTCTACGATTTAAATATTTCTTGAGTTTCTCTTAGGGGGTCTCTGACGAGCATACTGAGGTGTCCAGCCTCACTGTGCTCTTTAGGGGCCTGCTCATGCAAATGTGAGTGTGATGGAAATGTTCATCTTGGTCACACCTTAGTATAAATACGTCACTTATGATACCCCACATATTCTCCGTGTTTTACAAACTGTAAAAGAAGAAGAAGAAGATTTTCAAAAAACCTCCATTCTCGTAATACCTTTTTTGCGGTCGTAGTGCATGTGGCACATGCAGCCTTTTTAAGCTTCAACATTTTCTTTCTATGCATCAATAAATAATTATTTATTGCCATTTTCCCCACCTACAGTAGTACCTAAGGAACAAAACACCTCAAAAATCGGTGTGTTTAAATTTTTTGGGGGCTCCTTCAGTGTTGACAGGTCTTCAGATGAGACGCTGTAATCATATGAGGTCTTATTAGCCTACTTTCTTACAATCATTGATTTCGTATCTTGGGGATATTTCTATTCTTTCACTTCTTGATTTCGTATCCTAGCATCCATATTGTTGTGTTTTTGTGGTTTTTCTCTTTTTGTGAGCATATCAGCAAGTCGAAACGGGTGTCGACTGAGGCCCATCTACCTACTCAACATTCTTCAAGATGAAGAAGGAATTGTCAAATTTCTATGTTTGGATCTGACAATATCATTTCTCTAGATTCTCTAGAATTGTTACGCAACGGTAAATTATTTCACAACGGTAAATTATTACACAACGGTTCATCAACCAAGAAGGGGCTGGATTTTGTTGATCGGGCTTGAATAACCGTTGAAGTATTATTGATGGGCAAGTTGTTACACAGCGGTTCATTATACTTGACCGCGAGGGTAGGTATTGACCACAGAAAACAGTGATCTACGCAGAAGGGGCATCTATTTTACTCTACATCAACAATTTTCCTTCAGAACTTCATTATTTGCGTTTCTTTTCGCCATTTTAGTTACTGTTTGCCATCGACAGAATTATTTTAGCAACATTTAACTCGTGATTTAGGTAGGTACCTAGTAACGAGTACGGGGTTAGGTACTAACCTACGGAGGGTCTGCGATCTACATAAAATGTATAGAGTAGTACATATTATATGATATAAAGGGTTATCTTTACGGAGAGCTGTGATCTGTAACAGAAGGGTATTGTACCAAATAATTAACCGTTGTGCAGGGATCTGCAGCGTTTATGAAATGATACAGAACTCAAAATATCCCTCAAAATACAGTGACATGGCAAACAGTGATACGACCAGGTTGGCATCATGGCTGCCTGCATATGACACATACACTACGACCGTGCGCCTGTTGACCTCTTCTACCATACGCCCGCAAAAGGCTTTGTCCTCACGAGACTTTGATGAGTTTCCTCAGGGAAAGAGAAATTTGCATCTAATTTTTATGTTCCAAACGTGCGTATCAAAATGTCCAATTTCATATTTTTGACGACTCTCCCATCAATTCAGTTTTGACTTAGCGAGGAAACTCAAAAAGCCTCGGGCTACAACGTTTTCGATGGGTTTCTTGGGACCCCTTCGGACGCTCCCGTACATCCGCGTTGGGCCGAACGAACGTCGCGGAATTGATGGGAAACATGCATCGTTAATCTGAAGCAGGGTCTCCGTCGCGTCCGCTATAAAGAGATTCGGGTGAAGTTGGATTTTTCATTCTGCGAGCTTCGTACGCTGACTGGGGGTTTCAGATATTAGTCATTCCGCCGCTCTACCTCCCGCCCCAGTCAACTCGTACGTTCTCCAGCCTCCGACGGAAACCTTGAGATCGATACCAAACAACACTTTCCTCCTCACATTCTCACACCTATTTTTTTTGCTTCCTCGCCACCGGAAGGTAAGGAAGCGTTGTATGCGTGATTGAGAGAGAGAAAAAAAATTGATGTCCTCCAAAATGAAAATTTCCACTGCCATTTTGCGTTGCAGACATCGAAGAACATTTTTGGTTCCGTGTCTCCCTGTCCGTCGTTCTGTGGTCAATTCCTTGCAAAGACCACAACTACCCGAAATAATGGTCAAAATGGGCTAAAATTTGGAGGGTAGGAGATCGTCCCTGTGATGAATTTAAAATTCTCATCACGGTGGCGTGGAAGGAAGGTGAGTGAGTGAATTTAGGTAAAGGAGAGAAAGGAGGAAAAGTCGCAGGCGGCTGTAGTCAACCGAACATCTACGACTTTGGAGGAGAGAGAGGTGGAGTGGAAGGAAGGTGAGGAAAAGTCGCAGGCGGCTGTAATCAACCGAACATCTACGACTTTGGAGGAGAGAGAGGTGGATGAGGGAATTTTTACCTAGGCGGCTGTAGTCAACCGTTCATCTAGGTAAAGGAAAGGAGAGGAGAGGTCCCTTGTCTAGGCGGCTGTATTCAACCGATCATCTAGACAAGGAGGAGGAGAGAGGAGGTGAAATTCCCAGGCGGCTGTAGTCAACCGATCATCTGGGAGGTAAGGTAAGAGAGAGAAGAGAGAGCTGGTTAGAGGAAGTGTCGAATGAAGCTTGAGCGCCAGGATCCGGGGTTTTATAGTACTTGGGGGCCTCTCCCTCCAGCTCCTTGCAGGGAGCTGGTAGTGGGGCCCCAGGTTGAGTAACCCTGGGTTCTGTCGCCTGTCCCCACTCATATCTTTATTTACGGAGCTTTAGTTTGGCGTTTGAATGTTGGTGAGAACTTAATAATATAGGAGTGTTCCCGGGAGGGACTCACGACAGAGGTCCCCCCAGTTTGAACCAATATTTGTGGAGCTGAAGGCGCAAGGTGACAGGAGCTGAGGGCTACGGCAAACAAAAGGTGGAGCTGAAGGCGCAAGGTGACAGGAGCTGAGGGCTACGGCAAACAAAGGTGGTGCTGAAGGCGCAAGGTGACAGGGGCTGAAGGCCGATGCAAACAGGCGGTTGGGCTGAAGGCCAGTCTTAAAGCTAGGAGGCTTAAGTGTATGTAAGTAGTATAGCATATATAAGGTAAGTACATGGGAAGGAATGGTAAACATAGAGTAAGTAGATGGTAAGTAGAGTATAAGACAGATTAAGTAGAGTATAAGATATGGTAAGTAGCGTATAAGACAGAGTAAGTACATAAGTATTGGGTGATGATTTACAATGAGGAGGATGGAGTATTTACAAAGGATGAATGAGTATTTACAATTGATGGATGAGTATTTACAGATGATGGATGAGTACGTACAAAAGATGAAGGAGTATTTACAGAAGATAAAGAGGTATTTACAAAAGTTGAGGGGTGTGCAAAAATTTGGTCAACATGTGGGAGGCGGTCGTGAGAATCCGCCGTTTCCTGGGTGTGGTTAGTGTGTGGCGAGTGGTTGTGTGTGTGTGAAGTGTGTGAGTGAGGGAGGCGACCCCCTCTAACAGTCTTCACGTTAGTGAAGTCTGATAGAGGGGTCCCTTCACTGCCAGGGTGGCGGTGAAGGGGAAGAGCCGGTGGGAGCCGGTACCCGGGGCGTCGCGGAGAGAGGCGGCGACGCCGGGGTCCGGCGGGTGAAATGGAGGCGATGTGTGGTGTTGGTGGTGTAGGGCTGGGTGTGGGATTGGTGCTGTGAGAGTGGTCGGGGAGGACTGGGGCTGGTTTGCACCGTGCCAATGGCACGGTGTGGGGCTTCCCGTCAATTAACAGGGTAGCGGTGGAGTGTGTTGTGCGGATGACCTGAAAGGGCCCGGCATACAGGGGTCGGAAAGTTTTATGGATGCCGGGCTCTTTCAGGTACATGTGTGTGGTGGTGAAAAAGCGTTTGGGATATGTGGTGTCGTTTGTGGGTGTTGTGGAGTGTAGAGGCTCCCTGTTAATTGACGGGGTGTGGTTTGGGATGAAAATGTCGGCCGGTAAACGTAGTGGGTCTTTAAAGGCGTTTTGTGCGGGGCTAGTTTGGTCTGATGGACGGGCGGATGTTCGAAGGCTGAGTAAAATGTAGGGGAGAGATTTTGTCCAGGAGGGGGAATTTGCTGATGTAGAAATGGCTTGCTTCAGGACCGAGTGCCACCGCTCTATTTTCCCGTTGGATTGGGGATGGTAAGGGGTAGTGTGTATTTTTTGGATCCCGAGGGAGCGTAACAATTCGGAGAAGTGGGCCGATTCAAACTGCCTCCCTTGATCGACCGTGACTGTCCTCGGACAACCGTAACGGCTAACCCATTGAGAGAGGAAAGCCGTTGCGACGGTGTCCGCGGTGATGGTGGAGAGGGGAATGCACTCCACCCAGTTGGTGGCACGATCGATCATCGTGAGGCAGTATTTCTTCCCCTCGGACGGGGGAAGGGGGCCCACTAGATCCAAATGTATATGCTCCCACGGGAGGGAGTCGGGGATTGGTTGAGGAGGGACATGCGGGTGGGCCGAGACTTTGAAACGCTGGCACTTCTGGCACCCTAGAACCCAGTTACGAATATCTGTATTCATATGGGGCCAGAAGTACCGCGTTTTGATGAGGTCCCGGCTCGCCCGAATGCCAGGGTGGTGAAGGGAATGGTAGTGGAGGAACAACTGCCTCCTCAACCCCGGTGGGACGTAAGGGCGCGGTGAGTCGGCCGTTACGTCGCACCAGAGGTCGAGGGGAGGCAGCTGTTCCAACTTGGATGCGGAAATAAGGTTGGAGAGGGCGGGGTCAGAGGTTGGATCTTGGTGTGATTTGATGGATTGAGGGGAAGGGAATGGCAGCAACTCCGCCACCGGCGCCGGGATCGGGGTGGGTCGGGAGAGTGCGTCCGCCACGCAGTTGTCGGCCCCCGGCAGATATCGTATATCGGACGTGAACTGTCCGATAAACTCGAGCTGCCGGAGGCGACGCGGGGAGGCGGACTTGCGATTTTGAAGGAGGGCGTGGGTCAGGGGCTTGTGGTCTGTAATGACAGAGAACTGCCTGCCCTCCACGAAGTCACGAAAGTGCTTTATGGCTTCGTGGATGGCGAGGAGTTCTCTGTCGAAGGTAGAGTAGTTTTTCTGGGTGGGGGATAAGGTTTTAGAAAAGAAGCCAATGGGTTGGGGGTTGGCGCCGGTGTGCTGTTGGAGCACTGCCCCGATGGCCCAATCGGACGCATCGGTAGTGATGGAAAGGGGAGCGTGAGGGTCGGGGTGGGCTAATAGAGCGGCGTCTACTAGGTCCTGTTTGCAAATTTTGAAGGAGGCGGAAAGTTGGGGGGTCCAGGTGATGGGGCGGTTATCATTTTTTTTGGAGGGTTGGGGAATGGCGTGTATGAGTGGTTGTTGATGTTGAGCGGCGTGTTTTATGTGTCTACGGTAAAAATTGAGCATACCCAGGAAGCGGCGGAGCTCGGTGACCGTGCGGGGTTGCGGGAAGTCAAGAATCGCGTGGACCTTGTCCGGGAGGGGTGTGATGCCGTCCGAGGATACTTGGTGGCCGAGGCAGCGGACGGAGGGTTGGCCGAGGACACATTTGTCTGTGTTGACTAGGAGGCCTTCGGTGGAAAAGATGTTGAGGACTTGCTGTAGGTGGGCGAGGTGTTCTTCCTGGGTCGTGGAGGCGATCAGTATATCGTCGAGGAAGCAAAATACGAAAGGCAGGCCTCGCAAGATACTGTCCATATACCGCTGCCAAGTTTGCGCCGCGTTCCTTAATCCGAAGCCCATCTTCACATATTCAAATAACCCGAACGGGGTAATTATAGCGGTTTTCGGGACGTCGGGGGGGTGGATGTTGATGTGATGGAACGCTCGCGAAATATCAAGGGTGGAAAAGATAGTGGCGCCATGGAGATGTGACGAAAAGTCACGCAGGTGGGGGACATTATAGAGGTCCGGTGTGGTTTTTGAGTTGAGCCGCCGGTAGTCCCCGCAGGGGCGGATATCCCCATTGGGCTTCTGTACGACGTGGAGCGGAGAAGCCCAAGGGGATTTTGAGGGGCGTATGATACCGTCGGCGATGAGTTTGTCGAAGTGTTGGCGGGTCTTCGACAACTGAAGGGGATGTAGGCGGCGGGCTTTTGCGGTGATGGGTGGTCCTGTGGTCTCAATGTGGTGCTGGACAGTGGAGATGTGTGCAGAGGGGCGGCGCTGGGGACGGTAGTTGAGGAGGAGGCGTTCAAACTGTGTTGGGGGGTGGTTGATGGCGTGAATGAATCCGGGTATGGGTGTTTTGGTGGCGGGGTCAATCAGGCGCGCGTTCCGGACGTCGACCTGGAGACCGAAATAGGCAAGAAAATCGGCCCCCAGGATCGCCTTCTCCACGTCCGCCACGGTAAACTCCCACTCGTACGCGAGCCCGCTCATATGAACTGAGGAGCGGTACGTCCCGTACGAGGGGATGGTGGTACCGTTGGCGGCGTAGAGAAGCTGCCGGTAGCAGCGCGCCTGACGACGGAGGATGTTGTTGGGGAATATCGACAGCGCCGCCCCCGTGTCCACCAGGAAAGGAACATTAGTCTTCCTGCAGCGCAGGAAAAGGCGTTGGTGGGTCGGCAGGGCGTTGTGTTTGATGGCGGAGGTAGGGACGTGTGTTGGTGCCGGCTGGTCCGCCGCGAAGGAGACGCGGGGCGGTTTGTTGCCGTTCCGGAGGGGGGGAACGGTGGGGTCTGTAGGGGGTTTGGCCGGATTGGTAGGAGGTGGCTTTGCTCCGTTCCGGGGAGGGGGAACGGTAGCGGCTGGGTGAGTGGTGGCCGGAGGGGGTTGCGCCCTGGAGGCGGGCTTGGAGGGTCCGTTCCGAGGTGGGGGAACGGTAGCGGCGGCGTGAGTGGCGGCCGGGAGGTTTGCTGCCCTGGCGGCGGGCGGGGAGGTTCCGATCCGAGGTGGGGGAACGGTAGCGGCGGCGTGAGTGGCGGCCGGAAGGTTGGTAGCCCTGGTGGCGGGCGGGGAGGTTCCGTTGCGTTGGTGGTGGGGCGAGGGTTTCGGCGGCGCTGTAGGCGCGGCCGGGAGGTTGGCAGCCGTGGCGGCGGCGTAGGAGGGGTAGCGGGGCTTGGAGGTGGTTGCTGTGTGAATGCGGGCGGGGGGGGTATGTCCATGGTCCCCCCCGTGTTGGCGAGGAGGGGGGCCCGCCGGATTTACCGGCGGGCGGCTGCGTTTCCCTGCTTAGGGGCGAAGGAGCAGGGGGGTTGGCACTTGCGGGCCTCCCCACCGAAGTTTACGTGATAGAAACAACGGTGGGGGGGGTCCGCAGGGAGGTAGTCGGTTGTGGTGGGGCGGGCCGAGTTGGATGCGCGCGCAGCTGCTGGGGATCGTCCTCTGCGCTGGCGGGGAGGGGATGCGTTGCGGCGCTCGGGGTGAGCGCTGGCGGCGGCGGTCGGCGGACGAGTCGCGTCGGCGATCCGCTGAAAGGGGTCGACGTCCGTCGAGGGAGGGCGCCCGGCCGCGGTCCCGGGATTTTGTGCGGTCCCGGAACGGCGGGGGGTGGCGCGGCGTACGCACCTCACCGACGGCGGCCGCAGCGGCCAAGTCGTGCACGGTGTCCGCGAGCCGCAGGAGGGGCTCGTCGGGACCGTCGAGATGGCTGGCCAGGGCCATCTGGATGGGGTGGGGAAGGGCACGTAACCAGAACGTGCGTGCGATGTCGGCGGTCATAATCCCCTGCAGCTGGTGTCGCAGCCGTCGGTAGAGGTGGGAGGGCTTCTGGTCGCCGAGGTGTTGAGGTTGGGAGAGGGCGGCGACTCTGGCGATTTTCGACGGCTGGTAGGTGTTGATGAGGCGGCTGCGGAGGTCGTCGTACGCAGCGGCGGCGTCGGGGGAGATATCAGAGGTCTGCAGCAGGATCTCGTAGGGCAGTAGCGAAATGATCCGGGAATATCGGGTTTTCTGGCTGCGGATGTTGGCGGCCGAAAACGCTGCGTCCACTTGGAAAAACCAAAGTGCCGGGTCGTGCGTGTAGAAGGGGGGGCAGCGACAGAGGGAACGCAGCGGACGCCGTCATGACGTTGGCGGCGGCTGCGGCCGTAGCGGCGGCGGCGGCGGCGGCGGCGGTGTCAGATGTTGCAGAGGTCGGCGGGGAGAGTGTGGAGAAAGGGTTGTCGGCCAATGCGTCGGATGTCGCAGCGGCGGGCGGCTGCAGTGTGGCTGGTCGCAGGAGCGGCGGCGTCGGTGAGTTCGGGTCCATTTCTGTAACTAAAATTCAAAAATTTGACGTGGTTTTGAATTTTGAAATTCGCAATCGGCGGGAGCGGTGGTGCGTTGAGTTGAGAGTTGAGCGGTGAGGTTTGGGCCAAGAATTGCGAATTTACACTGACTGGTTGAAGTTTTGAATTTAAAATTGGGGACACCGAACTATTTGACTGGGGCGACACATGAGGTGGGAAGGTGGGAAGGAAGAAGGTTGAGTGAACGTCGGGTTCACCACTGTGATGAATTTAAAATTCTCATCACGGTGGCGTGGAAGGAAGGTGAGTGAGTGAATTTAGGTAAAGGAGAGAAAGGAGGAAAAGTCGCAGGCGGCTGTAGTCAACCGAACATCTACGACTTTGGAGGAGAGAGAGGTGGAGTGGAAGGAAGGTGAGGAAAAGTCGCAGGCGGCTGTAATCAACCGAACATCTACGACTTTGGAGGAGAGAGAGGTGGATGAGGGAATTTTTACCTAGGCGGCTGTAGTCAACCGTTCATCTAGGTAAAGGAAAGGAGAGGAGAGGTCCCTTGTCTAGGCGGCTGTATTCAACCGATCATCTAGACAAGGAGGAGGAGAGAGGAGGTGAAATTCCCAGGCGGCTGTAGTCAACCGATCATCTGGGAGGTAAGGTAAGAGAGAGAAGAGAGAGCTGGTTAGAGGAAGTGTCGAATGAAGCTTGAGCGCCAGGATCCGGGGTTTTATAGTACTTGGGGGCCTCTCCCTCCAGCTCCTTGCAGGGAGCTGGTAGTGGGGCCCCAGGTTGAGTAACCCTGGGTTCTGTCGCCTGTCCCCACTCATATCTTTATTTACGGAGCTTTAGTTTGGCGTTTGAATGTTGGTGAGAACTTAATAATATAGGAGTGTTCCCGGGAGGGACTCACGACAGTCCCGTACCTAAATTATTGAAAAAGTACTGTAACTTTCGTCTGCACTTTCGAAATGCGAAAACATGAAATACTTGAAACGCTCATAACTCCCTTAAATACCGTTTAAATGAGTTCGAACTTGGTGGGTCGACGAGGAATAATACATCAATAGTTCCACATGAATTTCATTGGAATAGTAGTGTAACTCTCGTCTGCGCATGCGCGAACATGAAATGTTGACCATTTTCTTGTAACGATTCTAACTGTGCGAAAAATGGTCGTAGAGAGCTGAAATCATGAGGGTATACGGGGGTTGGGTGGCAGATGGTTCCACATCAAAATCATTGTAGTTGTACCGTAACTTTCGTATGCGCATGTGCAAAAGTTAAATAATTGAAATGCTACCTTAAATATCGTTGAAATAAGTTCAAACTTGAAGGGTCGATCAGGAATAATACTTTGATAGTTCCACATGAATTTCATTTGAATCGTAGTGTAACTCTCGTCTGCGCATGGGCGAACATGAAATGTTGACCATTTTCTTGTAAAGATTCTAACTATGCGAAAAAATAGTCGTAGAGAGCTGAAATCATGAAGGTATACGGGGGTTGGATGGCAGATGGTTCCACATCAAAATCATTGTAATTGTACCGTAACTTTCGTATGCGCATGTGCAAAACTAAAATAATTGAAATGCTACCTTAAATATCGTTGAAATAAGTTCAAACTTGAAGGGTCGAACAGGAATAATACTTTGATAGTTCCACATGAATTTCATTGGAATCGTACTGCAACTCTCGTCTGCGCTTGCGCTAAAAATAAATGTTGACCATTTCCCTGTAACGCTTCCAACTACGCGAAATATAGTCGTAGAGAGCTGCAAGTTTAGTCACTAAACCCATTCATGGATACTACACCTGTCCACCTACCCAACTATTCCATACGTTCATGTGATTCAAGTGAGGAATCTGTACTGGCTGCTCGAATTAGCAGACGTTTTTCTTATTTTTTCGTGCTCAGGAACGTCCTACTATGAATCAGTTGTATAAATAAAATCGCACCAAGAATCAAATAACTCAAAACATATCAATCTGTGAACCAAGTTCATCAGGCTTGGCGCTCGCAGATCGCAAATATCATTCGCAAATGTGAAAAATCCCAGTTTGATATTTCAAAAGGGGCGCTAACAGTTTTTAATTGCAGATTCTGCGTTTCCTCACAAAATTTCATGCCAGGCCTCGATTTTTCGAAGAATTTTTCGGGTAGAAAGCGTTTTCTGTGCGAAATTTTGCTAGTAGCACAAACATTCATTTGTTTCAACCCTAAAATTCCTACATACACATTTATTATTATTATTTAATTTTTTAGTTTTTTAAATTAGTAAATGTATGGAGCGAGCCCAATTATGAGCATACAAATAATATATATTATACAAATAAAGTAGGGTATAGTTCTATAGATCAATAGTAAGCGGCTAAAGAAAGAAATATTTAAGAAAATTAACAAATAGGTTGGTCATAATAATATAGAAATATTAGGTATAATTACTTATGGTACAACAAAGTAAGAAGAAAGCGCTGCAAAGTCCTTGTCACTTGGGTTTATATTCTATTCTTTCATGCGAAATAATTGAAATAGTTATTTTAGATGGTTTCCAACAATTTAGGAATTTTGGCGTCCAAAAACACGACCTCGGCTCTTTTTGTATTTATTTATTTACATAACAATTATATATTAATAATTATAATAATATGCATTAATATATTATTTAATTAATATATTTATTAATACCTATATTAAATATATTAATATATTTACAGATCATCTTAGAGCATTGATAGTGCCACTTCATTGTCTTAATTAACTTGCTAATAGTTCGAGTGTTATTATACAAATTTATTGTGATTTCAGACAATTCTTCAGGTTTTTAACTCATCAAAAATAAATTTTGCAAGCTTAACCTTCGTCACAACCTCAATTCTTCACTCTTTGGTCAAAATCAACTTCATATTCGGTCTTCACGCCCTAAAAAATAAGGAAAACGATACATCAGAGGCTCATTTCACTAAAACCTCAAAAATCCCTCGAAAACTCCTATTTTTACACCCATTTTTCTCCCATAACATCCCTGGGTGTATGCCGATCGGGCTGCCGAGTTTCAGAGCACAACTAGGACCCAAATGTGTTGCCAAATGGGGACCCAACATTTGCGCGGAAGAACGACGATTTTAGACCAAATTTTAACGTAAATTTAAGGCTGAAACTTCGTTAGAACCTCAATTTTCCACGCTTTGGTCGAAATTGACTTCATATTCGGTCTTCTCGCCGTAAAAAACATGGAAAATTATAACAGTTGAGGAGCTGAGGCTCCAGACGGGGCACCAGAAGATGGATCTCCGCCAGCAGGAATCGGCAGTTTAACTGGTAGTTGATGAAGGTGAAAAATAGGTACCCAATTTGCTTAGCTCAAGCTAAGCGTAGCTGGTTTGTTTTCAAGATGGATAAGTCTTCAACAACGCTGCAAATCCCTACACAGCGGTTTATTATTTTGTACAGAACTCCCTTCTGTTACAGATCACAGCTCTCTGTATAGATAACCCGTCTATATAATACGACTATATGTACTGTTCTATACATAGTATGTAGATCGCAGATCCTCCGTAGGTTAGTACCTAACCCAGCAATCGCTACGAGGTACCTATCTAAATCACGAGTTAAATGTTGCTAAAATAATTCTGCCGATGACAAACAGTAGCTAAAACGGCAAGAAGAAACACAAATAAAGAAGTTCTGAAGGGAAATTGTTGGTGTGGAGTGAAAAAATATAAAGTCCCGGTAGGATTCGATCTCTGGAACTTCAGCGTATCAGTTCGCCAGTTAGACTACTACTCTATATCGTCCAGCTAGCAGGAGACCAGTGACGTGCGCTCTCAACACAGCTTGGTGCCTGCATACACCCTGCTCTTTACGGCAAATTTATAGCAAATTTTATGGCAACATCGTAGATTGCTCCGGATGGTCTCAAAAATTCAGAAAATAAATCTAACTATCTAAAAACGCGAGAATACCCACACATCAAACTATAATTTTCCGAGAGGGATCCGCTGGAAATTTCAACCCCCAATTTTCACCCCTTAGATTTGAGTGACAGTACCGCCGAGCTGATGATCGAAGATAATTTGAAAAAGAAAAAAAAGGAGCGTACCTAATTCGTGTTTAGGGGGTGGGGTCCGAAATTGGTGGAAACCATCAAAAATTGTCATTTCAATAATTGGACATGAAAGCAATAAATGAACAGCCAAAATTTCTGTACGTATATCCACTAGATTAATAAACTCACGTGACAAGGACTTTGCAGCGTTTTTGATTCGAAATTTTGATGGTGGGGGGGGGGTTAAAATTTTTTTTTCATTGTCGATTCCAAAGATTTATTATTGCAAATAATAAACTAAAATGTCAACCCCTTGTTTCGGGCCCTTCTTGCGTTGACCTGCGATTGTGAACGATCTCCCTTTCGATTTTGTGAATCGACGCGTACGCGTCATGAAACCAACAATTTTACGATATTCACTCCGCTATTATTGTACACCTGCTGGACAACAAGGCGAGCTGTTGACATCACTTTAATTAGGTAATTGAACACAACCGTTCGTCAAACCACGTCAAAGCCCGCGTAATCTTCTGGGGATCGCCAAAACCCGCAGAACGAGGTCCATTACCAGGTTTTCGGTTTCCCTTCAGAGATGAGCACCTCACAGTTCAAACCGATTCTGAATCAACGGCGCAAATCGCCTGTCGACCGCTGACTTCCAAATATTTTGCGCTCGAGATAAAATCCCACGATTGCCTTTACGAACGATTTCCTTATAATTAACGACACTGACGACCAAAATATCGAACAACGATAGCCATCTAATGAGATTTCACGCATTCAAATGACGTATTTTTATTCGATGTGTTTTTCGTAAAATCATTAGGATCGATCGATAGGTAATTGACGTAATTGTAATACTGCGAAGGGGCCTTACCTTGTTAAAACGCTGGACGCCCCTTGTTGAGCATCTCGTTCCTCGTTTTCGAACGATATCTGAAATGAAATAACGGGATGAATTATTTTCCAGTATCTCAGGAATATGACATTATTTACCTATATCAAATGCCTCTGTTCAACCCCCCCCCCCCCCCCCCCCACGTACCACTATTTTCCACATAGTACTTCGCTTCATGGTATAAATCAAGCTACAAGCTCTCATTTTACTGCCTAGTTTTCGTATAATGTTCTGTGAATAATACACCTATGTAATCGCTCAGCAAAAAATGTTTATAAAACCCCCTAAAATTTTTTCTTTTACGTTTCAGGTGCGTAGATTCAAAAAATGCAATGTCCGTCCGCCGTCCCGCCGCATCACGTGTACCGGCTTCATTTTTGGTCTAAAAAATTTGTTCTTTCGCACACATGCTCCATTTGGGCCCTAGTTTTGTCCCCGAAACTTTTCAGCCCGATCGGAATATATCCAGGGGTGTTATGAGTGAAAATGTGTATAAAAATAGGTACTTTTTGTGTTCTAGTAACATGTTAGTAAAATGAGCTTTTGAAGTATCGTTTTCCATGTTTTTGGGGACGAGAAGACCGAATATGAAGTCGATTTTGACCAAAGAATGGTAATTGAGTTCTACCAAATGTTCAGTTCCCAAAATTGATTTTTTATGAGTGAAGAACCTGGGAAATCGTCTGAAATCACCATCAGTTTGTATAATAACCCCGGAAAAAGTGTCATCACGTGGATCAAGACGATTAAATGGCACTGCTAATAAATTATCAAAAATAGTTAAAAAAAAATAAGGAGCGTAGGTACCTAATTTGTGATTTGGGGCCAAAATTAATGGAACCATCAGAAATAGCTATTTCGATTATTACGCATGAAAGAAGCAATAAATGAATAGCCAGCATTTCTGTAGGTATGTCCAATAGAATAATAAACCCATGTGACAAAGACCTTGCAGCGTTTTTTGTGTTTTCGTAACATGAGGTTTTGAGGTATCATTTTCGATGTTTTTTAGGGACGAGAAGACCGAATATGAAGTCGATTTTGACCAATGAGTGGAAAATTGAGATTCTAATAAAGTTTCAGCCTTAAATTTATGTTAAATTTTGGCATAAAATCGTCGTTCTTTCGTACTTAGTTCAGGCCCCCATTTGGGAACACATTTGGGTCCTAGTTGTGCTCCAAAGCTCGGCAGCCCGATCGCAATACACCCAGGGGCGTTATGGGAGAAAAATGAGTGCAAAAATAGAGGTTTTCGAGATTTTTTTTTTAGGTTTTAGTGAGCACGAGCTTGTGATGTTTCGTTTTCTATGTTTTTTTATGGCGAGAAGACCGATTATTTGGTTGATTTTGACCGAAGAGAGAGGAACTGAGGTTTTAACGAAGGTTAAGCTCCCGAAATTCATTTTTTATGAGTCGGAAACCTGGGAAATTGTCTGAAATCAACATAAATTTGTATAATAACACTAGAAGTAGTATTAGCGGGTGAATCAAGACAATCAAATGACGCTATCAACGTTCAAAGATGAACAGCAATATATCTGTAGGTGTCCGGTAGAATAATAAACCCAAGTGACAAGAACTTTGCTGCGTTTTTCTATGAGGTCTCATGTCGAATTGCAGCATTTATAGAAGCAATTTATCTTCAGGGTTCAAATAACTTATTACTACACTAATTTAGCCTACCGTTTTGTGATAAATGGTAGCTGTGTTTACCTACACAACTCTCCTCAAAACTGGAAAAATGATAGAATTTGATTGAGAGATTCGCAGAAGGCTGCGTGTAGTGATAATATTACAATACTAGTGAAAAAGCCATCAGTTTTGTCAATTTCAACCACTTTTTTATTTTTTCGCATTTTAATGTTAAATTTTACCATACTGTTTATCATTTAGTTATTCTTACTAGCAAAAAAATGTAAAATCCATGATGAAAAACAAACTATTTTAACTAACCGTTGGGCTGTTTTGCAACGAATCAAGTCAAAAGAGGTTTTCTCCATATTCGACTATGACTTTTCTCTGAAAACTTAAATATTTTTGGATTAATTTCTTTTTGTGTTCGAATGAGGGACCTAAACAGGGCTCAGAGTAACAAAAATCACGTTTCTATCGCGATTACAGCTCAAGAAAAACGTTTTTCGTCGTTTTCCAAATATCTGTAAAATTTTAGAAAACCCCTTTTGCTTGCTAACTCCTAAATTATTTGACGATGTGTCTTGCTTCAATCAGAACCACACGTTTCAAAGGTGTCCCACTAGAGTCCTTCTGATCCACAGAGTATGCGTTAAAGCGTATTATAATATATTTATTCAATTCGCCAGAGGAGAACATAAATTCCCTTCCAACGCTCACCCTAATTTCCTCAACGCGGATTAACCCAGAAAGTTTTTTTTCCACCCACAAATCAGATCGCAGCGACTCGACCGAGTCGAAAAACGTTTCTGAATTTACAGTCAAAACTCGAGTGAGAAGAAAAAAAAAATTGGAAAGGAGTCAAGGCTGATTAAAAAAGATTTATTTAGAGTGATTTATCGGATCAGAAAGCCGACGCGTAGTTTGAAAGGGTTAAATCCAACCCCCGTCATTTGCTATTCTGTCGGACGTTTACAACTAGTGAATCTCAACAGGGCTGAGATGACGAAAACTCATTGACTTGAGGATGTCGTTCATTCCCTTTGAATCTCAATGATACCGTCTGGGATTCCGAGGTTTTCGTTCGGGGTTGGTTTGAGATAATTGCCTAACGTTTGGGGGCTATTTATAGAGAATTAGAGAATATCAGAAGAATATGATGTGAGGGAGGAAGGGTGTTTACCTCTTCTGCATACTGAAATATTTTACCAGGAAAGCCTGGTTTCGGTTTAGATTTATAAACCGCCTCCCTTGTGCAGCATTCGCAAGTTTTTCTTTGTGTCCGGGACGGAATCTGCCAGTGGCGGGTAAGAGTAGTTCATTTGAGACTCTCAAGTTCAGTTAGTTCTCTCCTTGAAAGGAGTAGTTCTTTTGAGTTAGTTCAGCAGTTCCTTTCTACTTCCTTTTGTTTCCGATCACAGGACACAAACACTGAACTGGAACGAACATAAATATTATACCATACCAACTTTGTTCCTGAACGATACCAACTTAGTTCATTATTCCTATAAACTGCACGATAGACATTTTTATTTCATGCTTTAGATACAATTAAGTACGTAGCAATCGTACATTGGAAGCTTATACATGTACATATGGGGGGGGGGGGGGGTTATAAATATTAAGCATTTAACTACTATAAGAGCAAGAGTACCGGTATAAAATTTCCTGTGCGTAACAATATTTACTAAATACTATTGATGCACTTGTAGGTACAAGTAAGTAATTATTAAATAGTAAAAATAATTAATAAATTATTAGTAAATAATTATTAATAATTATTCGAATTTTCTATAACTAAATTTCATCTGACTCACATGACACGGTAGTAAATTGAGCCGTTCTGTTATTTAAAATTTCAGCAGTCAGATTTTCCAAGTGAAATTCAGAAATTCTTCAATGGAATAAAATGCTTCTTTTTTCAATACATTAGTGATAACGGTGATACATTTTTTGGAGATATTTATTGGAATCTAGCTGAAATTTTACTATAAAACTTTTTAGCCCAATAACTGTTGGCATTATCGGATCGTTTGATCGTGCTTTGGGTGAATACATTTTTATTATTGCCTCTAGTAAAATGATGATGGACTTTATTAATTTTGAACCAGTTTTGCTTATTGCCACGTGGATATTTTAAACATTCTCTGATGTAGATGCAAGGAAGAGTGGGTATACTCCGAGTAACAAAGGAGTTCCTACAATCATCTCTGTAGCCCAACCTGGCAATTATACGAATACAGCGTATCTGCAGCCCAAAAACTCTACGACTCGATGGGCAATGACCCCAGGCAAAAATGGCATGGGATAAGTTGGAATGAAAACAACTGTAATAGCAACACATTAATATGTCTTTTGACACACCATCCCGAAGACTCCTCAGTAAATAGGCGCTAACACTTAGTTTTTGGATAGACTGTCGGTCGTTCCGTGATACTATAAACTCCGTATGTAGTACCACCCCACCTGAACTAAGGAACTATCGTTCATTGGATACTATCAACTCCTCATGTGGTAAAGGACTATCGTTCTGTGGATACTATAAACTCCTCAAGCTGTATTAATTCCCCATCTGAATGACTGCTAATGAACTAAAGGAACTATCGTTCAGTGGGTACTATCAACTCCTCATGTGGTAAAGGAACTATCGTTATGTGGATACTATAAACTCCTCAAGTGTATTAATTTTCCATCTGAATGACTCCTAATGAACTTATCGTTCACTGGATACTATCAACTCCTTATGTGGTGGATTTTTCGTATATTTAAATAGTTTGATTTTTTTTCTGAATTTTTGGGACCGCCCGGAGCATTCTACGATGTTGCCATACAATTTGCTATAACAGTTGCCCCTAAGAGCAGGGTGTATGCAGGCATCAAGCTGAGTTGAGATCGCACATCACCTTATGTCTCGGCCAGGTTGGCGCTGTAGCGCAGTGGTCCAAGTGACGGACTGGAGTTCCCGAGATCGAAACCCAACCAGGACTGAACATTTTTCACTCTTCATCAACAACTTCCCTTCACAACCTCATTTGTGTTTCTTTTTGCCATTCTAACTCTACTGTTTGTCATTGATGGAATTATTTTAGCAACATTTAACACGTACTAAGGCAAGAAGGGTCTGTGATCTATACAGAAGGGTGATCTATACAGAGAGCTGTGATCTGTAACAGACGGGTGTTCTAAACCAAATAATAAACCGTTGTGTACGGATTTGCATAGTTTTTGCGCAGTGACGGGCGAGCGATCGAGGGGTTGTTCAGAACAACAATCCGCCACAAGCAACAACTTTACTGAGGATTTTATGGGGTGAAGTGTGAATGAAGGATTTGAAAATTGTTCCCGCGCGTTGTGTTTGTATTGCAGGAACAGATACTGACCGTCTCGGGCGCTCTATCACCTGAGTGGAAGCGGCTGACTTGTAAACAGAGTTAACGACTGTCTGCAAGGTCGGCAACAGTTTAGACTACGTTCGGATCTAACATCAACTTCCTTCGCTGAGTGGCTTCGGAAATAAATGCTTTTTCTCACCTCAACCTCATCGCCAACTTTAGGTCTCTTTTTGCACACCCCGTCACAACTACCCGAGTCTCGGAGAGCCGTCCCGCACTGCCGTCAAAAGAAAGAACGCCTCATCTCAAAAACGTCCGAAAATGGGTTTTTAACTTATCCCCCCCCCCCCCCCCCCCCCACCGATTTTGACACGCTCTTTCCATTGGTGAAGTCAAAAATTGAAATTTCAAATTGGAAAGCGTCAAAATTTTCACCCGAAGAACTGGAAAAATTGTGGTGTTGAAAGGAAAACGCTGAAAATTCGTGCACAACGGTTTATTATTTTGTACAGAATACCCTTCTGTTACAGATCACAGCTCTCTGTATAGATAACCCGTCTATATAATATAATAATATATGTACTATTCTATACATATTATGTAGATCGCAGACCTGTAGGTTAGTTCCTAACCCCGTACTCGTTACTAGGTAAGTATCTAAATCACGAGTTAAATGTTGTTAAAATAATACAGCCGATGACAAGCAGTAACTAGAACGGCAAAAAGAAACACAAATAATGAAGTTCTGAAGGAAAATTGTTGATATGGAGTGAAATGGATGCCCCTTCTGCGTAGATCACTGTTTTCTGTGGTCAATACCTACCTTCTGGGTCAAGTATAATTAACCGTTGTGTAATAATTTGCCGTTGTGTAATAATTTTTGTAATGATTATCTGGGCCATATTTATACCGTTTGATTCACGATCGTGTTGACGAAGCTTTTTGGTGCACACGAACGGCTGGACGTACGATGCTCGGGGTGGTCTCAAAAAATTGTTTAGCTCAAAACAAATTTAATAACGTAAAAAAAACCATACCCATCTATCGAAAGTTTTCGAGATACGGCTTTCTGAAAATTTTGAACCCCTTATAGATGACTGACAGTAACGTCGAGCTTCTAGGACCAACTAGACTCCGAACGGAACCTATAAACCGAATTTCATCAATTTTGTTTCATGTTAACTAAGAAAAGTGGCCCGTACGGCGGACAGACAGAAATTTTTTTATTGGAGTTTTGGATTCTACATACCTTGAATCGTGAACCATCAAATTTTGAGGGGGGGGGGGGGGTTAGAATTTTTTTTTTCATGCTCGATTCCAATAGTTTATTTTTGAAAATAATAAACCAAAAACGCCCCATCTCATTCAAGACAAACGTGAAACGACTTGAGTAGGCGCCTTAAGTAATTTATTATAATCCTGCATTCTGAGGAGAAAACATCAAGTCGGTGAAAATCGAGATGAGGCAGTTCCACCTTGGAATCATCGGCTTAATTACTGGGTCGAGTCATTTATCGTCAGATGAGGGAAACGTTCTTTCTTTGACTTATTGTAACAGCTGAGCCCACATGAGGTGTCCTTTGCGTCGTATTCCACTTAATAATAAGAAGACGGAAATATCGAACAACTTTGTCGTCTCATGTCAGAAAGCTGGAAGAGTTTGTGGGAATCGCTTCCAGTTGACGAATAAGCAAAAGTTTTACCTGGCTGAAGAAAATTATTGAAAAATGTTAACAAAACAAAATAACTTGAATTAAATTTCTAACTGTAGTGTACACAAACATCATCAATTAAGTAGTATTTAATAAATTTTGTTACGATTTTTCATATTTTGTTTGTACAGTTATTTTGTTAAGTGATTTTTTTCCTGAAAGAATCGCTTGTGATCTATTCGAAGAAAATATAAATACATATTTGAAAGGATTCAAAAAATATTTGAAAATTCCCGTGATATTTATACATTTCACAGAAAGCTGGTTCCAAAACCGCGTGTTTTATTTTGCAAAAATCTAAACGAATATTGTGGGGTTAGGCTCATTTCAAAGGTAAGCGCATTATTTCGGATTTTCGGAAGCTTTTTGGGTGTTTTTTTTTTTCAATTTTAGATTATATTCGGAGTTTCCAATGTATTTCATAATCAATTTTGGTTTATTATTTTCAATAATGAACCTTTGGAATCGAGCATGAAAAAAAATTGTCAAATCCCCCCTCTCCTCAAAATTTGATGGTTTACGTTTCAAGGTATGAAGAATCCGTAAATGCAATAAAAAAATTTCAGTCCGTCTGCCGTACGTACTTCGTGCTTTTCTTAGTTACTATGAACCAAAATTGACGAAATTCGGTTTATAGGTCCCATTTGGGGTCTAGTTGGTCCTCGAAGCTCGGCGTTAATGTCAGTCATCCATTAGGGGTGAAAAATATGGGTTGAAATCTCCAAGACGCCGTTATCTCGATTTTTTTTAACGGTTTTAATAGTTCTCGAACTTGGGAGTTTTTTGAGACCACCCGGAGCATTGTACGTCCAGCCGTTCGTTCACCGTCAGGCCCAGAAATTTGCACCGAAAGGCACTTTCAACAGCAGGGTGAATGAAATTGTATACATTTAGCCCAAATATCATCGCTAGGGACGCGGCAATAATCGGGAATTGGCCCGAGATAATCATTGCTAGGGAGCACCTGATTATATTTTTACGGATGGCTGTATGAAGTCGAGTTGGTTGTTCTATGATATTATTTCATTTGCAAAATAATGGCTCTTATGGAGTTTGTTGATAGGTAGTGAAACTTGAACAAACGTTGAAATATTATTGATGGGTAAATATTATTACACAGTGGTAAATTATTACACAACGGTAAATTATTACACTACGGTTTATTATACCATCTACGTAGAAGGGGCTGGAATTTGTTGGTACCTAGGTACTTTTGCAACTTGAACAACCGTTGAAGTATTATTGATGGGCAAATTATTATATAACGGCAAACTATTACTCAAATTTAAATTATTGCACAACGCTTCATTATACTATGAACGTAGATCCTACACAGGTAAATTATTACACAACGATTTAGTATTTGCCTTATGCTTCATGAATAAGTACAAAATAATTAATGAATGAATTACTGAATCCCGCGCATTTTTAGGAAACTTTAATCCGGGGCCGGCTCCCGTACTCGATTTAGGGCTTTCCTGGGCGGAGCTCGGGGGTATTGACCACAGAAAACAGTGATCTACGCAGAAGGGGCATCTATACAGGTAAATAATATACCTTTGTGTAATAATTTGCAGCGTTGTTGTTTATTTATGGCTAAGCCTGACAGTTAGAATTTATATTACTATTTCTGTATGTTTGGAAGGGCGGACCAGTGGGTACGAAAATGTGAATAAACTATTCATTCAATGTGGAATAAATAAAAATAAATCTTTCGCTTACTACAAATTTATTCAGTACTTTTCACTCAACTTCTGAGGATCATCATAATCACACATTCACTTTTATCTGTGTTTATGTGAGTACTTACCTGATGATGCTCAGAAGTTGAGTGAAAAGCTTTGTACTGAATAAATTGGTGGTAAGCGGAAGGTTTATTTTTATTTATTCAACATTGAATGATGGCTTACGGCATGAGGTGCATAAAGAAATTCGATGATTTGATAAACTATTTATTCACTCATTGTCAGTAGCGGTGCGTGGGGTCCGAAAACGGTGGGGCACCAGACCAGAACACAAAACCAACAGATAAGTCTGCAAAATACCCCAAGGTAACAATATCCTTCCCTTATTTACTGATATTACTGATATTCCCTTATTTACTGATAGCAGAGGTATTCGGCAAAACTTATCTTGAATGGAGAAGCTATGGACTAGAAGCTAAGTTATCTGTGAGCTGACGCCACAAACCACAAACAGCAAACAGGACAAAACGCACGTAGGTGCCACAAATACAAATCTGTCATCGGAACCGGACTAACTAACTGAACACAAAACGCGCAAAATTTGACGCAAAAAATGAAAACTGACAAAGAAAGCGAATGTGATAACAAATCAGAAAACATATAACTGACAGAGAGAAACAAATCAGAAGAAGCATCTCGTATCGAGATGACAAATTGAATCGAAGGGATCGAATCGATTGTGAAATGAACGATTTTGGGGGTTGAAATCAGATTCTGGAGCAGTGGCCCAAAGTAGGCGTGGCAAACAACATTTTTACTCAACTGAGCTTGCGCGGACGGGCCACTTTTCTTGGTTACCATGGCGACACCAGGTCCCAGGAACTGCCAGTTTCAGGAGCCTAGGTTTCGATTTCGATTGCACGACTTCGATTACTGTCGCTATATTCCGATAACATGCTCCGTCTGGGGAGCTACAGGGAGCCAACATGACGGAACCACATATTGAATATCCATAGCCAGAGAAATCTGTCGAGTCGCCGTTGAACTTTGTGAAAAATTCTAGGTATCGTTTACGGAGGAAAATTCAAATGTCAACTGGACACATGGTTGAGTTTTTTTAACTCTTTCTGGGTGCCGGGGCAGTGGCCCAAGTGGCCTTATGGGCGCAACGCCCCTGCATTGTAACCTACGTTCAGTCGATTTACTGCCGCTGTGTGCGACGAAATGTGTTTGTTTAACAGCACCGGTTCAAGTACCAACCGAACCCGAATCGGTTGCTGACGGGATTCCGTTGGAGTGCGACCTTCCGAATCAGAACCAGCAGGCTGCAGCTCTCATAAGTGGGAGGTATCACGAGACAAATGCGCTCCCGACTTATTTTTAGATGCGCTTTAAGAGGTTTTTTCTAAAAACGGTTGCCAAGTAAAAATCCCTCGCCTTGTTTCACCGCCCTCAGCCTCCTCCGTGTGGGAAGAGAAAGTTCATTAGTGAGGAAGAAGACGACTCAGCCCGCATCAGTTCCAAAGTCAGCGAAAGGTTTCTGTCCTTTTTCCCCCTTCACACAACCGCAACAGCTCTGCATGAACGTCCTCCGCCTTCACTGAATAAGGCGAAATATCCCGCTGCACTCATCGTATGATGGAGTGGAAAAAACGCTGCAAAGTCCTTGTCACATGGGTTTATTATTCTACTGGACATAAGTACAGAAATGTTGGCTGTCCACATAATGTGCAAGCACTTAAATACCAATTTCTGATGGTTTCGACCAATTTTGGCCCACAGAAAAACACTAATTGGGCTCCAATATGTTTTACAGAAGATTAATTTTGCATTGATTGACCTCTTGGTACTACCTACTTCCCGTGTCATCATACAAATTTGTGGTGATTGCAGACAATTTCCCATGTTACTGACTCATAGAAAATGAATTTCGGGAGCTTAACCTTCGTTACAACCTCAATTCTCCACTCTTTGGCCCATATCAACTTAATATTCGGTATTCTCGCCCTACAAAACATGGGAAACGATACCTCACCAGCTCATATTGACTAAAACCTCGAAAATACCTCGAAAATCACTATTTATACACCAATTTTTCTCCCACAACACCCCTGGGTGTATGCCGGTCGGGCTGCCGATTTTCGGAGCACAACTAGGACCCAAATGTGGTCCCAAATGGGGACCAGAACTGTGTGCAGAAAAACGACGATTTTAGAACAACATTTAACGTAAATTTAAGGCTGAAACGTCGTTAGAACCTCAACTCGTCCCAAAAACATGGAAAACGATACATCAAAAGCTCATGTTCCTAACATGTTACGAAAATACAAATAGGTGTATTATTCAGAGAATAGTACCAAAAGTACCTATTTTTATACACATTTTCACTCATAACACACCTGGGTATATTCCGATCGGGCTGCAGAGTTTCGGGACACAACTAGGACCCAAATGGAGCATGTGTGCGAAAGAACTAATTTTTTAGACTGAAAATGGAGCCGGTACACGTGATAAGGTGGACGGCGGACGGACATTGCAATTTTGGAATCTACGCACCTTGAAACGGAAAAGAAAAAAATTTTGAGGGGGTGTTATAAAAATGTTTTGCTGAGCGAATACATAGGTTTTTTATTCACATAATAATAAACCAAAATCAGACTTGAGGTTTTAACTCAGATAAGACTCGGAATCGGCTCGAATTCGCTTATGAAGGTCTCGCCCAATGAAAATTCCCCTGATTGCCAATAGAAGGGCTGCGTCCTATGTTTAGTTTGCTGGCATCGCGAGTCGCAGCTGTGATCGCCCGTCGCGTCGTCTCCCATTCACAGTCGTCCTTCATTAATTATCGCTAATGACGATGGGGTTTTACCGAGACAAACTTGTTTTATTCCTTTCTTGAACCAAGGAGGGAAAAATATCACAGGTTTCAGTGAGCGGTTATAAGCGGAAATGTCGGTAGATTCAAATTTGGGACCAACGCAATGAGGGTGGGTGGATGAATGAGAGAGAGAAAAAGAGAGATTGATTTCATTTTTCGTCACAAAACAATTCGTATGACAATGTTCAAAAATTTTATTACATTTACGGTTGGCGTCGAACAATTTACTCTTGGAATAGGTAACACCATTCAAGGCGCCAACCAGATTAGGGTACTGGGGAGAAGGAAAATGAAGGGGGCTGCAGCAGCACTGAAAGGCGCAGCAGCCCCAAGGTTGCCGTTGGGGGCCTGGATGCCCCAACCAGCCCGGGCCCACCCACCACGGCGGACCCCGAGGCCACCTGCCCATTGCTCGGCAGGCAGCTCAAATGAATGACATAGTCGTCTACGTGACATCCCCAAGAACATACCGAGGGGGCCAGTGCACAGGCCACACAACCTAAGACTGAATCATTTACCGTACCAAATGACCGAATGTTCGTCATCAAAATTACGTCTGATGTTTCATTAAATTTGGAATTAATTATGGTCCTGATGAAATACGAGTAAATTTTCGTGGTGGCCTGAATTGAGAGGAGGAGGAGGGGAGGGGGCACAAGGGTAAACTTCCAAGTTTTCAACGTTTTAATCGCTTAAAGCTACTCATCAACTCGAGAAGAGACACCAGTTAGACACGAATAATGAACAAAGTGAGTGGTGCATGGCAAGACGGGAGCACCGACACTTCTATTGCTTCTACGCAGGCTCAGCCGAGGCTTCCCTTGTCAATTCAATTTCAATGAAATCTCACTGCAACGCCATTTTTTGTATTTTCGCTATTAATGACGTTAGAAATATTATTATAGACCGCCACGGTTGTTTCTTGTTGATTTCTTCCGATTCATGTAATGTCTAAATCTATTTGGAAAATGTCGAAATTCCTTTGGAAAATGTCAAAATCCATTTGAAAATGCTACATTATGTAACCCTATAAAATTATAAAACATCTATTAACTTGAGTTGTAAATAAAGCCCATGCATGTAGAAATAATTTATGAACAGTCTAATTTGATACCTACCTACCGATCTCGCTGCCTGTAAGTTATGATTGGGAGCCACATGGTGGACCGAAACGTCATCAAAAATAATTAAATTGATTATTTATTAATAAATGTTATTGTTTATCAATAATAATATTGATTTAATACTTAACATTGGCTACTGGAAGGTGGTTTAATTTGAAAATAAGGACCCTAATTTTGTATTAGTTCAGTTAACTATGGACCTTATATTAGATATTAGGTTTGTTCCCACTGACTTGTTCTGTCGGTCAGCTGACTACTGGAAAAACGTAGGACACCATCCGTGATCCAATACCGTCTTGATAGGTAAGGGTTTGACTTCTATAACGGTTGGGAATCGGGAAGGCAGTGCTTGGTCAGTTTCTTGTCCTCCCTACTTCCCGCGTACAGCCGGTCATGGATGCTGTACAGTCAGAAAGGAGTCGGAGAATCACTGGGAACGACCCAGCGCCCTTCTAACGGTCAGATAACCGTCAGATGGCCACTGCGAACAGACCTATGATTGCACTCGACCATGATCCTTTAAAAGTATGATCCATGTATTTGTGCAGTTAACTATCATCCTTCTATCAGTGAAATTAACTATGTTCCTTGCATCTGTGGAATTAGATATGATTCTTGAACTAGTGCAGTTGACTATATAAATATGATCCTTAAATTAGTGCAATAACTATGATCCTTTTATCAGTACAATCAACAATGATCCTTGTATCAGTGCATTTAGCTATGATCCTTTCATCAGTGCAATTGGCAGTTTCACCTGTTTTCTTTTATTTTCTTGCGAAAAAGATGTCGGCGAGTGCTTTCCGGAAATGAGCAGTATGAGGGGTATCAGATGATCGAAAGTGGGCGATAAACCAGTGGAAAGAAAGCGAAATGACGTCATAGGTAAAGTCAATCACCCCCCACGTCCGACTGGAGGGGAACCCTCAGCACCATCCATTCATGACGTCATCTGGTGTTTTGAGGGGAAATTGGAGGGGAGGGGGGGTTTAAACGGAGCTAAATACGTTTATGAGAGCAAAACTAAAAAATTCCTACACACGGAAATTGCTCATGAACTATGATCCTTGTATCAGTGCAATTAACTATGATTCTTGAGCTAGTGGAGCTAACTATATGATCCTAGTATCAGTGCAATTAACTATGATTCTTGAACTAGTGCAATTAACTATTATGATCCTTGTATCAGTGCAATTAACTATGATTCTTAAACTAGTGGAGCTACCTATGATTCTTGAACTAGTGCAGCTAAAATATGATCCTTGTACCAGTGCAATTAACACTATGATTCTTGTATTAGTGCAATTAACTATATGATCCTATATCAGTGCAATTAACTATGATTCTTGAACTAGTGGAGCTAACTATGATCCTTGAAATAGTGCAGCTAACTATATGATCCTTGTATCAGTGCAGTTAACTATGATTCTTGAACTATTGGAGCTAACTATGATTCTTGAACTAGTGCAGCTAACTATTATGATCCTTGTACCAGTGCAAATAACTATGATTCTTGAACTAGTGCAGCTAACTATATGATCCTGTATCAGTGCAATTAACTATGATTCTTGAACTAGTGCAGTTAACTATAAATCCTGTATCAGTGCAATTAACACTATGATTCTTGAACTAGTGCAATTAACTATTATGATCCTTGTATCAGTGCAATTAACCTTTTTTCTTGAACTAGTGCAATTAACTACATGATCCTGTATCAGAGCAATTAACTATGATTCTTAAATTAGTGGAGCTAACTATGATTCTTGAACTAGTGCAGCTAAAATATGATCCTTGTATCAGTGCAATTAACTATGATTCTTGAACTAGTGCAATTAACAATATGATCCTATATCAGTGCAATTAACTATGATTCTTGAACTAGTGGAGCTAACTATGATCCTTGAAATATTGCAGCTAACTATATGATCCTTGTATCAGTGCAGTTAACTATGATTCTTGAACTATTGGAGCTAACTATGATTCTTGAACTAGTGCCGCTAACTATTATGATCCTTGTACCAGTGCAAATAACTATGATTCTTGAACTAGTGCAGCTAACTATATGTTCCTTGTATCAGTGCAATTAACTATGATTCTTGAACTAGTGCAGCTAACTATATGTTTCTTGTATCAGTGCAATTAACTATGATTCTTGAACTAGTGCAGCTAACTATATGATCCTGTATCAGTGCAATTAACTATGATTCTTGAACTAGTGCAATTAACTGTATGATCCTTGTATCAGTGCAATTAACCTTTTTCCTTGAACTAGTGCAATTAACTATAATGATCCTGTATCAGTGCAATTATCTATGATTCTTGAACTAGCGAAATTTACTATTATGATCCTTGTATCAGTGCAATTAACCATTTTTCTTGAACTAGTGCAATTAACTATATGATCCTGTATCAGTGCAGTTAACTATGGTTCTTGTATCAGTAGTGCAGTTAACTATGATTCTTGAACTATTACAGCTAACTATCTGACCCTTGTATCAGCGCAATTAACTATTATTCTTGTATCAGTGCAGTTAACTATATTATGATCTTTGTATATGTTAGTGCAGTTAACTATGATCCCCAATCTAGTGCAGTTAGCTATTTATGATCCTTGTACTGTTTCACCTGACTATAATACGTCTGTTCGCAGTGGCCATCTGACGGTTATCCGACTGTCAGAAAGGCGTTGAGTCGTTCCCAGTGATTCTCTGACTCCTTTCTGACTGTACAGCTTCCATGACCGGCTGTACCGGTAGGTACAACTGGTAGTAGGGAGGACGAGAAACTGACCAAGCACTGCCTTCCCGATTCCCAACCGTTATAGAAGTCAAACCCTTACCTATCAAGACGGTATTGGATCACGGATGGTTTCTTACGGTTCTCCAGTAGTCAGCTGACCGTCAGAACAAGTCAGTGGGAACAAAGCCTATGATCCTTGTATCAGGAGGGGGGAAGGGTTCAGTAGCGGTAATTTTTACCCAGTAAGTCCGTCGCGCTGGTGGCGGTCGAGGGGGGGGGGCTATGATCTATGATTTGACGGATTACAGTTATGATCCTAATAGGTGTATTACAACAAGTTCTACTGGTGAGAGCTCATGTGGGAGGAGAAATGATCATCAATATCAGGATTGGTAGGCGTAAGGGGGGAAGAGGCACCAAGTAGGTCATAACAACAGACTATGACCCGAACAAGAGACTATGATCTATGATTTGATGGATTACAGTTACGGACCTAATAGGAGTATTACAACAAGTTCTACTGGTGAGAGCTCATGTGGGAGGATAAATGTGGGTAAAACTGAATGTTCCAAGTTCAGGATTGTTAGGTGAAGGGGGGGGGGGGGGGGTCACCAAGTAGTTCATAAAACAGACTATGATCCGAACAAGAGACTATGATCTATGATTTGATGGATTACAGTTATGATGCTAATAGGAGTATTACAACAAGTTCTACTGGTGAGAGCTCATGTGGGAGGAGAAATGATCATCAATATCAGGATTGGTAGGCGTAAGGTGGGGGGGGGGGGGGGGGGAGGCACCAAGTAGGTCATAAAACAGACTATGATCCGAACAAGAGACTATGATCTATGATTTGATGGATTACAGTTATGCTCCTAATAGGAGTATTACAACAAGTTCCACTGGTGAGAGCTCATGTGGGAGGAGAAATGATCATCAATATCAGGATTGGTAGGCGTAAGGTGGGGGGGGGGGGGGGGGGAGGCACCAAGTAGGTCATAAAACAGACTATGATCCGAACAAGAGACTATGATCTATGATTTGATGGATTACAGTTATGCTCCTAATAGGAGTATTACAACAAGTTCCACTGGTGAGAGCTCATGTGGGAGGAGAAATGATCATCAATATCAGGATTGGTAGGCGTAAGGGGGGGGGGGGGGGGAGGCACCAAGTAGGTCATAAAACAGACTATGATCCGAACAAGAGACTATGATCTATGATTTGATGGATTACAGTTATGCTCCTAATAGGAGTATTACAACAAGTTCTACTGGTGAGAGCTCATGTGGGAGGAGAAATGTGGGTGGAACTGAATGCTCCAAATTCAGGATTGTTTGGCGAAGGGGGGTCACCAAGTAGGTCATAAAACAGACTATGATGCGAACAATTGACTATAATATATGGTTTGATCTATTACAGTTTGATCCTAATAGGAGTATTACAACAAGTTCTAATGGTGAGAGCTCATGTGGGAGGAGAAATGATCAGCAATATCAGGATTGGTAGGCGGAAGGGGGGGGGGGGGGGTCACCAAGTAGGTCATAAAACGGGCTATGATCCGAACAAGAGACTATGATCTATGATTTGATGGATTACAGTTATGCTCCTAATAGGAGTATTACAACAAGTTCCACTGGTGAGAGCTCATGTGGGAGGAGAAATGATCATCAATATCAGGATTGGTAGGCGAAAGGGTGGTGGGGGGGGGGGGGTCACCAAGTAGGTCATAACAACAGACTATGATCCGAACATAAGACTATGATCTATGATTGGATGGATTACTGTTACGATCCTAATAGGAGTATTACAACAAGTTCTACTGGTGAGAGCTCATGTGGGAGGAGAAATGATCATCAATATCAGGATTGGTTGGTGGAAGGGGGGGGGGGGTCACCAAGTAGGTCATAAAAACAGACTATGATCCGAACAAAACACTATGATCTATGATTTGATGGATTACAGTTACGGTCGTAATAGGAGTATTACAACAAGTTCTAATGGTGAGAGCTCATGTGGGAGGAGAAATTATCATCAATAACAGGAACTTATTGGCGGAAGGGGGGGGGGGGGTGTCACTTAATAGGTCATAAAAACAGACTATGATCCGCACAAGAGACTATGATCCGACGGATGATGACTATGATCCTGACACAGGTTTACCCAGACAGGAGGCACGAGAGGGCCACAGTGTGGGTGAGGTGGGCCGACAATGGTTGATCCGAACGTTCCACGTTCCACATGAGGCGGACGGTGGGCAGTTCACCCAAAACAGTCCGTGACAGGGGAAAAGGCGGCTCTTCCGCGTTATCCGCCTGTTCCACGTTATCCCGCGTTCCTCTCCCGCTATCATCGGAAAGTACGGGAACACAATACGTTCCACGACCGAATTCAACCCAACACGAAAACGAACCAGCCGGTCCATCAATTCGCTGCACTGATTATTTTCACTACAAGGCTCACGTAGAGCTTACAAAATGTACGAAAATTATCAATTTAACGACTAGAAATAACTTAGGTACTTACAGTATGATGAAATTTGGAGCAGCTATAAAAATATCCCGGTTGTGATGAACACGGTATTTACTCTTGAGTGTGGTACTTGCTTTTATTTTGTTTGCCTATGTTAATTGTATTGAGTTATTATTGTTTTTTTTTTTTGTGTAAACTAGGGAAAACTTATATAATATGAATCACAGGTTTTGTCTGTAGGAACTTCAGTCCGTGCACTGGGGGTTTGTAAGGAGACGGGGTTGGGAATTTGCATGGTGAAGTGGGCGGAAGGGGGAGGAGTGGGCGGACGGGGGGGGTCCCGGGCCTGCGTGATATGAGGGGGGGCGGGATTTGCATTGAGACTGCGTCAATTCCTGTCGGGGGGGGGGGGGGGGGGGGATGAGAATTGACGGTGAGGGTGGATGGGGGGATGGAGGCGTAAGCTCCGCGGATGCTTACTCCCCCGTCCCCCGCCACCACACAATCCGCCACACCCGGGCAACTCAATCATTACCCCGCGGTTGCTTACTTTTCCCCCCCTCTGACTGCCGCGACACCAAATCATTTCCCCGTGGAAACTTCGCATTCCCACCGCCCACAGCCCCCCCCCCCCCCCCACAAATCATCACCAACCACTCAATCACCAGATCGGTGGTGAAGCGGTTATGAAGAACTGATTATTAACCCGAAGGTCCCCAGTTCGAATCCTCGGCCAAGTCTGACTTTAACCTATCGAGGACGAAATATGTGGGCCTGAAAAACAGTCGGAGGACGAGAGCATCATACCGATGCTGAACAGAAAAACGCTGCAAAGTCCTTGTCACATGGGTTTATTATTATATTGGACATACCTACAGAAATGCTGGCTGTTCATTTATTGTTTCTTTCATGCGAAATAATTGAAATAGCTATTGCTGATCCACAATATTGTGGCCCCTAAAACACGAATTAGGTACGCTCCTTTTTTTCTTTTCTTTTTTTCCATTATTATCTTTGATTATTGGTAGCATTTAATCGTCTTGATCCACGTGTTGATACTTTTTCTAGTATTATTATACAAATTGATGGTGATTTCAGACGATTTTCCAGGTTTTTGACTAATAAAAAAATCATTTGTGGAGCTGAACATTTGGTAGAACCTCAATTTTCCACTCTTTCGTCAAAATCGACTTCATATTCGGTCTTCTCGTCCCCAAAAACATGGAAAACGACACCTCAAAACCTCATGTTACTAAAACACAATAAATACCTATTTTATACCCTTTTTTTCACCCATAACACTCCTGGGTATATTCCGATCGGGCTGAAAAGTTTCGGGACACAACTGGGGCCCAAATGGAGCATGGTAATGAAGCCGGTACACGTGATACGGCGGACGGCGTACGGCGGACGGATATTGCATTTTTGGAATCTACGCACCTTGAACCGTAAAAGAACAAATTTTGAGGGGGTGTTATAAAAATTTTTTGCTGAGCGAATACATAGGTGTATTATTCACAGAATAATAAACCAAAATGAGCAGGATTCAATAGGTCAGGTATTAATATTATTTGTTGTTATTCATAAAGCTAAACGTCTGTTGAATTGACAAAAGTACCTATCAACTTCAAATGAATTAATATCTCAGAACAACCAACTCGACTTCATACAGCCATCCTTGATTATAATCAGGTGCTCCTTAGTGATGATATCCGGGCCGAATTTATACCGTTTGATTCACGATCATGTTGACGAAGCTTTTCCGTGCGAACGAACGGCTGGACGTACAATGCTCCGGGTGGCCTCAAAAAATTCTTCATTACGAGATAAATTTAAAAACGTTAAAAAAACCGTACCCTTATATTAGAAGTTTTCTAGCTACGGCCTTCTGAAAATTTCAACCCCTATTTTTAACCCCTTAGAGATGACTGACAGTAAAGCCGAGCTTCGAGCACCCCAAATTCGACTTATAAACCAAATTTCATTAATTTTCGTTCGTGGTACGTAAGAACAGTACGAGGTACTGTGCATGGTGGACGGACAGAAATATTTTTAATTCCATTTGCGGATTCTACGTACCTTGAAACGGAAATCATCAAAGTTTGAGGTGGGGGAAATTTTATTTTATTTTCATGCTCCATTCCAAAGGTTCATTACTGAAAATAATTAAACCAAAAACACACGAATCCCCTTGAAAAACAAAAAACAAAACAAAAAAAAACATGTCCACAGTTGAGAGCCAACACGCCACACTAATTATTATTACAGAGATATTTTGAACTTGGGTCACGCGAACTGCCAATCCAGAGCGTTTTAATTGCTGTTTTTTCTTCTTTGTTTTGTCCATTTCGAGGGTTGAAAACTCCCCGACGTCTCGCCTACTCCGATTAGTCGGTTCTGAAATGTAAAGATCCAAAATGATTGCTACCCCTGGTGGCTACCGCGGGGGTATTAATTTCGAAATTACATCCTGTAGGTATGTGATTATTTTCGGTAATCAATGAGGGCTGTCGCGGTACCACTCAAAGATTACATTTACCACGCCTATGTAAAATGTAGATCCAACCAAATAAATGAGGAGAAAGACGAGCTGAGCGAGGTTTTACCAAAGGTTCAGCTCCCAAAATTGGTTTTTTATGAGTCAAAAAACTGGAAAATTGTCTGAAATCACCATCATTGTGTATAATAACACTAGAAAACGCTGCAAAGTCCTTGTCACATGGGTTTATTATTCTATTGGAGTTCTAGAGTTTCTTGTTGGCTGTTAAATTAATTGTTTCTTTCATGTGGAATGATTGAAATGGCTATTTCTGATGATTTCCACCAATTTTGGCCCCCAAAACATGAAACAGGTACTTTTTTTTTCAGATCATCTTTGATCATTTAATGGTCTTGATTCACCTGTTTACACTTTTTCCAATGTTATTATACGCATTGATGGTGATTTCAGACAGTTTTCCAGGTTTTTGACTCATAAAAAACTAATTTTGGGAGCTGAACCTTTGGTAAAACCTCAATTTACGCGTCTTTGGTCAAAATCAACTTCATATTAGGTGTTCTCGTCCCCAAAAACATGGAAAAAGATACCTCAAAAGCTCATGTCACTAACATGTTGCTAAAACGCAAAAAGTACCTATTTTTACACACATTTTCACTCATAACACCCCTGGGTATATTCCGATCGGGCTGAAAAGTTTCGAGACATAACTAGGGCCCAAATGGAGCATGTGTGCGAAAGAACGAATTTTTTAGACCGAAAATGAAGCCGGTACACGTGATACGGCGTACGGCGTACGGTGGACGGACATTGCATTTTTGGAATCTACGCAACCTTGAAACGGAAAAGAAAAAATTTTAAGAGGGTGTTACAAAAATTTTTTGCTGAGCGAATACATAGGTGTATTATTCGCGGAATAATAAACCAAAATGCAATGTCCGTCCGCCGCCCACCGTACGCCGTCCGCCATATCCCGTGTACCAGCTTCATTTTCATTCTAAAAAAGTCGTTCTTTCGCACAAATGCTCCATTTGGGCCCTAATTGTGTCCCAAAACTTTGCAGCCCTATCGGAATATACCCAGGGGTGTTATGAGTGAAAATGTGTATAAAAATAGGTAGGTACTTTTTGTGTTTTAGTAACATCTTAGAAACATGAGCTTGTGAGGTATCTTTTTCCATGTTTTTGGCGACGAGAAGACCGAATATGAAGTCGATTTTGACCAAAGAGTGGAAAATTGAGGTTCTACCAAAGTTTCAGCTGCCAAAATTGATTTTTTATGAGGAAAAAACCTGGAAAATCGTCTGAAATCACCATCAATTTGTATAATAACACTAGAAGAAGTGTCAACAGGTGGATCAAGACGATTAAATGGCGCTACCAATGATCAAAGATAATTTGAAAAAAAAAAAAAAAAAAGCGTACTACCTATTTCATGTTTTGGGGGCCAAAATTGGTGGAAATCATCAGAAATAGCTATTTCAATCATTGCACATGAAAGAAACAATAAATTTAACAGCCAACAAGAATCTCTAGAACTCCAATAGAATAATAAACCCATGTGACAAGGACTATGCAGCGTTTTTCTTTTTACTTAGCTGTGTCATGTCGACGAGGAACACTACACGAAGCAATCGTCTCGTCTCAGCCCAGGTGAAATGTAATCACCTACTCGCCCCATCGAAGTAGCTCGGCTAGGCTCGACTACTCGGCCGAGCTACTCGGTAGGTGTAAAAATTAGGACGAGCGACGGAGAGACGTGTACCTACGTCCTTTATCGCTCCGACGATCGGTTAGTGGAGCCGTTGAGGCAGTGGACGTCTCACCGTCATCCTCAGTAGCTCGTCCGTAAAGGGTTCTCGCTAGATGGATACGGACCCATCACGGACGATGAAGGAGGACGATGACCGAGGGACGTGCACTGCCTCGACGTCCCCGTTAACCGGCTGACGGAGGGGGGAATGTAGAACACGTCTCACCGTCATCCTCAGTAGCTCGTCCGTAAAGGGTTCTCGCTAGATGGATACGGGCCCATCACGGACGATGAAGGAGGACGATGACGGAGGGACGTGCACTGCCTCGACGTCTCCGTTAACCGGCTGACGGAGGGGGGAATGTAGAACACGTCTCTCCGTCATCCTCAGTAGCTCGTCCGTAAAGGGTTCTCACTAGATGGATACGGACCCATCACGGACGATGAAGGAGGACGATGACGGAGGGACGTGCACTGCCTCGACGTCTCCGTTAACCGGCTGACGGAGGGGGGAATGTAGAACACGTCTCTCCGTTGCTCGGTCATAGAGGGCACGTATGTTTCTACCGGGCCATCCTCGACGGAAAGGCAATGGAGGGTTGTGCTTCCGTAGCCTGTCCGTTAACCATCCGCCACGATTCCCTCGACCATCAGTCAAATATGTTACGGAATAATCACGGATCATTGAAGGAAGAGCACGGAAGCATTAAGGATAGTGATGGGTTGGCTACAGAACATCTTGGGAGGGTCCGCGGATGGTTACAGGGGAATCAAGAGTGGATTACCGTAACTTCAAGGACAATCAGTGGAACGTGACTGACGCTCCACAGAAGAATCAACGCTAAGTCACTGAAGGTGTGAAGGAAGGGCACGGACAGCCAAGGGTGGGCTGGAGAAAATCTAGGGAGAGTCCACGGATATTCACGTGAAAATCATGGATGGGCTACGGGGAAGGCGACGGAGTGTTACGGGATAGTCAAGGGTGGGGCTATGACGATACGTACAGTCACGGTAACACCACGGGCGTGCGACGGAACGTTGAAGGATTAACAACGGAAATCACTACACTTTTAACACGTTCACTGCGTCTCCAGAAAACCGAACTTCTCGTGGGCCTGAAAGGAATTTTGAGAACCCTTATTATATATTGCGGTTTTCCCATCTCTAAAAATCATGAATAAACGGAAACCGTCAAAAAATTTGATTTTTCTCTTAATTTTTTTTTTGATTACCAGTCCATCAAACGCACCAGGCGAAAACTTTTTTCTTGCCTCCCTCGTGTTGGGGGTGGCGGTACTGCGGGTTGCCTAACCACTTCTGTGAAGGTTAGCCCCTGCCCTCTTCACTGTAATGCTGTTAGCCAATGGAAAAAGGTAGTTGGCGACTTGGAAATGATATGGGCGTTTTCCCTAGGAGTTGCAGCACAAAAGCTTATAAGGAAATATTTAATAATCGCCTGAAAATCGATTTATTCACAAAAGTCGAAATATCAACTTCAATGATCGATTCTAATTTTGTATTCAATCTGCGGCTACAACGAGTGGTACCCCTACCTTCATACAATATCGAAGTGTAATATTCAACTCTGAATCGATTTTTAAGTCCTCAATTGACTTTCCCAGAGACCGAATTTCGGACGTCGGTCGCTCTCAGTATCTGATTACCTGTCCATCGAGACGCACCACGAGGAAAACGGTTTGATGACCTGTCCATCGAGACGCGCTGAACGTGTTAAGGGGATTTTCGGGGTGCTCTCGTGAAGATTTTCCCTAAATAATACACCACGGAAACCACGGGTGTTTCCGCTGACGGTCCTTCAACGTATAGAGGTTACGGATAAATTTATACAGTGCATCCGTGACCGCATAATATTTACCGATGCACCACTTCTGAGGGTGATTCCGTGAAAAAGTGCATCCGTGAACTATCACTTAGTCCGTTGTTTTTTACCCCCTTTTGTTCTATTATTCTGTAAATAATACACCTATGTATTCGCTTAGCGAAAAACGCTGCAAAGTCCTTGTCACATGGATTTATTATTCTACTGGACATACCTACAGAAATGTAGGCTGTTCATTTATTGTTTCTATCATGTGAAATAATTTAAATAGCTATTTCTGATTGTTTCCACCAATTTTGGCCCCTAAAACACATATTAGGTACGCTCCTTTTTTTTCCCCAAACTATCTTTGATCATTGGTAGTACCATTTAATCGTCTTGATCCACGTGTTGACACCTTTTCTAGTGTTATTCAACAAATTGATGGTGATTTCAGACGATCTCGCAGGTTTTTTGACTCATAAAATTTCAGACGATTTCCCAGGTTTTTCACTCATAAAAACGCTGCAAAGTCGTTGTCACATGGGTTTATTATTCTATTGGAGTTCTAGAGATTTTTGTTGGCTGTTAAATGTATTGTTTCTTTCATGTGGAATGATTGAAATAGCTATTTCTGATGATTTCCACCAATTTTGGCTCCCAAAACATGAAATAGGTAGGTACGCTTTTTTTTTTTAAGATCATCTTTGATCATTGGTAGTGGCATTTAATGGTCTTGATTCACCTGTTTACACTTTTTCCAAAGTTATTGTACACATTTATGGTGATTTCAGACAGTTTTCCAGGTTTTTGACTCATAAAAAAACAATTTTGGGAGCTGAACCTTTGGTAAAACCTCAATTTCCGCGTCTTTGGTCAAAATCGACTTCATATTCGGTCTTCTCGTCCCCAAAAACATGAAAAACGATACTTTAAAAGCTCATGTTACCAACATGTTGCTAAAACGCAAAAAGTACCTATTTTTACACACATTTTCACTCATAACACCCCTGGGTATATTCCGATCGGGCTGAAAAGTTTCGGGACACAACTAGGGCCCAAATGGAGCATGTGTGCGAAAGAACGATTTTTTTTAGACCGAAAATGAAGCCTGTACACGTGATACGGCGTACGGCGGACGGCGTACGGCGTACGGCGGACGGTGGACGGCGGACGGCGGACGGTGGACGGCGGACGGCGGACGGACATTGCATTTTTTGAATCTACGCACCTTGAAACGGAAAAGAAAAAATTTTGAGGGGGTGTTATAAAAATTTTTTGCTGAGCAACAATATAAGTGTATTATAAAGTGTATTATAATATATAAATACATAAGTGTATTATTCACAGAATAATAAACCAAAAGTGCAAACAGGTGAATCAAAACCATTAAATGGCACTAACAATGATCAAAGATGAGTTGAAAAAAAAAGGAAGCGTACTTATCTATTTCATGTTTTGGGGACCAAAATTGGTGGAAATCATCAGAAATAGCCATTTCAATTATTTCACTCGAAAGAAATTTAACAGCCAACAACTCTGTAGAACTCCAATAGAACAATAAACCAATGTGGCAAGGACTTTGCAGCGTTTTTGGAATCTACGCACCTTGAAACGTAAAAGAAAAAAATTTGAGGAAGTGTTATAAAAAGTTATGCTGAGCGAATACATAGGTGCATTATTCACAGAATAATAAATCAAAAATTTCTTATTTAGCGTCGAGCGAAGTGAAATATTCGTTGTCTTGGCCCAAATGCGGCACGAATTTTCGAGATGGAAATTCAGCTGTAATTAAATCCTTTGGCAGGTCGTAGTTAGCAGGGCCCCCTCACGGCGCACAACCAGAGCCAAACAATGAACCGAGAGAACGTTAAACTCTTGCAAACGAGTGTTTTATTCAAATCGTGAAACGTTTCGACAAAACGAAAAACGAAGATGATTTCACGAAAGGAGGAAACAAAAAATAAATAAATGGCTCGGCAATGTGCGTTTAAAAGGGGGGAATCGGAGTCGTGTTGGGCTCCTTCGGCGTTAAATACAAAAGGATTAGCTTTGCCGCGGAATACCGCGAGCGGGAAGGTCCGGCTATTGTCCGAAACCCGCAGAGCTCCCCTTGAGAAGGTTAATTATTTCTCGATCGAGGAGGAAGATCTTAATCTGGAGAAGAAAACGACGGAGAGGCAAGCGACGATGAGCAGGCGCGTTTTCACGTCAAAAACGCTGCGAAGTCCTTGTCACACGGGTTTATTATTCAACTGGACATACCTACAGAAATGCTGGCTGTCCATTTATTGTTTTTTTCATGTAAAATAATTGAAATAGCTATTTCTGATGGTTTCCACCAATTTTGGCCCACAAAACACAAATTAGGTAGGTTCGCTCCTTCTTTTTTCCCCCCCTTCAAATTATCTCCGATTATTGGTAGTGCCATTTAATCGTTTTGATCCACATGTTAACACTTTTTCTAGTATTGAAATTGATGGTGATTTCAGACGATTTCCACGGTTTTTGACTCATAAAAAATCAATTTTGGGAGCAGAACATTTGGTAGAACCTCAGTTTTCCACTCTTTGGTCAAAGTCGACTTCATATTCGGTCTTCTCGTCCCCAAAAACATAGAAAACGATACCTCAAAAGCTCATGTTACTAACATGTTACTAAAGCACCAGAAGTACCTATTTAACCTGACCCTTCAGGTTTTTGCGATGGGACCCCCCGCCGAAAAACGACAGTAAAAAGTGAGACCAAATAGTGAGACCAAATACCTAGTGAGACCAAATAGTGAGATGAAAGTAGCGCGAAATTTTCTTATGATTTTCACGTACAACCGAGTAGTTGCTAGGGAAATGAAACTTCTTTCATTTTCATCGGACAAAAATCGATTTCCATTCGTTGGAAAGCTCTTGATTTATCACGCATTTATTTCGTATTTGTTCTTGGTATTTATTTCCTAGTTTCATAATATAACTATATAAATGGATGTTATAAATCGATAGTAAACAATGACGCTTGTTTGGTTGTCACTTGGTTGTTTCGATGTGTATAAGCGTGGCTAAAGCTTGTAATTATAATACAGCGAGGGGGAGGCTTTAAGCGGAAGTCATCCGGGGGTGCAGGGGGCGAAGCCCCCCCCCCCGAGGCGCGCAGCGCCGAGTTTTATAAACGTTTTCACTCGTAACACCCCTGGGTATATTCCGATCGGGCTGAAAAGTTTAGGGACACAACTAGGGCCCAAATGGAGCATGTGTGCAAAAGAACGACTTTTTTAGACCGAAAATGAAGCCGACACACGTGATACGGCGGACGGAAATTGCAATTTTGGAATCTACGCACCTTGAAACGGAACAGAAAAAATTTTGAAGGGGTGTTATAACGATTTTTTGCTGACCGAATACATAGGTGTATTATTCACAGAATAATAAACCAAAAACTGCAAAGTCCTTGTCACATGGGTTTATTATTCTATTGGACATACGTACAAAAATGTTGGCTGTTCATTTATTGTTTCTTTCATGCGAAATAATTGAAATAGATATTTTTTATGGTTTCCACAAATTTTGGCCACCAGAAACACGAAATAAGCTCCTATTTTTTGACAAATTATCTTCGATCATTGATAGTGCCATTTAATTGTGTTGCTTCACACGTTGACGCTAATTCTAGCGTTATTATACAAATTGATGGTGATTTCAGACAATTTCTCACACTTTTTGACTAATAAAAAACGCTGCAAAGTCCTTGCCACATGGGTTTATTATCCTATTGGACATACATACAGAAACGTTGGCTGTTCATTTATTGTTTCTCTCATGTGAAATAATCTAAATGGCTTGTTGTGATGGTTTCCACCAGCTTTGGCCCCAAAAACATTAATATTGGGCCTCAATTTTTTTTACGAAATCATTATCTTTGATAATATTGATAGTACCATTTAATTGTCTTGATTCACCTGTTGACACTACTTGAGTGTTATTATACAAATGTACGGTGTTTTCAGACGATTTCCCAGGTTTTTTACTCATAAAAAATGAATTTTGAGAGCTGAATATTCCTTAAACCTCAGTTCTTCACTCTTTTGTCAAAATCAACCTAATATTCGGTCTTCTCGCCCGAAAAAATATGGAAAACGATATCTCACAAGTTCGTGTTCACTAAGACCTCAAAATTTTTTTCCAAAAACCCCTATTTTTACACCCATTTTTCTCCCATAACACCTCTGGGTATATTCCGATCGGACTGCAAGTTTTTGGGACACAGCTAGGGCCCAAATGGAGCATGTGTGCGAAACAACGAAATTTTTAGACCGAAAATGAAGCCGGTATGCATGAAGCATGAAACGGCGGACGGCGGACGGACATTGCATTTTTGGAATCTACGCACCTTGAAACGTAAAAGAACAAATTTTGAGGGGGTGTTATAAAAATGTTTGCTGAGCGATTACATAGGTGTATTATTCACAGAACAATGAACCAAAATGATGGATCTTTGGGATTTTGTTGGCAGGTTTGCAACATGAACAAATGTTGAAAAATTATTAATGGACAAATTAGTAAACAACCGCAAATTATTATACGACGGTTCATTATACTATCTAAGTAGAAAGGGCACACATACAGGTAAATTATTATACAACGATTTATTGTTTGCCTTATGATTCATGAATAACTACAAATAAATAATGATTGAATTATTGAACCCCGCGCATTTGTAGGAAACTTTAATCCCGGGGCCGGCTCCAGTAGTCGATTTTGGACTTAACTGGAGGGAGCTCGAGGCCACTGACCACAGAAAACAGTGATCTACGCAGAAGGGGCATCTATACAGGTCAATAATAAACCGTTGTGTAATAATTTGCAGCTTTTTTTCCCATTCTCGATTCCGGAGGTTCGTTATTGAAAATAATAAAACCAAAATTGAGGTTAGTAACAAAGTATATCGCTCCACAGATTGGCGCCCGATTTAAACTTCTACACGCTTCTGCACTCCTATTTCAGAAACGCGGCAAATCAATAATTACACAACGGTTTATTATTTCCCAGTACAGATGCCCCTTATGCGTAGGTCCACTGTCTTCTGTGCTCAGTACCCTCGTGCTCCCCCTAGGAAAACCCTAAATCAAGTACTGCAGCCGGCCCAGGAACTACAACGTCATACAAATGAGCAGGATTCAATAATTCAGTAATTAATTATTTGTTGTTATTCATGAAGCATAAGGTAAAATAATATAGTGGACCCCAAATGAGATCTACAAAACCAAAATGAATGAAATTTGGTTTCTTTGGTTTGGTCCGCCGTACGCAGAGGGACAGAAATGTTTCACTCCATTTTCGGATTCTACGTACCTTGAAAAGGAAACCGTCAAATTTGGGGGGGAGGGGGTTAATTTTTATTTTTTTTTCATGCTTGATTCCAAAGGTCCATTATTTAAAAAATAAACCAGAATTCGAAGTTGTGGTTGTCCACCGCTTGTTCCTTTACCCTCACCTTATATGGGTTCATCCCTCGATTAATTTTAATTCTACTAACTCTCATACATTTTCTGGACATTAACTTTAAATTGAGTATAAACAATCAATAATATCAGTTATTGCTGCGGATTGTTTAACGAATTCCTTTTCCCTCGATTTATATTGCATAAATTCAGTTCGTATTAAATTTGTTTTAGTAAGCAGGGAGCGTCCGTATGGACGATTCGCCTACTCTAACGGCTGCCGAACCGACCTTTTCTGTTTTGAACCGACTTTCCGAACTTCTTGTGTCCACCACGTTCCGCAACGGCCTGAGCGGCATCTTCAGGTTCTAAATCGCCCGTGGTGGCGCCCATGTCCCGTAAAAGGATAAAAACAACCAAGTGGACACCGGCCGGACGGTTGTCAGGACTCCCAGAAACAATGGGGAAAACGAAACGACGCTTTTTCTCAAATCCGCGACGGATCTCACAAAAACTCTTTTAGCAGAGCTTTCCTGAAGGTTGTTTTGACCCGAAGGCTGATTATTATAATAAAATCTTATACTAGCTGTACCCTACGACTCTTCGCTGTAGCACATTGTGGTTGCATGAATGAGAAATGAGAAACAAAACAAAGCATAAGTTTCATAGAAAAACAATTTTGCAACACTTGTGGGTATACAATATTTTTGGTTTATTATTTTCAATAATGAACCATTGGAATCGAGCATGAAAAAAAAAAAAAAAATTCTAACCCCCCCTCAAAATTTGGTGGTTTACGTTTCAAGGTATGTAGAATCCAAAACTGCAATAAAAACGCTGCACAACGGTTTATTATTTTGTACAGAATACCCTCCTGTTACAGATCACAGCTCTCTGTATAGATAACCCTTCTATATAACATATGTACTATTCTACACCCTCCGTAGGTTAGTACCTAACCCCGTACTCGTTATTAGGTACCTACCTAAACCGTTGTGTAATAATTTACCTGTATAGGTTCCCCTTCTACGGAGATAGAATAATGAACAGTTGTGTAATAATTTGCCCATCAATAATACTTCAACGGTTGTTCAAGTTGCAAAAGTACCTACCTATCAACAAAATCCAACCCCTTCTTGGTAGATGAGCCGTTGTGTAATAATTTATCGTTGTGTAATAATTTACCGTGGTGTAATAATTTACCGTTGTGTAATTATTTACCGTTGTGTAATAATTTGCCGTTGTGTAATAATTTGCCATTTTGTAATAATTTACCCATCAATAATATTTCAACGGTCGTTCAAGTTGAGCGGTAGATGAGCCGTTGTGTAATAATTTACCGTTGTGTAGTAACATCGGCGCATGTGCAAACAACAGCCAATTTTGTCGGAATTTGATGAAATCGATCAACTATTCGCACAACCGCACATTTATGCTCATTTCGACTCTCCTATACATGCGCACGTGGGGTGGTTACACATAAACACATACAAATCTATCCGAAGTTCTATCTTATCTAACTTATCTGGTTTTTCAGGTCAGATTTGTGTACAGGAAGGTCAAAAATAGGGGAAAACGTGCTCAAAAGACATTTAATCTACACAAACCAAGGATACATAATTATGCTACTAACCCCTAAGAGTAAAATTCTTGCTGGGATTAGGAGTCTCAACATTTACATTTTATTACATGTTGGATATTCTGGAAGCAAAAATAAAGTAAAATGCAAATTAAATCGATATAGGTACATTTTATAACATAATTACTTTCCCATTTTCTTGAATTTGATAATATTTTAGGTCCCTTACGTGTATCATTATTTTTCAAATTTTTTTCTTCAGTGACATTATATTAAGTGTAGATTTAAAGGTTTAATTTTTCTCTTGAAAATAAACAATGCTGGAGGAACTTTAAGTTCTTCGGGAAAATTATTGAAGAGCTTCGCTCCAATATAACGGTGTGATCGTTGAACAAAAGAGGTAGGTGTGTAGCTTCTACCGCCATTACCGAACTTTGGCCAGTTTGCATTCTATCATATCTCTGTATACTTGGATGATCCGTGTTCTATTAATGAGGACATAAATCGCTGGTAGGTACACTGAAACATCTAAATAAACCAAGAGTTGGAAATAACCTTCTTTTGGTTTATTATTCTGCGAATGATACACCTATTTATTCGCTCAGCAAAAATTTTTGTAACACCCCCTCGACATTTTTTCTTTTACGTTTCAAGGTGAGTACCTAGATTCCAAAAATCACCACACCAGCTTCATTTTCCGTCCAAAGAATTCGTTCTTTCGCACACATGCTCCATTTGGGCCCTAGTTGTGTCCGGAAACTTTGCAGCCCAATCGGAATATACCCAGGGGTGTTACGAGTGAAAATGTGTATAAAAATAGGTACTTTTTGTGTTTTAGTAACATGTCAGTAAATGAGATTTTAAGGTATTGTTTTCCATGTTTTTGGGACGAGAAGACCGAATATGAAGTCCATTTTGAACAAAGAGTGGAAAATTAAGGTTCTAACGAAGTCTCTGACTTAAATTTACGTTAAATTTTGGTCTAAAATCTTCGTTCTTCCGCACACAGTTTGGGCCCCCATTTGGGTCCTAGTTGTGCTCCGAAATTCGGCAGCCCGATCAGCATACACCCAGGGGTAATATAGGAGAAAAATGGGTGTAAAAATATCGGTTTTCGAAGGATTTTTGAGGTTTTAGTGAACATGAGCTTGTGAGGTATTGTTTCGGCGAGAAGACCAAATATTAAGTTGATTTTGACCGAAGAGTGAAGAATTAAGGTTGTAACGAAGGTTAAGCTCCCGAAATTCATTTTTTATTAGTCAAAAACATGGGAAATCGTGTGAAATTACCATGCATTCGTATAATAACACTAGAAGTATTACAGGTGAATCAAGACAATTTTAATGGCTCAGTCAATGATCAAAACTAATCTTTAAAAAAAAGCGGAGCCTAATTCGTGTTTTTAGGGGGCCAAAATTGGTGGAAACCATCAAAAATAGCCATTTCAATAATTGCTCATGAAAGAAACAATAAATGGACAGCCAACATTTCTGTACGTATGTCCAGTAGAATAATAAACCCATGTGACAAGGACTATGCAGCGTTATCAAGAGTTTTATTAACATTTTTTGCGTGAGGAAGATCATATTGAGCAGAGTTTTCACCGCTCTGCCCCAACAAACTATGCCATAAATCAGTATCGAGTGTACAAGGGCAAAATATAGCATTTTCTACTTCTACTTGGTTGCAGAAAACCGCGCACTTCCAAACATACACGTTAAAGTTAATTTTAATAAGCCGTCCTATTTATTGTATTAAAGAATTTGTAGCCCTCAAATTATGAATACCAACTGCTACTTGGGTTATTCCCGTTATCTGTTGGTTTATTATTTTCTATTTTCAATAATGAACCATTGAAATCGATCATGAAAATCCAATAAAAATATTTCTGTATGTCCGCCGTACGCCGTACGCCGTACTGGCCACTTTTCTTAGTTACCATGAAACGGAATTGATGAAATTCGGGTTATAGGTTCCGTTCGGGGTTTAGTTGGTCCTCGAAGCTCGGCGTTACTGTCAGTCACCTCTAAGGGGTTTAAAATAGGGGTTGACATTTTCAGAACGCCGTAGCTCGAAAACTTTCGATTGAAGGGTATGGTTTTTTTTACGTTATTAAATTTGTATTGAGCTAAACAATTTTTTGAGGCCACCCGGAGCATTGTACGTCCAGCCGTTCGTGTGCACCAAAAAGCTACGTCAACACGATCGTGAATCAAACGGTATAAATCCGACCCGGATATCATCACTAGGGAGCACCTGATTATAATCAAGGATGGCTGTATGAAGTCGAGTTGGTTGTTCTGCGATATTATTTCATTTCATAAGTGATGGACTATTGGATTTTGTTGGTAGGTACTTGTGAAACTTGAACAAACTTTGAAGTATTATTGATGTGTAAATAATTATTACGCAATGGTAAATTATTACACAATGGTAAATTATTTCACAACGGCAAATTATCACGCAACGGTAAATTATTACATAACGGTAAATTATTACACAACGGTAAATTATTACACAACGGCAAATTATTACACAACGGTTCATCTACCAAGAAGGGGCTGGATTTTGTTGATCGGTACTTTTGCAACTTGACCAACCGTTGAAGTATTATTTATGGGCAAGTTATTACACAACGGTTCATTATAGGTATTGATCACAGAAACCAGTGACCTACGCAGAAGGGGCATCTATTTCACTCCACATCAACTATTTTCCTTCAGAACTTCATTATTTGCGTTTCTTTTTGCCGTTTTAGTTGCTGTTTGTCATCGGCTGTATTAGGTACCTATTTTTGCAACATTTAAATCGTGATTTAGGTAGGTAGGTACCTTGTAACAAGTACGGGGTTAGGTACTAACCTACGGAGGTTCTGTGATCTACATAATATGTACGGAATAGTACATATTATATTATCTATATAGGCGGGTTATCTATACAGAGAGCTGCGATCTGTAACAGAAGGGTGTTCTGTATAAAATAATATACCTTTGTGCAGGGATTTGCAGCGTTTTTATTTATGCTACTACTATTTATATATTTATGTTAATTTATTACTCACGGACCAATTAATTTTTGACTCTGTAATATTCAATGGATGTTTTACAAATAAAACTAATTATTATTATTATTGTCATATATATTATTGGAATCAGCCTTCGCAGTCTCCAGTTAAGGCTAATTTTTATGTTCCTTCCAAGACGTAACTGCTTCATCGATCCGAATGATAACCGGAATTCGCATTGAAGACCGGCAAATCGGACACCTAAGGTTGGGCCGTTTTTGAGGGGAGCGAAGGAAAACCCTCCATCGTAAACATGAGAAATCGGGTGGCTGGCGAAAAAAAAAACGGGGTGGGATAACCTCCAAGGAAGGTTAGGCTATCGGAAGCTGATAACGATAAGGGCGATGGGATCTGTCATCCATTCGGTAGATTTATCAATGGACCCCCCACCCCCACCCTTCAATCGGCTCAAACCCTAAAGCCATACGAAAGGTTTGTTTACCTCAAGCAAATTCGTACCGTTTATTTAGGATCCCAATCCCCGCGGACGGATTCTCATTTTGGGCAAACATTTATTTACCTTTTTTACGTTTTTCTAACCCGCGACGTGTTTGGACAACACTCGAAACAAGTCGCATAGGCACCTAACGACAAAAAAACTACTGCCATTTATGTGGGGGGGGGGGGGGGGGTGGAAGAGGGGGGATATGTAACATTTTTTCAAATATTTTGATATTTACTTATACGCGAAACACCCTTAAAACGAAAAAAAATGTCTGCCAATTCGTGTAGGTAGTACAGCTACCTCGCTTGAATCACATGAACGTATAGAATAGTTGGGTAGGTTCGTTTTGATACGGGACCATCTGCGATCCAACCCGCGTGTACCCTCAAAATTTTATCTCTCTACGACTTATTTTTCGCGTAGTTAGAAGCGTTACAAGTAAACGACCAACTTAATTTTCGCGCATGTGCAGACGAAGGTTTCAGTACGATTCCAATGAAATTCATATGAAACTATCAAAGTATTATTCCTGATCGACCCTCCAAATCTGAACTCATTTCAACGATATTTAAGGTAGTTAAGGGCGTTTCAAGTATTTCACGTTTGCGCATGCGCAGACGGAACGATTTCCATGATTTTGAAACGGGACCATCTGCGATCCATCCCGCGTGTACCCTATAAGTTTTAGCTCTCTACGTCTGTTTTTCGCGTAGTTCGGAGCGATACAACGGAATGGTCAACATTTAATGTTCGCGCATGCGCAGACGAAAGTTACACTACGATTCCGATGAAATTCGTATCGAACTATCAAAGTGTTATTCCTCATCGACCCACCAAGTTTGAACTCATTTAAACGATACTTAAGGTAGTTATGGGCATTTCAATTATTTAACGTTTGCGCATGCGCAGACGGAAGTTACGGTACGATTTCAATGATTTCGATAAGGGACCATATGCGATCCAACCCGCGTATACCCTCGAAATTTCAGCTCTCTACGACTATTTTTCGCGTAGTTAGAAACGTTACAATAAAACGGCCAAAATTCCATGTTCGCGCATGCGCAGACAAAAGTTAAAGTATGATTCAAATGAAATTTATGTGAAACGTTCCAAGTATTATTTCTCACTGACCCTAAGTTTGAACTAATTTCAACGATATTTGTAAGGTAGTTATGGGCGTTTCAATTATTTCACGTTTGCGCATGCGCAGACGAAAGTTACCGTACTTTTGCAATGATTTTGGTATGGGACCATCTACGATGCAACCCGCACTTGGCCTCCAAAATTTCCACCCTTTTCGACCATTATTTCGGGTAGAAGGAATAAACCACAGACAGACAGACGCAAAATGGTATTGGAAATTTTCATTTCGGAGGACATGAATGTTTAGGCAGCAAGATCAGAAAATGCAGAAAACTGGAATGCGAAAATATTGTGCCCCGAACGAGACTGCAAGCACAACAATATTTGCTACAAATATTTGCTAAACTAGTTTATGTGAAATACAGTTTTTACAATTTCTATTCATGAAAGCCCTGTCTGCTGTCACAGTACTTCAAATACCCAGTTAATGAGAATTCGATTGTTCGCCATAATTTTTTTGTTTACTTCGTTATTCAGTCATTTTCCACTCGTTTTGTCCTCCTTTCCACCTCCTTGTTTACGCTTGTATAGCTGAACAAAAACAATTGTTCCTTAAAAATCAGGACTCGTCGTTGGATTTCGAGTTATCTAGATAATGCAAATAATGATAATACGAAGGAATAAAAATGGTATCTGCTGCAATATAAATTGCTGCAGATTATCCAGATAATGCAAATATGATAATACAGAGGAATAAAAACGGTATCTGCTGCAATTTAACATAAACTGAATAATAATTTTGAAGTCCACATAAACAGTGTTTTTTCGAAATAAATAGTATATTTTACCATTTATTTCAATAGTTTATTTCAATTTCGTCATTGCTTTATTTCAATAGTTTATTTCAACTTTGTTGTTTCTAGTCGAGACGTTACATGTATCGTTGACCCCCTTCATACGTGAAGATTACGACGTCTCGTGTCCTTTTCCTCTCGTTTTGTCCACCTTTTTATTCGCCTGTTTCAATGGACATTTCGGAGTTGAGACCGCGAAGGAGGACTTGTTTGTCACGTGGGGGGGGGGGGGGGGTCATTGTGTATATATTGTTCACGTGGGGAACAATTATTTTATTTAATAATATATCATGTAGGAAAGGTTAACTGTTGGCCTCCGTAGAAGTATTCATTTATTTTTAGATTATAAAATTATTTTATTTAAAATTATTTATTAATTTATTTAGATTTATTTTAATTCATATTGTTTTTGTTGAAAATTAGGAGTGTTGGATGAATAAAGCGGATACAGAAAATAGTTAAACATCATTTCATGGCAGAAATTGCGTGGCAATACGTACAGTGTGGGTGCTGGTGGTATATTTCTGGACGCACAGCACAGAAATTTGAAATAAAAATTTTAGAACGTAAAATAATTGGAAAATAAACAAAATTTGAACCGCTCGCGGATTTCGGCGCGATTTTTTTGTTTTTGAAGATTTAAAGGGGTGGGGGTTTGTGAAAAATATGAGGTGGAAGGGAGTTTTGTTTGTTGGGTTTCGTGGGGAGAAAAAGGCGGAAGTGGACACGAAGCGCTCGGAGTTGAGGCTTACACTAAATTAAGGAAAGGCGCTCGGAGGAGCTGGAAGGGGGGGGATGGAGGGTGATGAGGGGGAGGCGATGGAGGGGCCGAGTGTGGAGGGGCAATGAGAGGGGGGAGGTCTAATTAACGTGACCGCGCGCTTCTCTCGCCAGCGCTATCGCTCCCCCCCTTGAAATTCCCCTCCGGCCGGACGAGTCGAGGGGATCCCTTGAAAGAGGGGTGGTTGCGGGGGGGGGGGGGGGGGGGAGCGATTCGGGCGCGAAGGAGTGACCAAATGGCGCTGGGGACCTCCTTCCTCTTCGCGGGTCCTATCGCCCCCCTCCCAGACTTGGGCGTAATCATAATCATAATTACGATTACGATTATAATCACAAGTTCCTGAGATATGATTACGATTACGATTACAATCACAAGGTCCTGAGATATGATTACGATTACGATTACAATCGTAATCATAAGTATGATTACGATTACACTCGTAATCATACATTTCACTGTGATTACACTCGTAATCACAATTTTTTCTGTGATTACGAGTGTAATCACATTTTTTTCCTGAGATTACGAGTGTAATTACAGAAATTTTCCTGTGATTACGATTGTAATCACAGATATTTTTATGATTACTTCCGTAATCACAATTTTTTCTGTGATTACACTCGTAATCACAAATTTTTCTGTGATTACAATTGTAATCACACTTTTTTTTATGATTACGAGCGTAATTACCGATTTTTTCCCCTATACTGACCACTTTAGCGAGCCCGAGGGCTAATTTCTGTTCTAATCAGCCTAGACAACTTTTTTTCTTCTTTTTTTCCAGCCTTTTCAGGTCGTCTACCACTTCAACACTGGGTTACTAAAAAACTACATTTATACAAAACTCCTTTTTTAATCAACTTCAAGCAAGGCGAATTTATTATGCGTCCAGGTTCTGATATTTCAAATTATTTCAATAACAAAAATTCCAATCAACCACATAAATTCAATAATCACAAATTTAGTTCAAAAACATAAAATACCTATATTTCCAATTAAATAACATAAATTTCCATCTTATCTCGAAAAAACTTCATAATTGCAGGGTAGAAATGTAATTTTACACGGTGAAAGACGCATTCGCCTTCAAGATGACGCGTTGTTCAAACTTCTCGTTGCTAAGCCGGTTGCATTTTGGCAGGTTAGTCATCGTAGCGTATGAGAATAACCGCTCGACTTGAGCACTCGACGGCAATGGAGTGTTCGTTTTTTTGAAAATGTGTTGGATTGCAGGATAATCGTTCAGCGTTTCCAGTCCACATTTCTGGTCGCCCAAGTACTTATCCATAATTGACTGAGCCATCGCTGCAACATCATTCTGAGGGTAACAGTCTTGCTCTTCATCTTCCCCGAAGTCGTAGAATTCATCGAGAGGAGGCTCTGCGTCCATTTCTTCTCCTGCGCTTGCATTTTCGCCCAATTCGCTGACTAAATATTCGACTATTTGAGCCTTAAATAACGACAACAGCCCATCTTGCGTTTGTTTTTGAATACAAGGGAACCACCTATTTTTGAATTTGGGGAACGACAGGGCCGCGACAGCAGCATCTCTTGCCTGTTGGGTATCGAAATTCAAAAATTGAGAGAAGCGTTTCTCAACACTTTGTAGATAGGCCTCGGCTACCGGCAAGCAGAATCGCCATTCAGAAGAAATTGAACGATGTAATTTTTTTCTGAGTGCGAGTATCGTCGGCACCATTGTTCCGTAGTAGGCAGTTGCTTCTCCCTGTAGCAAGTCTAATGCATTGGCTACAGGTTGGGAACATTTCACATATTCTTCTAGGTATGTGAACTCGCCATCAGATATGGTCTGAACCTGCGGAATATTGAGTCTTTGCCAAAGTTCCTCCATGAACCGACGAGCGTCTATGACCTGTTTGAGGGAGTCGTACAGGCTGTTCCATCGGGTTTCCGTCGGCCTCGAGAGCGATTTTCCTGTGACCGAAAGAATTATTTCGGCAGATCTCGGCCGGTTAGCCAATTTCCAGAGAACACCACATTTTTTAATTGCCACTTCATGTAGAGCCCATAAATCTGGTTTTGATTTAATGGCTTTGAGAACGTCGGAAGTAGAGCTCAAAGCCAATGTGTGAGCTGCGCACCTCAGATGGTTAGGGAGCCTCACTAACTCCTCCACTGTTACCCAATTTCCTTGGTTTTCAGTATCCTCAGAATCAGTTGCCGTGTCTTGATCGTCTTGGTGCACCCCAAAAACCTGGAATGCTTTGACAAAATTGCTGCCATTGTCGGTGACAGTAGCCACAATCTTCCTGGTCGACAACCCGAATGACTCGTGGATTTCTTGAAGTAAACCTGCGATCTTGTCGTGCGTGTGTTGTCCTGTGAAGCGCCGACAAGCAAGGGCCACCGACTTCCTCGAGTTTTGATCGTCGATCCAGTGGGCTGTCACACCGAGGAAACTCCTCTTACCGCCGGACCAAATGTCTGCCGTTGTGCAGACCCAGGGAATGGCATTGAACGACGCTTTTATGTCAACAATTGTGGAGGCAAAAATGTCATCTAATCGCCGACCGAGGGTGCGCCGACTAATTAGGCGCAGACCTTTTCTCTCCACGTGGAGAAAGTCAAAGATACGCTTGAATGACGGGTCCTCGATTGCCTGCAATGGTATCATCGCATGTATGACATAATCGATGATCAATTTCTCAAATTGGGCTTGGTAGCTTTCTGTTGACTGGGATCTGCGTAATCGTGTTTGGCCCACCTTGCCTGGGTTTAATGCTACAAATTCCTCCCTGGCTGATTCAAGTGACCGTTTAAAATTGTCGAGGGTTGTGGCATCGTGATGCCTCTTCATGTGAGTGAACAAATTTGAGTTAGAAGATGTGCTAGCTGTCACTCTCTTTGATCTTTCAGGAACGGAGGGGGCACATTTCAAACAATATACTTTGATAGATTTGGAACGTATTTGTTGTCTTAAATCTTCTTCATTAGCACTTACAGGTTTGAAAAACGTCCCATTCAAAGCTTTCTGTACGGAAAATTTTACTCCCCTCCAAGGTCCACTGCTGGCGATGCTGACGGTCCTGTTCCTTGAATCCTCAATATCATCGTCACTTTCATCTTGAACAGATACGTCGATTTCGGGTATGCCGTCCATGGTATCCATGTCCGAATCCATTTCCACTCACTCACTCAGGAAAAATGTTTGTATAAGAAAAATCACTGACACCTCGTACTTTCTAAACAATTGGAACGGGTTTTATAAATTACTCCTTTGGATTAATAGGTACCTATCACAATGTATTTTTATTTTTTTTATATTTTTTTTTATTTTTTTAAATTTTTTTATTTTTTTAAAGAAGCTTATTGGTTGATTCAATTCGAAAAGCCCAGAGCTTTCCTAATTGAATAAATTGAAAAACTTTTTCCCCCTATAAATTGTGACAATCTAAGGGTGAAATTGATAAAACCCGATTAATAACTATGGATTACCGTAAAAAGTCTCCAAAAAATCTCCAACAACAAAAAGTCTCCAACTGAGTTAACGAACAATATTAGCACTGCAGATCTGACGGAAGACTGAAGCCGTGACTAACTATCACGTATGAAATGTAGGTATGTCGGCTGGGAGAGATGTGGAGGCGGCCTAAATAATTATCACCTGAAGACCAGTCAGATCATGCACAGAGTCTTTGGGGACATCGGGCAAGGGACAACAGACTCATCTTTATCTTATACGAAAGAGCAGATTACCGAGTCACACCGCTCTAACCCTAATTTGATTCAAGTTCTGAAGTGGTCATCATTATGGAAATGAGATACCCACTACATAATATGCCATCTGAGCGCCTAATATGTCCCAATAAAGCTGAGGTACCTACAGGTGTTATATAGATATAGATGTTGAGGTTTCAACACCAATACATACAGAATGAATGGATGGGCGTTTTTATCTCCGTTGTTTGGGAGTGTAATTTAAAAAATCAGTATAGGGGAAAAAATCGGTAATTACGCTCGTAATCATAAAAAAAAGTGTGATTACAATTGTAATCACAGAAAAATTTGTGATTACGAGTGTAATCACAGAAAAAATTGTGATTACGGAAGTAATCATAAAAATATCTGTGATTACAATCGTAATCACAGGAAAATTTCTGTAATTACACTCGTAATCTCAGGAAAAAAATGTGATTACACTCGTAATCACAGAAAAAATTGTGATTACGAGTGTAATCACAGTGAAATGTATGATTACGAGTGTAATCGTAATCATACTTATGATTACGATTGTAATCGTAATCGTAATCATATCTCAGGACCTTGTGATTGTAATCGTAATCGTAATCATATCTCAGGAACTTGTGATTATAATCGTAATCGTAATTATGATTATGATTACGCCCAACTCTGCCCCCTCCTTACCACATCACGCTAAACCATAACACGAGTTATTGCCCCCTCTTCATCACCATCACCTCCTCAGCCGCGATATTGCCCACCACCCCCACCGTCACCACCACCACCACCACCTTGTTGGCGATGTCTAGTCGCTAATGCGGCATTGCCTACGTGATGTAATTGACATTAATAGTGAACGAATTGAAAGCAGTACTGTTAAAATTTTGAAATTTGGTTTTATTTCTACACTATATAAATATTACAGGTATTAATTTATTCATGTGATATGTTCGTTCACTTAATAATTAAATTGTCATTTCTTTCATTTTGAATTTTTTTCTTTTGTCAATAAATTTCTTTGATATAAATATGATTAACGTTCTTGACCACTCAGTATTAATATTGTTGGTAGGATTCTTGAGGGTTGATCACTTAATCAAATATCCACTATGCCGACGTTTCGATTAAATTTCTTCCGATTTCGATTAATAAATTTCTTTCTCTCTCTCTCTCTCTCTCTCTTTCACTCTCTCTCACTCACTCACTCACTCACTCACTCTCTCTCCTACTCACTCCCTGTCACTCGCTCTCTCTCTCTCTTTCACTCTCTCTCACTCACTCACTCACTCACTCACTCACTCTCTCTCCTACTCACTCCCTGTCACTCGCTCTCTCTCTCTCTTTCACTCTTTCTCACTCTCTCTCACTCTCTCTCTCTCTCTCTCTCCTACTCACTCCCTGTCACTCACTCTCTCTCTCTCTCTCTCTCTGATAGGTGTCGAACCACCTTACCTAAGCTGCCCTCAAAAGTAAGAACGCCTCATATCGAAAATTTCCGAAAACTGAGTTGTCACGTATCCGCCACTAATTTTGAGGTGCTCTTTCCACTTGTGAAGTCAAAAAAGGAAAAAATTAAATAGGAAAACCGCGAAATTTTCACACGAAAACTGGAAAAGAGAGGTGTTAACGCTGCAAAGTCCTGGTCACAACGGTTTATTATTCTACTGGACGTACCTACAGAAATGTTGCCTATTAATTTATTGTTTCTTTCATGCGCAGTTGTTGTAATGGCTATTATTGATGGTTTGATCATTATTAGCATCATTTAACTGTCTTGATTCACGTCTTGATACTCCTTCCAGTGTTACTATACAAATTTACGGTGATTTCAGACAATATCACGTTTTTGACTAATAAAAAACGCTGCAAAGTCCTTGTCACATAGGTTTATTATTCTGTTGGACGTCCCTACACAAATGTTGCTGTTCATTTATTGTTTCTTTCATGTGCAACAATTCAAATGGCTATTTTTGATGGTTTGATCATTAACAGTACCATTAATTTAATTGTATTGATTCACCTGTTGACACTAATTGTAGCGTTAATATACAAATTTATGGTGATTTCAGACAGTTTCCCAGGTTTTTGACTCATAAACAATGAATTTCGGGAGCATAACCCTCGTTACAACCTCAATTCTTCAATCTTCGGTTAGAATCAACTTAATATTCGATCTTCTCGCCCTAAAAATCACGTCAAACGATACCTCACAAGCTCATGTTCACCAAAACCTCAAAAACCCCTATTTTTACACCCATTTTTCTCCCATAACCCCCCATGGTGTATACCGATCGGGCTGCCGTGTTTCGGAGCACAACTAGGACCCGAATGTGCTCCAAAATGGGGACCCAAACTGTGTCCGGAAGAACGGCGATTTTACACGAAAATTTAACGTAAATTTAAGGCTGAAACTTCGTTAGAACCAACTTTCCACGCTTTCGTCAACATCGACTTGATATTCGGTCTTCTCGTCCCAAAAACATGGAAAGCGATACCTCAAAAGCCCATGTTACCAACATGTTACTAAAACATAAAAACTACCTATTTTTATACCCATTTTCACTCATAACACCCCTGGGTATATTCCGATCGGGCTGCAAATTTTCGGGACACAACTAGGGCCCAAATGGAGCCCGTGGGCGAATGAACGAATTTTTCAGACCCAAAATGAAGCCGGTACACGTGACGGCTTTTTTTTTGACATGTTTTAAAAAAATGAAATCCGGAAAATTCCCATTGGGATTTGTTCAGGTTGAGATTGAAGTCTGATAGAGTTTGAGGGTGTGACAATCGATGGAGAGGAGGCGGGTAGGGGCTGCTGACCACGCCCACCCAGTCTCATCCTCTCATTTGCATGTTTCACTAATTAGACGCGCAGCCTCAGTTTCAGCCTTCAGCTCGAGCTCAATTTGACGCCCCAACCGCCGCCCAACGCCCGATTTCAGGTTCCTCTCAGGAATTGACTGCATCGCGCTGCAGCGCGACGAGGATTGAGAAAAATTTGATTTCTAAAAACAGAAAATCTGGTTTTTATGGGGAATTTCAGGCTGTTTCCACATCTACCCACGGTGATAGGTATCACACTAAAAGAATGACTGCCAGGCACACAGCTTGCACTGTAGCGATCAGCTCGTACTGCGTGGCCACTACTTATTGGTCACACAACATCATAGCTTTGTCAAAATGAGTCACATCTGAATGACTGCTAATGAACTAAAGGAACTATCCGTTCAGTGGATACGATCAACTCCTCATGTGGTAAAGGAACTATCGTTCAGTGGATACTATCTACTCCTCATGTAGTATTAATTCACCCCATCTGAATGACTGCTAATGAACTAAAGGAACTATCCGTTCAGTGGATACGATCAACTCCTCATGTGGTAAAGGAACTATCGTTCAGTGGATACTATCTACTCCTCATGTACTATTAATTCAACCCATCTGAATGACTGCTAATGAACTAAAGGAACTATATTTCAGTGGATACTATCAACTCCTCATGTGGTAAAGGAACTATCGTTCAGTAGATACTATCTACTCCTCAGGTACTATTAATTCAACCCATCTGAATGACTGCTAATGAACTAAAGGAACTATATTTCAGTGGATACTATCAACTCCTCATGTGGTAAAGGAACTATCGTTCAGTAGATACTATCTACTCCTCAGGTACTATTAATTCAACCCATCTGAATGACTGCTAATGGACTAAAGGAACTATCCGTTCAGTGGATACGATCAACTCCTCATGTGGTAAAGGAACTATCGTTCAGTGGATACTATCTACTCCTCAGGTACTATTAATTCAACCCATCTGAATGACTGCTAATGAACTAAAGGAACTATCCGTTCAGTGGATACTATCAACTCCTCATGTGGTAAAGGAACTATCGTTCAGTAGATACTATCTACTCCTCATGTACTATTAATTATTCAACCCATCTGAATGACTGCTAATGAACTAAAGGAACTATCCGTTCAGTGGATACTATCAACTCCTCATGTGGTAAAGGAACTATCGTTCAGTAGATACTATCTACTCCTCATGTACTATTAATTATTCAACCCATCTGAATGACTGCTAATGAACTAAAGGAACTATCCGTTCAGTGGATACTATCAACTCCTCATGTGGTAAAGGAACTATCGTTCAGTGGATACTATCTACTCCTCAGGTACTATTAATTCAACCCATCTGAATGACTGCTAATGAACTAAAGGAACTATCCGTTCAGTGGATACGATCAACTCCTCATGTGGTAAAGGAACTATCGTTCAGTGGATACTATCTACTCCTCATGTACTATTAATTCAACCCATCTGAATGACTGCTAATGAACTAAAGGTACTATCCGTTCAGTGGATACGATCAACTCCTCATGTGGTAAAGGAACTATTGTTCAGTGGATACTATCTACTCCTCATGTACTATTAATTATTCAACCCATCTGAATGACTGCTAATGAACTAAAGGAACTATCCGTTCAGTGGATACGATCAACTCCTCATGTGGTAAAGGAACTATTGTTCAGTGGATACTATCTACTCCTCATGTACTATTAATTATTCAACCCATCTGAATGACTGCTAATGAACTAAAGGAACTATCCGTTCAGTGGATACGATCAACTCCTCATGTGGTAAAGGAACTATCGTTCAGTGGATACTATCTACTCCTCATGTACTATTAATTCAACCCATCTGAATGACTGCTAATGAACTAAAGGAACTATATTTCAGTGGATACGATCAACTCCTCATGTGGTAAAGGACTATTGTTCAGTGGATACTATCTACTCCTCATGTACTATTAATTCAACCCATCTGAATGACTGCTAATGAACTAAAGGAACTATATTTCAGTGGATACGATCAACTCCTCATGTGGTAAAGGAACTATTGTTCAGTGGATACTATCTACTCCTCATGTACTATTAATTATTCAACCCATCTGAATGACTGCTAATGAACTAAAGGAACTATCCGTTCAGTGGATACGATCAACTCCTCATGTGGTAAAGGAACTATTGTTCAGTGGATACTATCTACTCCTCATGTACTATTAATTCAACCCATCTGAATGACTGCTAATGAACTAAAGGAACTATCCGTTCAGTGGATACGATCAACTCCTCATGTGGTAAAGGAACTATCGTTCAGTGGATACTATCTACTCCTCATGTACTATTAATTCAACCCATCTGAATGACTGCTAATGAACTAAAGGAACTATCCGTTCAGTGGATACGATCAACTCCTCATGTGGTAAAGGAACTATCGTTCAGTGGATACTATCTACTCCTCATGTACCTACTATTAATTCAACCCATCTGAATGACTGCTAATGAACTAAAGGAACTATCGTTCAGTGGATACTATCTACTCCTCATGTGGTAAAGGAACTATCGTTCAGTGGATACTATCTACTCCTCATGTAGTATTAATTCACCCCATCTGAATTACTGCTAATGAACTAAAGGTACTATATTTCAGTGGATACTATCAACTACTCCTCATGTGGTAAAGGAACTATCGTTCAGTGGATACTATCAACTCCTCATGTAGTATTAATTCACCCCATCTGAATGACTGCTAATGAACTAAAGGTACTATATTTCAGTGGATACTATCAACTACTCCTCATGTGGTAAAGGAACTATCGTTCAGTGGATACTATCAACTCCTCATGTAGTATTAATTCACCCCATCTGAATGAATTCTAATGAACTAAAGGTACTATATTTCAGTGGATACTATCAACTCCTCATGTGGTAAAGGAACTATCGTTCAGTGGATACTATCTACTCCTCATGTACTATTAATTCAACCCATCTGAATGACTGCTAATGAACTAAAGGAACTATCCGTTCAGTGGATACGATCAACTCCTCATGTGGTAAAGGAACTATCGTTCAGTGGATACTATCTACTCCTCATGTACCTACTATTAATTCAACCCATCTGAATGACTGCTAATGAACTAAAGGAACTATCGTTCAGTGGATACTATCTACTCCTCATGTGGTAAAGGAACTATCGTTCAGTAGATACTATCTACTCCTCAGGTACTATTAATTCAACCCATCTGAATGACTGCTAATGAACTAAAGGAACTATCCGTTCAGTGGATACGATCAACTCCTCATGTGGTAAAGGAACTATCGTTCAGTGGATACTATCAACTCCTCATGTAGTATTAATTCACCCCATCTGAATTACTGCTAATGAACTAAAGGTACTATATTTCAGTGGATACTATCAACTACTCCTCATGTGGTAAAGGAACTATCGTTCAGTGGATACTATCAACTCCTCATGTAGTATTAATTCACCCCATCTGAATGACTGCTAATGAACTAAAGGTACTATATTTCAGTGGATACTATCAACTCCTCATGTGGTAAAGGAACTATCGTTCAGTGGATACTATCAACTCCTCATGTAGTATTAATTCACCCCATTTGAATGACTGCTAATGAACTAAAGGAACTATCCGTTCAGTGGATACTATGTCTCATGTAGTTCCTATGGACTACAAGAACTAAAGAACTAACTCAGTCGCCTTTTGAGGGAGTCACTAGTTCTTTAGTTCTTAGTTCATAATGCACAACGATAGTTCCTTATTTCCCCCTTCCTACATCCATCTCCAGACGCTAGGTCCTTCTTTGACTCTGCGGTCCTAGTGAACGAACGTTCATTGAAGTGAACTAGGTCGAGAGGAGTAGTTCAGTGGGTGGGTTAGTTCCTCAAGAGCAGTTCAGTCAGGAACTACCAACCTCTAATTCGTATAACTCGAAGAGCCTCAACAGAAGGCAACCCTCGTCCGTCCTGTGATGAATTCGATTATTTGAGAACGATAATCGCTTCAGACGATGACCTCAGGTCAAGGGTTTGTATTGGATGGGGGAAAATACTCTGGCACGGCCACACACCCCATTTCGCTGCCACCGCAAGCAGTAATTTGCATGCACCCTCTTCAATGTGGTTCATATGAACTTCTGACCTCGGCCTTCCTCGATATTAAAATCTCCCAGCAACTGGTAATGAGCGCGGAATGTGAAGTAATTCACGTTTGACGACAGGCTGCAACCGGGTTGACCGAATAATTGATAAATTACAACCCTACAAGCAAGTACAGAGCTTGAACGGAACTATCCCAACCTTTTTCGGTCTCACGAAGAAATCGCAAAAGTTCAGTTCATGTTGCGTGACGAAGTGCGCAAATTTTCGAAATCGTTAATATTAAATATCTATAATATTTCTATTTTTGGCAATTTTCAACGAATTTCGCCCCACAACAAAAATGTTGAAATTTTCAGAACGCCGTAGCTCGAAAATTTTCAGTAAAAGCGCATGGTTTTAAAAAAAATGTTTTTGAACTGATCTTGAACTAAAGAATTTTTCGAGACCACCCGGAGCATTGTACGACCAGCCGTTCGTTTGCACCGAAAAGCTTCGTCAACATGATCGTTAATCAAACGGTATACATCCAGCCCAGATACCATTGCACCTGATTACAATCACGAATGACTGTATGAAGTCGAGTTGGTTGTTAGAAGGTTACTTAGAAGAAACATGAACGTTTGGATTTTGTTGATAGGTACTTTTGTAACTTGAGCAAACGTTATGCTTCATGAATAACAACAAATAATCAATTATTGAATTGTTGAACCACCGAATATTTATGTAGCTGCCATTCTCCAGCCTGCTCCAATGCTCGATTTTGGACTTAACTGGTGGGAGCACGAGGGTAGGTATTGTCTACAGAAAACAGTGATCTACGCAGAAGGGGCATCTATACAGGTGAATAATAAACCGTTGTGTAATAATTCCCAGCGTTTTCATTTATGTAGCCGGAAGTCTGCAGTAATAGCCAGTCCCTGAGAAGCGGACGTATAATATTGTTTACCTTAATTCGAAAGAGGTAAGTGGATAAGAGATGTCCCCGTCCTCGTTCTTTCAGCTGAAGCCCGGGAAATGCTAGTAATTTTCAACTTGATATTTATATATCGAGTAGCACATTGCTAATTTCGTTGGCGTAGCTAATTACTTAGTGGAAGCAAATATTTCCAGGTGAAAAGAGAAATAAAGGTAATTTCTGGATGAGACGGAGGAGGAGGTAAATTTCTTTAATCAGCGGCAGGGAAGGTTATCGTTGGGCAGCAGTTAGAGCGGTACGTGCCAGCTCCACTGGCGCTGATTACCAACATTACCCTCGGCCAACGAGCCTTCGCCTAATTGCGACCTCTGCAAATTATTTTCATAGGTCTTTTCCCTCTCGCACGCATTCCGGAAAATTGGACGGTGAGGGGGAGGTGAGCAGGAGATTTTCTGGCAGAGCTGCAGGGAGAAATGACAAGATGGGATTGAGCATTAGGATTCATTGGGTTACTTGGGATTTCTTAAACATACGTTTAAGTATATTGTTTAAGTATATAAGTATACCACATAGTTCATAAGTATACTGTATAAGTATATGTGAAGAGCTGGGCCGAAAAGAGATACATGTTACATTTTTTGGAAAATTCTTGTTAGCATCGAATTAAAGCTTGAAGTCTTCTCTACTTGATTATAAGACAGATATTCATCAGTTTAACTTCATTTCCATTCCATGGCTATTTGAATGAGTGAAAATGTGATGCCTCTAATAGACGAAAAGGGGGTACATGTGGGTGAAAGTTATGTTCCCATGGCTACATGATGCTGCTTGCCTCCACCTGATGGAATATTATTTTTTCATCTCACGATTTCAGATTATTAATATTATCCCATTGAGTTTATTTTCATTCCTTCTTCTTTCAAAAAACTCAAAATGGATGGAAATGGAATGGACGTTATTTATTTTATCGTATAACGATGTTGACCGTTTGAACAAGTCGAGATGCCGAGTCATTAACTTTTCGAATTGGGAGGACAACACAAGGAAGGAACTGAGAAACTCGGGGCAGCCTTACATCTCTAAACAGAGGTAAAATCCCTCCTCAAAATCAGCATGTTTGTACCTAGTGAGTTACATTGCCCTTATTCATGTGGAGATGTTCCGCTCGAACAGAGAGTTATTTTACACAATCTTTCATTATATTAAAAATGATAAAAATGTACGCTGAGTTCATCAACATACTATTTTTATTTGAAAGTAAAAGAAAGAAACGTCTGCCATAGTGGTGAAGTAGCACATCAGCTTCCTCGTATTTTAGCATGATCATTATAGATAATTGACCGTTTAAAATAATAATATCTGAGGAGCATAGATAATACCTAGGCAAAATATAGGGTATTCTGTTGGAATATTATGGAGGTATCATACGGGGGTTGGTAGAGTTCCACGTTTGCGCATGCGCAGAGGCCAATATTAATCCGATTGCGCAAGAACGTCAGTGACCACCTAGGTCCTAATCCGCACTTCTCCTGAAAACGTCATCAAATCGAAAGAAAATTTGAGGGAGTTATGCCTGTGGCAAGGATTTGCGGACACACACACACAGACAGACACGAAACGAAGTTTGTTCTGAAAGCTCTGAAACGCAAAATGCAAGTGAATATTTTGATTTTGAAAGACAAAACGTTGCTCTTCAAAAGTGATCACAAGGCTTCCACAACCTTGGCTGACGCGCGCGGAAGCAAAAACAATATTCTGATGGAAAAGGGGTATATTATGTTACATTTAGGTTGCAAATTTGTGACCGTATGATTCAGAATAGGTTTTTTGGCTTTCCTGTAAATTCCAGAAATGAACATGTACCCCTTTTCGGCCCAGCTCTTCATATATTTATTTATTTATTTATTTATTTATAAACGGGCGAACCCAATACACGGAAAAAACATGTTTACCCAAATATTTCACTCCAGTATTTCACGTTTGCGCATGCGCAGACTAAACGACCCAATACGTATACTTATATGTCAGCATATAAGTATACTACATAGTATATAAGTACCTATACTGAATAAGTATATATATTCAAAAGTACACTGAATATGTATAGGTTCCCCCCCCCCACCCCCCGAATGTGTATCTACATACCATGAGAGTTGGAAACACTTTTGTGAACTCAATTTGAAAAAAAAAGCGTTGCCGTAGGGGGCGTCCAGCCGCCAATGGTTTGTGTTCATGACGGTACGTTTATTGTCGAATGAAATCTGGGGGACACCCCCAGACCCCCGGATCATAACAGTTTAGATCAAGAATCAAAGCAAGGAAACATGGAACATGTTTTTCGAATAGGTACATGATAACAGAGGATATGGAGATATGTAGAAAAACGTCTGCCAATTCGAGTAGGCACTAATAGCTTCCTCACTTGAATCACATGAGCGTATATAGACTAGTTGGGTAGGTTCGTAATGATACGGGACCATCTGCGATCCAATCCGCGTGTACCTCCCTCTCTTCTCCTCGCTCCTTCTTCGCCTCTCTTCTGAGAAGATGCAAACTCGAGACTTTGGAAAAGCGACGTTGCACATCTGACTTGGTGTTGCTCTACAAAATTTTGAACAACCAAATCGATTGTCCCCCATTACTCTCCAAAATCCAGCTCGCCGCCTCTCGCACCAGCACACGTTCTTCGGTCCTCTTCGCCGTCCCTTTCTCCCCGACCAACTACGACAGAAATCGACCGCTCCATCGACTAGTCCGCACAGCAAACCTCTTTCTTTCTTCAAATCCTCAGTTCGACTTCTTCCATTCCCCCCTTTCTACTCTAAAGACTTTGCTTTCTTCTTCCTCTGTCTCTTTTCAATAGTTATTCAACCTTTCTTTATTTTTTTTCCCTCCACTGTTTTCCCTTGTACTGTTTCTCTTCTATTGTAACGTAGACCTCTTCACCCCCCTGCTAGAATGACATAAATATGCAAAATGTAATTGGGCTTGCCCGTATAAATAAATAAATAAATAAATAAATAAATAAATAAATACCCTCAAAATATCATCTCCCTACGACTATTTATCGCGTAGTTAGAAGCGTTATAAGTAAACGGTCAACATTTCATGTTCGCGCATGCGCAGAGGGAAATTACAGTAAGACTCCAATGAAATTCATATGGAACCATCATAGTATTATACTGATCGACCCTCCAAAATGTGAACTCATTTCAACGATAATTAAGGTAGTTATGGGCACTCCAAGTAGTTCACGTTTGCGCATGCGCAGACTAAACGACTTTCATGATTTTGAAACGGGACCATCTGCGATCCAACCCGCGTATACGATTCCAATGAAATTAATTTGGAACAATAAAGTATTATTCCTGACCGACCCTCCAAGTTTGAATTCATTTCAACGATATTTCGGGCAGACGAAAGTTACGGTACTTTTTCAATGATTTTGGTATGGGACTATCTGTGCCTCAACCCGCACCTACCCTGTCACAACAAACAAAAACTTGAGCACTCCTAAATCTACAACTGCTAAAATATGAATACAACACTAATGAAAGAAAACTAAACCTTTTAGAACGCAACGGGAACTTCTATATAATTATATTGTCAAAATCGGTATAAGAGTCACTTTTCTCACAATTCAATGCACTAGGTATCACTCAGATTGCAATCATCCAACGAACCCCTAATTTCCTTTAAACATCTCAACTTTTCACCTCGGTCGATTGTCTTTTGTCTCAACTGATATCCAGGTGTTTCCAGTAACCAACTGATATCCAGGTGTTTCCAGTAACCGACCATACTTTTCCTGGAGGCGCTTCGTGACATGTAGTAGGTAACATATTTTGGTTCGTGTCGCCAACATACACTCTAAATTTCAGCCCACTTCCACCATTATTTCGGGTAGTTATGGGTGTTGCAAGGAATTACCACAGACAGACACGGAACCAAATTATGTTCCTCGAAGTCTGAAACGGAAAATGGTAGTGGAAATTTTCATTTTGGAGGACATGAATTTTGTTTTTACTCAATCACAAATCCAATACTTCCCTGCCTTCGGTAGTGAGGAAGCAAAAAAACGTTGTGAGATTTCCAAGCCTCGGACCAGCGACCTAACGCAATGTAATGTAATACACGTCGTCAGCTGCTTTCGGCGTTTTTCGGGTAGGTAGAACCCCCTCGGCAGTTTTTGGCGGAGTGGGGTCTGGCCATCCTCTCCTCGGAGAAGGCACCACGTGTGGTAGGAGAGGGGGTGGGTTGGGTGGCAGGAGTGGGGTATTGGGAGAACTGTGTGGGTGACGGGGAGGGGAGCCGTGTTTACGTGGACAGGACGTGGACGCTTTCCAGCCCGGTTTACCCTCGTAAAAACATGTTCCATGTTAAAAACAAAAACAAAAATAAAAAATATGTATTTCAAACGGTGTCCTAAACGGCGTTTGAAACAGTTCGAAACACTTCAAAACTTCAGGCTAAATAAATGATGACTCTTCTGCGGAATCGGTCAAAACTGTCTGTTTTATGCTAATAAACATACCACGGAATGAATACCGGCTTCAGGCTGTTATGGAATTAAAGCCTTTTTTATGGCTGTTAAAGAATAAATACATCTGTAACAGGTGCTACAAAACAATATAAACTACCTGAATACCTACTAAGGAAATACTATAAAACAATAATTTTTCTTTCAGTAATATTGAATTTATTTCATAAAAATACATATTAAAAATTTTGATTCAATATAATGCCACAGTTCCCTTCAAGAAAAGTTCCTGTACTGGGAACTGGAGCGTTTACTACGCAGTGTTATATCTAAAGATTTTTATGAAGTAAAACGAAGTAGGTACATTCCAGTAGCGTGACCAGTGTAATTACTAAGTGAAATGTCCCTCCATTAAACCAAAACAATATGCTTTTATTCGGCTTTTGAATATATTTAGCGACAAATTATCTTTCCTTAACAATTCACTAGGGTGCGAATTGTACAAAATTATTCCTTTGTGTAGGCACAATCTTTATTTGTGTAGGTACAAGCGGCCGTTGCTTTCATTTTCCAAGCAAATATTTGATTAGGATCGAAGTTAAATCTTAATAAAATACCTATTTACTGTTTTATGGTATTTCTCTAGTATTTAGATAATTTACATTGTTTTGTTGGACCGGTTACAATTCATTTATTATTCTTTTTGTAGGGGTGATGATGGGAATAACAGCCTGAAACTTGTAGCCACTCCACGTGTTTATACCATAAAATACATAAAAAGAACAATTTGGAAAAATTCAGGCGAGAAGAACAACATTGAGTCATCCTGAACGATAAATCCAAATCTCTGCGCTATCGGCAAGTTCTCCAGTTGTTATCAAAACTTGGTTTTGAAAAGTCGCTGAAGAGAAACTTTCAGCGGATTCCTGCAGAAATTGCCAATGTGAGAAAAACGCTGAAAAGTCCTTTTCACATGGGTTTATTATTCTATTGGACGTACCTACAGAAATGTTGCAATTATTGATTGTTTCATGCGCAGTAATTGGAATAGCTATTTTACACGGTTTCCACAAATTTTGGCCCCCAAAAACACGACCTCGGTTCCCTTTTTTTGGGTTTATTATTATTTGTAGGTATTTATTTTTTTTCTACAGATTATTTTAGAAACATTGATAGTGTCATTTAATTGTCTTGATTCACCTGCTAATACTACTTCTATTATACAAATTCATGATGATTTCAGATGATTTCCCAGGTTTTTGACTCATAAAAAATGAATTTCGGGAGCATAGCCTTTGTTACAACACCACAGTTCTTCACTCTTTGGTCAAAATCAACTTCATATTCGATCTACTCGCCCTAAAAAACATGGAAAACTATACATCACAAGCTCGTGTTCACTAAAACCTCTAAAACCCCTATTTTTACACTAATTTTTCTCCCATAACACCCCTGGGTGTATGCCGATCGGGCTGCCGAGTTTCGGAGCACCACTAGGACCCAAATGGGGACTCAAACTGTGTGCCGAAGAACGGTGATTTTAGAGCGAAGTTTAACGTAAATTTAAGGCGAACTTTGTCCTGAATTTTCCACTCTTGGGTCAAAATCGACTTCATATTCGGTCTTCTCAACCCAAAAACATGGAAAACGATACCTCAAAAGCTCATGCTACTAACAGGTTACTAAAATACAAAAAATACTATTTTCACTCATAACACCCCTGGGTATATTCCGATCGGGCTGCAACGTTTCTGGACACAACTAGGGCCCAAATGGAGCATGTGTGCGAAATAACGAATTTTTTAGACCGAAAATGAGGCCGGTATGCGTGATACGGCGGACGGCGGACGGACATTGCAGTTTTGGAATCCACGCACCTTGAAACGGAAAATAATAAATTTTGAGGGGGTGTTATAAAAATGTTTTGCTGAGTGAATACATAGGTGTAGTATTCACAGAATAATAAACCAAAAGCCGCTGAAGAGGAACTATCAGCGGATTTCTGCAGAAATTACCATCGCGAGATAAAGGAGGGACGACAGAAAGTTGCGTACCAATCAAAATGTGAAAGAAGCTCGCATACCACAAGTAACGACTTGGCGGTCGTTCTCAGAGCTCAAACTAATATCCACTTGCCACACTCAAGAACAAACGTCCATTCGCCACACCGAACTCGTTAGTTTCCGTTGAAGACGTCGACGACCATTCAAATTCAAATATCACCGTCCGTCCGTTACACGAACCGATAAACATTTTATTTCCCATGCGGCCCTGACCCGAGGGGATGAGTCGGACGATTAAAAAAATTTTTAAGTTTAGACAAAAGGAAAACGGCGATTCGAACCGGTTTGAGGAGTCCGGAGGGTGAACTGCCCTTGCACTTGTTCGTATGAGATGGCCCGCGATTCGGAAGGGAGTTGGAGTGGAAGAATCAAAGAAACCCGACCCCCTCCAGGCTGTAAAGGGTTAAACAGGTTACCCTCAGACGTGTTAGTGCATCCTAATTAGTTATCAGTATAACAAAGTTTTTTTTCTTCCTTCTCGTTTTGACTTACGGAAGTGCAAAGAGGACAATAAGCTTTTGTCTGAGCAGAGCGCCCCTTGAGGAACACGGGTTATAAAACAAACCCTAAATCAAACGTGTGCAGCAGAAATGTGAAATAACAGTTCACCTGTGGTTTATAATTTACTATTAAGCGTTTCTTTGAGCCTTTTATGTTTCTTTCATGAGGGGATTGAATGATATACTGAAGAACATTCAGAATAAATTCAAATCTTTATTATCTGGGTGGGTATTATACAGCCCCCCCCCCACAACTCAAAATGATATAATTTACGATTCGGGTGATATCAAATTTCAATCCGAACTGCCAGACACGTTCTCTAAGTTGCAGTCAAATCTTTTTACTACCCAGTTTTCCCATTTGTAGTGACTTCAGACTGCATGTTGTGACAGAGTGTGACAGTGAGGGTGGACCTTCGAGGGTCCCCCTCCTGGACCAGCGAGATTATTACCGGTTAAGAAGGGTTATCGATTAGGCTTCCCCAAGCGACCCCTTCTCCACCGGAAGAAAAAATGTATCGAGAACAGCCCACACTGTTACACTCCTCCCCACATGACACACTTCGGGGTAGCAGAAGTATGAGAGGGAAAAAGGGGGAATGAAAAGTAGTGTGAAGTTCTGGTTCATGAAAGGACATCTGAACAACTTCAAGGTGACTAACCTCCATCGTAATGGCACTACCTCAGTAATATTTTACTGGTAGCTGGTCTCAAAGCTCCTAGATACGACTATTGGCAGATAATGTTGTCAGAGGTTGTTGTCCAGTGAATTGTGCTCATCTTGGACACCTCTAGGTGATCAACTTCCATCGTTAGGATGGAACAACTATTGGGATTTGTCAATTGGTGCATGGCATCAATCGCTTTCTAATGAGCACAGTATATTTTAATTATACTGACACTCTAAAGGGTTGGTGGGGAAGCCAATAGATGTATGTATAATCAAAGGGACAGGTTGTTAGTAAAGGAATCCCTCTGGGAAACCTTAGGGCTTATCCTTCTGGTAAGCCCACAGAAAGTGGATAGAGTATGGTGAATTGCTCCGCGCATACTACCTAACCACGCTCTGCTACCATGTGACAGAGTGTGACAGTGGGGGGTGGACCCTCCAGATTCCCCCTCCTAGACCAGTGAGGTTATCACCTGGTAAGAAGGGATATCGATTAGGCTTCCGCCCACTGATCCCGTCTCCACCGGACCAAAAAACTATTCGACAGCAGCCGCACTGTTTCAATGTTATTTAGGCATCCAACGACGATATACGATGAAATTTATCCGTAAAGTCACCGGTACGTATGGATTTTTGTTCATCATTTCGGGGCCTGGATTGAGCGCTATCTCAGCAGGTGGTTATGTATCCTGGTTGTGTTAAACTGCGACTTTCCAACTAGTGTAGTCTACGTGCTGAAGGGCGTAGGATTGATTGTTAACTTGTTCGGTTCACATCCCAGTGCTGCCCTCCGAAGAGAAAAAGCCGTAGACTCCAATTTTTCAAATGTAGAGATTTTGGTATGGCTGGATTCGAATCTTAAAGGCCTATTTTGATATCTAGTTGTGAAATTTGGGGAAATTTCTCTAAAAAAGTTATTCAAGGAAAACGCCTACGGTTTTTCGAGTTTTTGATGGTTTTCCAACGACGAAATGCTGTAGCAATTCTTCCAACAAATAAAAAAACACTGCAAATCCCTGCACAACGGTTTATTATTTTGTATAGAATACCCTTCGGTTACAGATCACAGCTCTATGAATAGATAACCCGTCTATATAATATGATATATACTGTACTATTCTATACATATAATGTAGATCGCAGACCCTCCGTAGGTTAGTACCTAACCCCGTACTCGTTACTAGGTACCTACCTAAATCACGAGTTAAATGTTGCTAAAATAATTCTGCCGATGAAAAACAGTACCTAACAAAAAGAAACACACATAATGAAGTTCTGAAAAGAAATTGTTGATGAGGAGTGAAAAAAGTTGCAAAAGTACCTACCAACAAACTCCAGCCCCTTCTACGTAGATGGTATAATGAACCGTTGTGTAATAATTTACCGTTGAGTAATGATTTACCGTAGTAATAATTTACCCATCAATAATACTTCAACGTTTGTTCAAGTTTCACTACCTACCAACAAACTCCAAAAGAGCCATCATTTTTCAAATGAAATAATATCACAGAACAACCAACTCGACTTCATACCCCGCCATTATAATCAGGTGGCCCCTAGCAATGATTTTATCTCCGCCAATTTTCCTATTGTGGGCGCGTCTCTGGTTACGAGATTTGGTTTGAATTGTATACAATTTCATTCACACTGGAGTCGAAAATACCTGTCGGTGCAAACTTCGGGGCCTTACTGTGAACGAACGGCTGGACGTACGATGCTCCGGATGGTCTTAAAAAACTCGCAAGTTCAAGAACTATTTAAAACCGTAAAAATATTCACGTGAAAAAATGGTATAGGCGTTTTGAAAATTTCAACCCCTATTTTGAACCCCTTAGAGATGACTGACACTAACGTCGAGCTTCGAGGACCAACTAGACCCCGAACGGAACCTATAACCCGAATTTCATCAATTTTCTTTCATGGTAACTAAGAAAAGTGGCCCGTACGGCGTACGGCGGACAGACAGAAATATTTTTATTGCAGTTTTGGATTCTACATACCTTGAAACGTAAACCATCAAATTTTGAGGGGGGGTAAGAATTTTTTTTTTTCATGCTCGATTCCAATGGTCCATTATTGAAAATAATAAACCAACAGTAGACCAGACCCACGGTGTTAATTCATTGGAACAGTGAATTTATTTTAATGGTCATCAGGACAGTGCTGTTTCATTCGTTGTACCTCTCTCATAGTTGTCTGAATCCGTCAGGTGGCACCGTTTTTTCGATTTTGTGATGAGCGTCAAAATGCTTCGAGCGATCGACCGCAGGTGGCTTCCACATCGCGGTAAGTCGCATTTTACAAGGAATAATAAAGGTACTGTTTTTCTCTTTGGGAAAGGGGTGAAAAAACTCCAGCACCTACAGTGGGAAACAACCGTAGCATGAGCGTCCAACGAAGAAAAACAGTAGCAGGCCCACTACCGTTGTTTGGAGCAAAATTTACCTCATCTTCTACAACGAAGAAAAACAGTTGCTTACATAAATTTATGTGTATTCTTCCAACATTGACGCGCCCGGCTGCTATAGACGTCGAAATTAAATTTGAATAACTCCAAAAATTCATTGGAAAATATTAAAGAATTATCATTTTACAGCTTAAAACTTTACCAGCGTTTTTCTCTAAACTAGATTTCCTTGTTCTACGGCTTTCTCACTTTGGACGGCAGAGTGAACGAGGCTTAGATTTTACCTCAGTCACATAGGCTGGTACGTAGATTCTTTGACATCACTGATCCATAACACTCCAACTGTGTTTTTCTGAAAGGATTTATGACAGATGCGACAGCTAAAAGATGCGAACACTCAGACCAACTCTGTTTACAAAATAGAGATTCGACCAGACTCCCGCCCGGGCGACAACAACGCTGCAAATTATTACACAACGGTTTATTATTTACCTGTACAGATGCACCGTCTGCGTAGATCGCTGATTTCTGTGGTCAGTACACTCGAGCTTCCATGAGGGAGTTTGTTCAAGTCACAAAAGTACCTGTCAACAAAATCCAAAATAACCATCACTCTTCAGATGAAATAACATCACGGAACAATGAACTCTATTTCATACAGCCATGCGTGATTATAATCAGGTGCTCTCTAGCAATGATTTTCTGGGCCGGATGTATTCCCTTTCACTCACGATCATGTTGACGAATCGGTGTGGACAAACGGCTGGACGTACGATGCTCCGGGTGGTCTCAAAAAATTCCCAAGTTCAAGATAAATTTAAAAACTTGAAAAAACTATACCCTTCAATTAAAAGCTTTCGAGCTAAGTACGGCGCGGCGTTCCAAAAATTTCAACCCCTATTTTTCACCCCTTAGAGACGACTGCCAGTAACGCTGAGGTTCCCGGACCAACTAGACCCCGAATGGGACCCACAAACCAAATTTCATCAATTTTGGTTCACGGTAACTAAGAAAAGTGTGAAGTACGGCGGACGGAATTAATTGTATTGCATTTTCGGATTCTACGTACCTTGAAACGGACACCATTAAATTTGTGGTGGGAGGAGGGGTATTTTATTTATTTTTTCGTTCATTACTGAAAATAATAAAACAAAATCCGGATAAAAAGCAATAACTGATTGCCACCAATTTCAGGGTCGCCTCCTCTGGCTTGGCGAATTTCTCAACAGCCTGCTCCGTCACGCAAGAAATGCGTACACCGATTAAACAAAGACTTACAAAATATGGAAAGTACTGCCGTTAGCTTTTATGAAAGTTACAAGTGCGACCCCGCCAGACGTCCTTGAATCTGTTTGCTCGAAAGCGAACGACTCAAATGAATAAATAGACGCCTCGTACGCATTATTATCAAATAATGATCCCAGGAGGAATATGGCGCCATTAGACATCCGCAATCTTCCGACAAACACAACTTAATTTCTAAGCTATCACGATTCCCTTCTCTAGATAACTCGTGATTACGCCGCTTAATAAAATATTGCTAAGAATTCGATATTGGACGTTCGGTTAAATGAGTTTTTCCTGGAAAATCATATTCACACATGAGCAGTTCCTAAATGAGATAAACATTGCCATCGGGATACGCCGGATAGGCGCCCTAACGAGCTTAGATCGAGCGTAATCGTAGGAGTCCTTGGTTAACACTGGTTTCAAATGATATTCGTTCACTCTTCTGGTAGATATTCACCGATAACAACTAATACAACTAATACAACAATAATTACAGCTATTCCATTTTGGTTTATTATTTTAAATAGTAAACCTTTGGAATTGGCCATGAAAACAGTGTTTTTGACCCCTCCCTCTCCTCGCACAAATTTTAATAGTTTACGTTTCAATGGACGTGGAATACGAATATCGGACCAAAATATTTTTTTCCGTCCGTCCGCGGCTTTTTCCTTTGTTCCCATGAACCAAAATTCACGAAATTTGGGATACGGGACCATTTTGGGCTCCAGTTGGTCCTCGAAAATCGGCGTTACTGTCACTCAACTCTAAGGGGTGAAAAATAGGGGTAGAAAAATCCAGGGTATCCATATCTCGGAAAATTTTATTTTGAGGTGTTTGTTTTGTCGTATTATTAAATTGTTTGATTTTTGGTTTATTATTTTCAATAATGAACCATTGGAATCGAGCATGAAAAAAAAAATTCTTACCCCCCCTCAAAATTTGATGGTTTACGTTTCAAGGTATGTAGAATCCAAAACTGCAATAAAAATATTTCTGTCTGTCCGCCGTACGCCGTACGCCGTACGCCGTACGCCGTACACCGTACGCCGTACGCCGTACGGGCCACTTTTCTTAGTTACCATGAAAAAAAATTGATGAAATTCGGGTTATAGGTTCCGTTCGGCGTCTAGTTGGTCCTCGAAGCTCGACGTTACTGTGAGTCATCTCTAAGGGGTTCAAAATAGGGGTTGAAATTTTCAAAACGCCTATACCATTTTTTTACGTAAATATTTTTACGGTTTTAAATAGTTCTTGAACTTGCGAGTTTTTTAAGACCATCCGGAGCATCGTACGTCCAGCCGTTCGTTCACAGTAAGGCCCCGAAGTTTGCACCGACAGGCATTTTCGACTCCAGTGTGAATGAAATTGTATACAATTCAAACCAAATCTCGTAACCAGAGACGCACCCACAATAGGAATTTGTGAATACGGCCAATCATTGGTAGGGATCACCTGATTATATTGGCGGAGTATGAAGTCGAGTTGGTTGTTCTGTGATATTATTTAATTTGAAAAATGATGGCTCTTTTGGAGTTTGTTGGTAGGTAGTGAAACTTGAACAAACGTTGAAGTATTATTGATGGGTAAATTATTACTACGGTAAATCATTACTCAACGGTAAATTATTACACAACGGTTCATTATACCATCTACGTAGAAGGGGCTGGAGTTTGTTGGTAGGTACTTTTGCCACTTTTTTCACTCCTCATCAACAATTTCTTTTCAGAACTTCATTATGTGTGTTTCTTTTTGTTAGGTACTGTTTGTCATCGGCACAATTATTTTAGCAGCATTTAACTCGTGATATAGGTAGGTACCTAGTAACGAGTACGGGGTTAGGTACTAACCTACGGAGGGTCTGCGATCTACATAATATGCATAGAATAGTACATATTATATTATATAGACGGGTTATCTATACATAGAGCTGTGATCTGTAACAGAAGGGTATTCTATACAAAATAATAAACCGTTGTGCAGGGATTTGCAGCGTTTTTTCTGAACTATTGAGACCATTCGGAGCATTCTACGATGTTGCCATAAAAGTTGCTATATAATTTGCCGTAAAGACCAGGGTGTATGCAGGCATCAAACTGTGTTGAGAGCGCACATCACTGGTCTCTCGGTCGGGTTACCGCTGCAGCGCAGTGGTCTAAGTGACGGACTGGAAAGCCAAAGTTCCCGAGATCGAAACCCAACCGGGACTGAATATTTTTCACTCCACATCAACAATTTCCCTGCAGAACTTCCGTCTTTATTTTTGCCTTTTTAACTACTGTTTGTCATCGACAGAATTATTTCAGGAACATTTAACACATTATTCAGGTAGGTACCTAGTAACGAGCACTGGGTTAGGTACTAAGCTACGGAGGGTCTGCGATCTACATAATATGTATATAATAGTACATATTATATTATATAGACGGGTTATCTATACAGAGAGCGTGATCTGTAACAGAAGGGTATTCTGTACAAAATAATAAACCGTTGTGCAAGGATTATCAGCGCTTTTGGTTTATTATTTTAAGAATGAACCTCTGGAATCGAGCATGAAAAGAAAATGTTAATCCATCCTCAACATTTGATGGTTTACATTTCAAGGTATGTAGAATCCGAAACTGCAATTAAAAAAAAAATCTGTCCGCCGTACGCCGTACTTTCTTAGCTACAATGAACAAAAATGTACGAAATTTGATTTCGGGGAGTTCGGGGTCCAGTTGATCCTCGAAGTCATGTCAAAGTTGTTACTGTCAGACATCACTAAGGGGTTCAGAATAGGGGTTGCGATTTTCAGAACGCCTGTACCGTTTGTTTACGTGAATCTTTCTACGTTTTTAAATACCTAGTTCTTGAACTTGAGAGTTTTTTGAGACCACCCGAAGCATTGCACGTCCCGCCGTTCCGTCACAGTAAGGCCCCCAAGTTTGCCCCCGACAGGCTTGGTCAACAGGAGGGTTAATGAAATTGTATACGTTCAGCACAAATATCATCGCTCAAGAGCACCTGATTATAATAACGGATGGCTGTATGAAGCCGAGTTGGTTGTTCTGCGATATTATTCCATTTGAAAACGCTGCAAATCCCTGCACAACGGTTTATTATTTTGTACAGAATACCCTCCTGTTACAGATCACAGGTCTCTGTATAGATAACCCTTCTATATAACATATGTACTATTCTACACATATTATGTAGATCGCGGACCTCAGTAGGTTAGTACCTAACCCCGTACTCGTTACTAGGTACCTCCCTAAACCGTTGTGTAATAATTTACCTGTATAGGTTCCACTCCTACGGAGATAGAATAATGAACTGTTGTGTAATAATTTGCCCATCAATGATACTTCAACGGTTGTTCAAGTTGCAAAAGTACCTATAAACAAAATCCAGCCCCTTCTTGGTAATTTACCGTGGTGTAATAATTTACCGTTGTGTAACAATTTACCGTTGTGTAATAATTTGTCGTTGTGTAATAATTTGCCATTATGTAATAATTTACCCATCAATAATACTTCACCGGTTGTTCAAGTTGCAAAAGTACCTATCAACAAAATCCAGCCCCTTCTGGGTAGATGAGCCGTTGTGTAATAATTTGCCATTGTGTAATAATTTACCCATCAATAATACTTCACCGGTTGTTCAAGTTGCAAAAGTACCTATCAACAAAATCCAGCCCCTTCTGGGTAGATGAGCCGTTGTGTAATAATTTGCCATTGTTGATAATTTGCCATTGTGTAATAATTTACCCATCAATAATAGGTACTTCATCGGTTGTTCAAGTTGCAAAAGTACCTATCAACAAAATCCAGCCGGATCGCACACCCTCCGTAGGTTAATACCTGACCCCGTACTCGTTACTAGGTACCTACCTAAATCACGAGTTAAATGTTGCTAAAATAATTCTGTCGATTGCAAACAGTACCTATCAAAAAGAAACGCATATCATTTTTCAAATGAAATAATATCACAGAACAACCAACTCGACCTCTTAGGTACCCCACCAATAATTTCGGCGCGTCCCTGGTGACGAGATTTCGTCTGTTGTATACAATTTCATTCACACTGGAGTCGAAAATGCCTGTCGGTTCAAACTTCGGGGCCTTACTGTGAACGAACGGCTGGACGTACGGTGCTCCGGGTGGTCTTAAAAAACTCGTAAGTTCGAGAACTATTTAAAACCGTAAAAAGATTCACGTAAAAAAAGGTATAGGCGTTTTGAAAATTGCAACCCCTATTTTGAACCCCTTAGAGATGACTGCCAGTAACGTCGAGCTTCGAGGACCAACTAGACCCCGAACGGAACCTGTAACCCGAATTTCATCAATTTTTTTTTCATGGTAACTAAGAAAAGTGGCCCGTACGGCGTACGGCGTACGGCGTACGGCGTACGGCGGACACACAGAAATATTTTTATTGCAGTTTTGGATTCTACATACCTTGAAACGTAAACCATCAAATTTTGAGGGGGGGTAAGAATTTTTTTTTTCATGCTCGATTCCAATGGTTCATTATTGAAAATAATAAACCAAAATGAAGCTGTTTTGGATTTTGTTGCTAGGTACTTCTGAAACTCGAACAAACGGTGAAGTATTATTGATGGTCAAATTATTACACAACGGTAAATTATTACTCAACGGTTCACTACAGTACCTTTGTAGAAGGGGCATCTATGCAGGTAAATCATTACACAACGGTTTATTATTTGCCGTCTCCTTCATGAATAACTGCTAATTAATGACTGAATTATTGAATCCCGCGAATTTGTAGGAAACTTTAATTCTGGGGCCGGCTCCAGTACTCGATTGAGGGCTTTCCTGGAGGGTGGGGGGGGGGGGGCTCGAGGGTACCTATTGACCACAGAAAACAGTGATATACGCAGAAGGGGCATCTATAAACGTAAATAATAAACCTTTGTGTAATAATTTGCGTGTTTTCAAATCAAAATATTCTTCTGTACGTCCGCTGGAGGCTGTTCCTGGTTTCTAAATATTGAGAGAGCTCGGTTTTCCACTGAGCTGTTCCTAATCGAGCTACCGACCTTTTAACTGATGTACAATTTTTTACGCACAACACTCAATTCAATACCAACCAGACTGCCATTGTACTGTGTATTTGTGGTGTTCATGAAAATAATATTGAAAGAAGAAGAAAAAATTATTGAAGTAAAAAATCCCATCCATACCGTCGGGGGGGGGGGGGGGGGGGGGGGTATCGGTTCCGGCTTTAATGAGACGACGATGGCGACAGGTCTGGAAAAGAAGGTGACGATACTGACAACCGCCCAACAATGGATCAACAGCGTCTTTGTTTTGGTGGACGCATTAAAGATTCTTCACACCCACCCACCCATGTTAACTCTGCTCGTCCTGGCAACAACGACGTGTCCTCGTCTCGTCCATAGCCCCACTTTTATTTCGGTAAAACCACGTGATAACGTGAAAAATCGATTCTTTTTTTGATTTTTTTTTTCACTCCGCTTAGTCAGGTTCGACCATTGGTGTCGCGGTTTAACAATGGGCGTAGGAGTCTAAGGCTTCGTTGTACAGAAACGCGGGTGTTGGCTGAGAAACTATAGGAATTCGGGTATGGACAGAATATTCCGGTCAAACAGTTATCTTGCATCAAAACGCTGCAAATCCCTGCACAACGGTTTGTTTTGTACAGAATTCCCTTCTGTTAAGATCGCAGCTCTCTGTATAGATAACCCGTATATATAATATAATATGATCTACTGTTCTATAAGGTGATTCTGATGACTAGGCTGATGAACACAATTCAGGATTGAGGGATGACCAGTCTAGTCTTGTTTCTCGTGGTTTTTAATTCCCACAACGTTTCTACCCAGGATCTGGGTCCTATTCATGTGGATTTGTGGTCCAAAGGCCATAGGTGGATAGGTGTTCATTTCCAAGTTGATTTACTGACCAGAGGTAAAAAGCGAATTGCTTAATGTAACATCTCTAATTTTTTTGGTTTATTACTTTCAATAGCTAATGAATCATTGGAATCGAGCATGCAAACAGAATGGTTAACCCCCCCCCCCCCCCCCCCCCAAAATGTGATGGTTTCCGTTTCAAGGTATGTAGAATCCGAAAATGCAATAAAAAAATTTATGTCCGTCCGCCGTACACCGTTCGGAGCACTTTTCTTAGTTACCATGAGCCAAAATTGACGAAATTCGGTTTGTAGGTCCCATTTGGGGTTTAGTTGGTCCTCGAAGTTCGGCGTTCAGTCATTCATCCCCAAGGGGTGAAAAATATGGGTTCAAATCTCCAGGACGCCGTTATCTCGATTTTTTTAACTATTTTAAATAGTTCTCGAACTTGGGAGTTTTTAGGGACCACCCGGAGTCCAGCCGTTCGTTCACAGTAAGGCCCAGAATTTGCACCGACAGGCTTTTTCAACAGCAGGGTGAATGAAAATGTATACATTCAGCCCAAATATCATCACCAGGGACGCGCTAACAATCGGGAATCGACCCGAGATAATCATTGCTAGGGAGCACCTGATTATATTCACGGAGTATGAAAAATGAAATGAAAATGAAATGAAAGTTTATTCCTCTTCAGAAAACAAAAAAATAAATAAATAAATCAGATACATACATGTTAGGAAATTATTCCCCTATGTGGGCATAGCCCGTGGTAGGGAGAAGAGTCTTCATAAAGGAAAAAATTAACAAATAGCGCTAATTATAGGCGTCTAAAAAATATTTCACAAGTGTAAGTGTAAATTTATTTCTGTAAGTAATATTTTTTAAAAATAATATTGCTATTCTTTGGTTGGGCCATTAATTTTATTTTCAGCTCGTTAGGCAAGGTATTGAATTGCTTGGTAGCCTGGTATACATTCATGTTTTGGCCCGCAGTAGTGCTGTATCGTGGTATTGACATGTGTCCGAGGGACTGAAAACGAGTATTGGCCTTGTACTGTGGGCATGTATAAGATTTGTCTTTTAGAATTTGTTTGATTGATGAAACCTTATACAGTTGATCAACGGTCAATATGTTACTAGTTTTGAAGAGTGGTGCAGTGTGTTCTAAAAATCCACTAAGTATGCGGTAATTATGCGGACTTGGTTGTTCTGTGATATTATTTCATTTGGAAAATGATGGCTCATTTGGAGTTTGTTGATGGTATTGAAACTTGAACAAATTAATGTTGAAGCATTATTGATGGGTAAATTATTATACAGCGGTTCATTATACCCTCTACGTAGAAGAGGCTGGAGTTTGTTGGTGGGTACATTTGCAACTTTTTTCACTCCACATCAACAATTTCACTTCAGAACTTCATTATTTGCGTTTCTTGTTGCCATTTTAGGTACTTTTTGTCATCGACAGAATTATTTTAGCAACATTTACCTAACTCGTGATTTAGGTAGGTACCTACCTAGTAACGAGTACGGGGTAATGTACTAACCTAAGGAGGGTCTGCGATCTACATAATATGTATAGAATAGTACATATTATATTATATAGACGGGTTATCTATACAGAGAGCTGTGATCTGTAACAGAAGGGTGTTCTGTACAAAATAATAAACCGTTGTGCAGGGATTTGCAGCGTTTTTGTAAAGGTAAGTATGATAGGTGGATAGGTGTTAATTCCCAAGTTGATTTACTACCAGAGTTACTTCAGGCAATTTTCTTTTTACCTCTGCTCAGTAAATCAACTTGGAAATTAACACCTATCCATCTATCATACTTACCTTTGGACCACAAATCCACATGAATAGGACCCAGATCCTGGGTAGAAACGTTGTGGGAATTACAACAAACAAGACTACACTGGTCATTCCTTAATCCTGAATTGTACTGTTTCATTATGTAGATCACAGGCCCTCCGTAGGTTAGCACCTAACCCCGTACTCGTTACTAGGTACCTACCTAAATCGCGTGTTAAATGTTGCTAAAATAATTCTGTCGATGACAAACAGTAGCTAATATGGCAAAAAGAAACACAAAGAACGAAGTTCTGAAGGGGAAATGTTGATGTGGAGTGAACAAATATTTAGTTCCCGCAGGGTTTTGATCTCCGGGACTTTAGCAAACCAGTTCGCCATATAAACCACTGTGCTATAAACCACAGCTATCCGAGGGAACAGGTATGTAGGCTTGATGATTGCATTCACCCTACTGTTCACGGCAAATTGTATAGAAAATTGTATGGCAACATCGTAGAATGCTCCTCATGATCTCAAAAATCCAGAAAAAAATCGAACTATTCAAAAATTCAAGAAAACCCACGCATCAAAGCACAATTTTCTGTGACAGGGATACTCCGGACATTTCAACACCTAATTTTCACCCCTTAGAGTTGAGTGACGGTAACGCCGAGCTTCGAGGACCAACTGGAGCCCAAAAGGGACCCGCATACCAAATTTCGTGAATTTTGGTTCATGGGAACTAAGGAACAAGCCGCAGACCATCAAATTTTGAGGGGTTAAATTTTTGGTTTATTATTTTTCAATAATGAACCTTTGGAATCGAGCATGAAAAAAAAGTTCTAACCTCCCCTCAAAATTTGATGGTTTACGTTTCAAGGTATGTAGGATCCGGAAATACAATAAAAAAATTTCTGTCTATCCGCTTTACGCCGTACGGGCCACTTTTCTTAGTTACCATGAAACAAAATCGATGAAATTCGGGTTATAGGTTCCGTTCGGGGTCTAGTTGGTCCTCGAAGCTCGACGTTACTGTCATTCATCTCTAAGGGGTTTAAAATAGGGGTTGACATTTTCAGAACGCTGTAGCTCGAAAACTTTCAATGGGTTTGTTTTTTTACGTTATTAAATTTGTCTTGAAATGAACAATTTTTTTGAGACCACCCGAAGCATTGCACGTCCAGCCGTTTGTGTGAGCCAAAAAGCTTCATCAACACGATCGTGAATCAAACGGTATAAATCAGGCGCGGATATCATCGCTAGGGAGCACCTGATTATAATTAAGGATGGCTGTATGAAGTCGAGTTGGTTGTTCTGCGATATCATTTCATTTGATAAGTGATGGACTATTGGATTTTGTTGGTAGGTACTTGTGAAACTTGAACAAACTTTGAAGTATTTATGATGGGTAAATTATTACACAACGGTTCATTATACTTGACCAGAGGGTAGGTACTGACCACAGAAAACAGTGATCTACGCAGAAGGGGCATCTATTTCACTCCACATCAACAATTTTCCTTGAGAACTTCATTATTTGCGTTTCTTTTCGCCATTTTAGTTACCGTTTGTCATCGACAGAATTATTTTAGCAACATTTGACTCGTGATTTAGGTAGGTACCTACCTAGTAACGAGTACGGGGTTAGGTACTAACCTACGGAGGGTCTGCGATCTACATAATATGTATAGAATTGTACATATTATATTATATAGACGGGTTATCTATACAGAGAGCAGTGATCTGTAACAGAAGGGTATTCTGTACAAAATAATAAACCATTGTGCAGGGATATGCAGCGTTTTTTTTTTTTTTTTCATGGTCGACTGAGAAGGTTTATTGTTGAAAATATTAAACCAAAAGGGGCAGTTTCAATTGTCGAATATCTTGAGCTGGCTTGGGGAATACCTGGGCGCCACACATGTTGAGTGATTCGATCGATTTCACGAGAGGATGCACCCAAATCATCGAGCTGTTAGCTCTGAGGTGCTCTTTGTTTCGTTCCGATTCCCCTTTGCCACTTGCTCAACAAATCGTTTGGTTCTGATCGGGCTTAAATATTGAAGGGCTCGGGAGCCCGATAATCATCCAAGACGCGTGAGTTCCCAACAATCCACGTTATAAGTGCACGCAACGGAATCCCCATGGGAGGGAGCGGCGAAGATAACTGGGAAGACGATGATGATGGAAAGGGGATGCGTTGGTTTCCGTAGAATTAACGGAATTACGTGCGAGTTTAACAACACTGGTCGGCCATCGTTAGCCGAAGAAACTCTGGGGGGGTTGAAAACCATCAATCATCCGGCGCTAAGTAGGAGGAGCCGACCCTCACTTATAAAAGTTAGGAATCAGCTTAGATGGGAGTTATGCAGCACTTCACAGTATTGGAACTGAGACCGATTTCAACTGGATGGAAGTTTTGGTTTGTTATATTCAATAATTAACCTTCGGAATCGAGCATTGAAAAAACAAAAAATATTCTACACCCCCCCCCCAATTTGATGTAGAATCTGAAAATCGAATAAAAAACGCTGCAAAGTACTTGTCACATGGGTTTATTATTCTACTGGACATACCTACAGAAATGTTGGCTGTTCATTTATTGTTTCTTCCATGTAAAATAATTAAAATAGCTATTTATGATGTTTTCCATCAATTTTGGCCCCTAAAACACGAATTGGGTACGCTCTTTTTTATTTTAAAAATTATCTTTGATCATTGATAGTGCAGATTAATCGTCTTGATCCACGTGTTAACACTTTTTCTAGTATTATTATACAAATTGATGGTGATTTCAGACTATTTCCCAGGTTTTTGACTCATAAAAAATCAATTTTGGGAACTGAACATTTGGTAGAACCTCAATTTTCCACTCTTTGGTCAAAGTCGACTTCATATTCGGCCTTCTCGTCCCCAAAAATATGTAAAACGATACCTCAAAAGCTCATGTTACTACCATGTTACTGAAGCACCAGAAGTATCTATTTTTATACAGATTTCACTCATAACACCTCTGGGTATATTCCGATCGGGCTGCAAAGTTTCGGGACACAACTAGGGCCCAAATGGAGCATGTGTGCGAAAGAACGACTTTTTAGACCTAAAATGAAGCTGGTATACGTGATAAGGCAGACGGCGTACGGCGTACGGCGGACGGACATTGCATTTTTGGAATCTACGCACCTTGAAACGGAAAAGAAAAAATTTTGAGGGTGTGTTATAAAAAAATTCTGCTGAGCGAATACATAGGTGTATTATTCACGGAATAATGAACGAAAACGCTGCGAATTACTACACAACAGTTTATCAGACCGTCAGATAATCGGCTGGAACTATAAACAGTTCCAAAGTCCCCGCCACATAATGCACGCCAACAAAGTGTGTACGAACTCCAAGATAACAACGACAAGATATGGCCTCCGAAACAATTAATTCGCTGCAGAAACTTACCAGTATTCTAAGACCTCCCGCGGGTTACATTTCGGCATTAATTTTACAACGTTCATCACGCATTTCGCATACGTCGACGAATATCATAGTGATCGTTCATGCTCTGATGAAGACCATTTAGAGCAGTGGTTCTCAACCTTTTTAAACCTGCCGCCCCCTTTAGGAGTTGAATATTTTTGAACGCCCACCTAATTTGAAAATCCTTAAGTTTGGGTATGGGAAATGGGGGGGGGGGGGGGTCCAAATAGTAAAATTCTAATTAAAGGAATAATGTAATTGAATAGACCATTAAAACAGAACGTAATTTACAAAAATAATAGTATTTGTTATGTATGTAATACACACAGCTGTGTGTGGGATTTTTGTGGTTCAGAGCCCATTATTTCTTAAAAATGAGGTTTAATGTTAGTGAGATGAAGGCGCAAGTCTCATTTACTAGATGCCGAGACGATTTCTTTTAGCATGGACCTATGGCCGAAAAACGTCACGTCATGAAAAACGTCACTGAAGTGAATCATTAACTGTTTCGAATTTCTCTCGCGACGTTCTTCCTTTTCACCGTCATTGCTCCGTTGGTACCAGACATTCCGTGGAAATTTCGAAGAGGTATAAAAATGGGTTGTGAAAGGGAGGTTCCGACACAACTTTCAACCAGTACGGTTGTTAAATTTTCTGTCGTTTTCCGGAAAACTCACGGGTATAAATGGATTCTAACATCAGGAGCTCCCATTTAGGATCCCCTAGAACACGATGCAAAAATCTCCATCAAAATCGTTCCAGTCGTTTAGAAGTTGGGCACAACCTTGAACCTTGAATCGTCTCATTATCGGTATTTTGAGCAAGAACACGTACACGCCATGTTTCATAGTTTTATTCGAGCGAACTAAATCACTCGGGGTGGAATCGTGGAAACCCATTTCAAAGAATAAAAACGGGGTTATTGAAAGTTTGTATGTATCAGCGTATTTTTCGTGTATCAGTGGAAATAGACAACCTTTCAATAACTCCGTTCTTATTCTTTTTCATTCGAAGTAAGTACAGAGGCATCATCCGGAGTCAAGGGGTGGAGTTTTTGTTATTGTTATTTGTTATAATATTAAGGAAATCAGTAACAGTAATGAACCCTCGATCGACGAGGTAGAATAGGGAGGCAATTGACAGTTTTTTTTAAGACATTCCGCACTCCAGCGTAGAGGTAACTGATTAGCTTGAAGCCAAAATTCCTACCACCATCCTGGAAACTGGCTTTCTACGTCTCACTAGTTGAAAGTTCAGTCAATATTTCCTGAATCTCAACCTCTGTTCTCAATGTGCACAGAGGATTCATGACCCATTGAGGACAAAATATCCTCAAAACGTTCGGAAAAGGTCTATGCAAAGACTCCAGTGTTCACAGTAAACTGTTTCATCAAAGAGATTTCAATATTCTTATACATGATACTATTCACTATACTTATCCGACAGGATTGAAAACTGGCAAATCACAACTTTGTTGCGGCCAAAACTCAGCTTGCAAGTGAGATTATTTTGGAAGGCAGAAATAACAGATTTCATTTTAGCGAATTTTCGAAGAAAAGGATATTGTTCTCGGTCCAAAATTTTTAAAACTCGAATTTCCGAAAGATTTTTATACCAAAATCCGTTTCAGACCATCCTGAATTCACTGCCGAAAGACACCAAAAATTATATGTATATATATATATATATATTTATATATTTACTAGCTGTGTACCCGCGCTTCGCAACGGTAGAACAGACACCCCCTGTATCCCCCCCTCCTCAACTGATCAGAAACCTTCCCCAATGCCAACCCTAACTGCCTTTAACCCCCCCCCCCCCCTTTCCTATGAACCCTCCCTACCTGGTTAGAAACATTCCTCAATGTTCACACAACAAATTCCCAAAGTTGCACTCCAATTGGTCAAGTAGTTTTGCAATTTCTGTAGACCCCCCCCCCCCTCTCATAACCTGTACCCCCCTCCCACTAACATCCTGATTGAAGTACCACTTGAATGTACTCGTCGAGCTGAATCCAGAATCTAATTACAATCGGATTTACGTCCAACCGTTCAAAGTTATTATAAGCATAAACGTCCTCATAGAAGTGATTATAACACGTTTTTTAGTAGTATTTCATTCATAGCGTTTCAACGGATGGACAGATTCAAATGCGGATTTTTCATAAACCTTCCCAGATAAATTCTGCGTCAAATGGTACCAGCCGCAACTTTCTACGTTCAGCCGTTCTCAATTGATGCCGAGACAAACAAACAGACAGACAAACAGACACTGTTTTATTATATGTATAGATATATTTATAAAGTGTTGGGTGTAGAATGACCAAGTCTAGTCGTGGTTTTTAACTTTTAATCCCTTAAGGTCTCCCCTTAAAGTTAAAAACTACGACTAGACTTGGTCATTCTACACCCAACACTTTACATCACCCACTAGTCAACCAATTGCCAAGATATATTTATATATGTATGTGTCATTCCAGACGATAACTCTCGAAAGAATTGAGATAAAAAGTTCAAATTTGCACGAAAAATCTGTCTTGGCAATCGACAGGCTAAGTTCGAAGATGGGCAGAATCGGGTCACTCTAAGGGGGAGTTTTGGGGAGTTTTAGGGGGGGGGGGGGAATTACCCATAAATTCCCAAAATGAAAAAGTCTGACAAGTGACACCTCATTTTAAAGGTTTTGTACGCTGAACACGATGGTGAAATCAGAATTGCGATATCTCATTCCATTCTCAAACTGGAGCACTTTGAAGATGAAGGAACGTGGTTATTTCTTGAGATGTTCTTCCTGGTTCGTCTGCTCTAATCTGATAACGGAATGGGATATCGCAATTCTGACTTCACCATCGTTTTCAGCGTTGGAAAATCTACAAACCGAGGTGTTACTCGGCAAAAAACGCTGCAAATCCCTGCACAACGGTTTATTATTTTGTATAGAATACCCTTCTGTTACAGATCACAGCTCTATGTATAGATAACCCGTCTATATAATATGATATGTACTATTCTATACATATTATGTAGATCGCAGACCCTCCTTAGGTTGGTACCTAACCCCGTACTCGTTACTAGGTACCTACCTAAATCTCGAGTTAAATGTTGCTAAAATAATTCTGCCGATGACAAACAGTACCTAACAAAAAGAAACACACATAATGAAGTTCTGAAAAGAAATTGTTGATGAGGAGTGAAAAAAGTTGCAAAAGTACCTACCAACAAACTCCAGCCCCTTCTACGTAGATGGTATAATGAACCGTTGTGTAATAATTTACCCATCAATAATACTTCAACGTTTGTTCAAGTTTCACTACCTACCAACAAACTCCAATAGAGCCATCATTTTTCAAATTAAATAATATATTATCACAGAACAACCAACTCGACTTCATACTCCGCCAATATAATCAGGTGATCCCTACCAATGGTTGGCCGTATTCACAAATTCCTATTGTGGGCGCGTCTCTGGTTACGAGATTTGGTTTGGATTGTATACAATTTCATTCACACTGGAGTCGAAAATGCCTGTCGGTGCAAACTTCGGGGCCTTACTGTGAACGAACGGCTGGACGTACGATGCTCCGGATGGTCTTAAAAAACTCGCAAGCTCAAGAACTATTTAAAACCGTAAAAATATTTACGTAAAAAAATGGTATAGGCGTTTTGAAAATTTCAACCCCTATTTTGAACCCCTTAGAGATGACTCACAGTAACGTCGAGCTTCGAGGACCAACTAGACGCCGAACGGAACCTATAACCCGAATTTCATCAATTTTTTTTCATGGTAACTAAGAAAAGTGGCCCGTACGGCGTACGGTGTACGGCGTACGGCGTACGGCGTACGGCGGACAGACAGAAATATTTTTATTGCAGTTTTGGATTCTACATATCTTGAAACGTAAACCATCAAATTTTGAGGGGGGGTAAGAATTTTTTTTTTCATGCTCGATTCCAATGGTTCATTATTGAAAATAATAAACCAAAATGGAACAAAAAATTTGTTACGTATCCAATACCTACTCTTCTGGTAGGTATTCAAAACATTTTTGATTTCCCCCTCCCCCTCCTTCCACCCCAAATTTTACTTTGCGTAAAACTACTCCTGTTTTAATTTTGTATGGTATCAAGTTGGGAAAACATTGGCCGAAAATTAATTTTCAGAAAATTTTAGGCGGAGGAGGAAGATGCCGAAAACTTCGAAAATTCGCTCTTATAGCCATGCTGCATGACTGTGGTTTTTTATTAAATTGAGTTCATCACCTTGAAGTTGCGAATTGATTCCATCGAATTTGGCGAATTTATCGGTCAAGTAAGCAACATCGATTATAAATTGTAGCTATCGACCTCTCAGATGTACCTAAATACATCGCAAGCACTGAATCGAAAAGATTCCTGAACCTGTTGAAGTGTTCAGGCAGGTGCTCACCGCCCCCCTACCGCCCAAAACAAGTTCGCCGCCCCCCTACTGCCCAAAACAAGTTCGCCGCCCCTCAGTACCCCTCTACCGCCCCCACGGGGGCGTTATCGCCCCCGTTGAGAACCACTGATTTAGAGCCTAAACGTAAAAACGCTGCAAGGTCCTTGTCACATGGGTTCATTATTCTATTGGACATACTCGTACCTACAGAAATACTGGCTGTTTATTTATGGTTTCTTTCAAGGGGGGGCTGGAGCATGTAGTTGCGGGCAGCAAAGGGGACGTGGAACAGTGGTGTGTGGCGGGTAACGTAGTCCGGCACGTCTAAATTAATCCTGGCAAGCAGAGCAGGGCAGTCCAGTATGCCATTCGCCATCTTGTGGTAGAACGCCACATCTGCCAGCAGTCTACGGTCCACCAGACTGGGGAGGCCATAATCCGCCGACAGCAGCGCGTAATCCACAGAATCTGCCGGTATCCCCAACTTAATGGCGACACAACGAATGAGTTTACGTTGGACCCTCTCCAGCCTGTCCTTGTGCACCCCATAGAACGGGGACCATACTAGCGTATTCCATGATTGGGCGGACCAAAGATTTATATAGTAGTACTACAGCCTCGACAGAGGAGTGCACCTCTTCAGGAAACCCAGCATTCTAAATGCCCTTGCCGCTACAACATGCACATGGTGGCTAAGCGATAGCCCCCGGTCCAGGGGACTGGGAGAAGCGCACACATGGAAGGAGGATATTTCGATGTTGGCACTATTATGTATGTATTGTATGTATTTGTATTTCTATTTCTTTTGTATTTGTATGTAATGTATTTTTATATGGACGTGTATTTGTATGTAATGTATTTGTATGGTATGTAATGTATTTGTATTGTATGCAATGTATTTGTACTGTATGTAATGTATTTGCATCGTATGGTATGTAATGTATGTGTATTGTATCGTATCTATTGTATCGTAATGTATTTGTAATGTATGTAATTTATTTGTTTGTATGGTTTGTAATGTATTGTATGTAATGTAATGTATTTGCATTGTATGTGATGGAATGTATTTGTATTGCATTGTATGTAATGTATGTGTATGGTTTGTAATGTACTCACATTGTATGTAATGCCTTTGTATTGTATATGTAATGTATTTGTATTGTATGTATTGTAATGTATTCGTATTGCGTTGTATTTAATGAATTTCTATGCAATGAAATGTAATGTAACGCAATGCAATGCAATGTAATGTAATGCATGTAATATATGTAATTTTGTGACATGTATGTATTGAAAGCCTGGAGTGGGCGTTTGGTTGTAGGATTTCCGGCAGCTACCGGATCGAAACAGGCTGTTTCATGTTGAGGGTTGAAAAATGGCAAGCCAAGGAATAGCTTCCACGCCTCAGCGGTATTTACATCAACAACACAACATTCAAAATCCACGTTAGCGGTATTTACATCGGATCCGAGGCCCTCTAATTATGGGTTCCCCAGGACATGAGGATCACTTTCGCGGGTATTTGCCATCGCCCGGTACCGTACCGACTCCTGACTAGGAACCACGAACAGCCCGCTTTCAAAGATTCATTCTGTGACGAATCAAAATTACCGACGATTATTGTCAATACATTACCGGCCACAAACGACCTGAATTTCCTTTCCCTAATTGTATGATTGCCTCTAATCCCCCGATGCCTCTAATCCTAATCAAACGAACTCGTCAACAATTCACGAAGCTATTCGTTCCGCGGAAGCCCTTCGACAATGTAAATACCATTTCCCCTCCCAATTCCATACTCCAGCTTTGATCAAAGTTTTATAATAATTCAGAAAAACTACAAAAAAGGCCATTAAGTGGACTCGATTAGGTTAAGATGCCGCCCAATTACCTACTAACCATCTAACAAAATGACCTTTTAAAACTGGCGTGCCAGTCGGATTTTTAAACGTCCGAATTGCTGTTTGCGTTGGATATTAAAGTTCGTTTCCAATAATCAGAAACAAATATAAAGGGCAAAAACGTCGTTTGCGTATCGTAATAGACGGGTGATCAAGACGAGGAAAAATTGCTCTTTGGAGGCGATCGTGAGTATTTGCTCAGTATCACTAATTCATAATATATGCCAATAATTAGAGGCGGGAGGCGATTTTTATCCCTTTATCCTTAATATTTACTTACCTATTTTATATTTACCTATTTATTTTATTTTTCATTTTTTAGAGAATCCGTTTGGAAAGCTGTTTTTGTAGTGGGTCGGTAATTACAGTGTAAATATTAAGCGAAGTATCGACAATTGATTTAGGACGTTTCAGAGGCTTGAAAACTCAGGCTCGAGCGGTATTTTCAACCGTTCGTCTGTTCGGCGAACCTCTCAACCTCCCAATAATGCGTCGTTTATCGGGATCTGCTGCATGGCCTTTGGTGTCACGGCGACACCAATTTTCCAAGTGTCAGAAAAAAATCAATCTGATTGCATTTTTCAAGTTGATATAAATATATGCATTACTTACCTACTAACAGATTCCAAAAGTTTCCGTATAAAAAAAAAATCTGCCAAGTTGGGTAGGCAGTATAGCGTCCTCACTTATTCCAACATGGACGTGTAGAATCAGTTGGCTAAAAAATGATGAGTCAACATGATGGAATAGCAATATATAGAGTAGTAGTAAGTTACCTGACATGCATAACAGGATCAAACATTTCAATATTTTATGTTCACGCATGCGCAGACGAAAGTTACAGTACGATTCCAATGAAATTCTTGCAATATTATCAAAGTACGTGCGGTTCCTGATCGACCCTCTAAGTTTGAACTCATTTCAACGATATTTAAGGTAGTTATGGGCATTTCAATTATTTCACGTTTACACATGCACAGGCGAAAGTTACGGTACGATTTCAATGATTTTGGTAACGGACCATCTCCAATCCGCGTGCACCATCGAAATTTCATCTCTCGACGAATATTTTACGGGAGTTAGAAGCGTTACAAAGAAATCATGTTCATGTTCGCGCATGTGCAGATCAATGTTAAAATACGATTCTAATGAAATTCATGTGAAACTATCAAAGTATTATTCCTGATCGACTATCCAAATTTGAACTTATTTAAAAGATTTTTAAGGTAGTTATGGGCGTTTCAAATGTTTCACGTTTACGCATGCGGAGACGAAAGTTACAGTACTTTTACAATGAATTTGGTATGGGACCATCTGTGACGCAACTCACACCTACCCGCCAAATTTCAGCCCATTTCGATCTTATTTCGGGTAGTTATGGGCGTTACAAGGAATTACCTCAGACATACTGCCGGACAGACAGACAGACAGACGGAAACGGAACCAAAAATATTCCTCGATGTCTGAATCACAAAATAGTAGTGGAAATTTTCATTTTGGAGGACATAACTTTTTTTCTTTTACTCAATCGCGAATCCAAGGCTTCCCTAACTTCGGTAGTGAGGAAGTTAAAAATCAATTCGCCGTCTACTATTTTATGCTTGTAAAGTCGAGCATGCGATACTACCCGTTATACAGCTTAAAACCAAACACCTGCATTGTCGGTCACTATTATTATTCAAATGGAGAGGATCAAAATTAAATATTTTTCCCGGATTTGGTTCAAGTATGATCCACCTCAGATGTTGTCTAATAACCATCTGTTTCTATTTTCCCAAGAAGTTTTGGAAATACTGTATTTACTCATATTGAAATGGTGTTTTTTCGAGTTCAAAAATGTATAACTAGTTTGCTTCAACGTGCTCCAAGTTGTGCCGGGCATAAATTGTTTGGACTCTAAACGAATGCAACAAGATCCAGATTCTTTACATCATATCGAAAACAGTGTCTCTTGACGTTGTCGTCTGTTCAAACGTGTTAATGGACAAAGGTGAGTTTTTTGCAATGAATCTGGGTAGCTTTTTTTTACTCCCCGTTAGTTTAAATCGTTGTTAGTTCAAAAAGGAGATATGAAGTGCGTTTCGATTGGAAAGTGGCTGAAATTTGGAAGAAAAAAAAAACGGTGAAATTTGGTTTAGCATCGAAATGCCAATTTCAGTTCCAGGAGACCTTCACACTCCTGGTAACGAACCGATACTCAGTGGTTCCTCAAATGTTTTCCAACAGAAATCCATGATCTACTGTTTATATCTATTCATATCTTGGCTTAAAACTCGATGAATTTTTAAATAAATTAATATATTTATAACTACAAGATAAATACCTACTAAATAAATCAATAGCTTTCCAGCGAATGGAGAACAATTTTCGTGCGATGAAAACCAACGAAGTTACTACACCCATAGCAACGGGTTGGTTGCAAGTGAAAACCCTTTTAAAATAGCGTTACGTTTTTTGCTCTTAAAACTGCGTCCCGCAAAATTTGGCTGACCCCCTGTGGTAGAAATATCCATGTCAAAATCAAATTTCCAGGCATGCAGTATTATCAAATGAGCGAATATTCTAAGAAGAAAAAAAGTCTAATCCAGGTACCTCTGCTCCAGGTACGTAGGTACTTTCTTTGCAATTTTTAGCGGATTTTGCCAGTTTTAGCTATCAAAATTCAAATATCCACACTTTTTGAGCACCCAAATTGCTGCCCTACCTAATAGTTCCTTATGATTGTAATAATCAATAATTTGGCCCAATCCGTAATGTTGTACACAGGCTGTCAACAATTTGTGCCACTTTTCCGCCATTTCAGACGACTTTGCGGCGCGGTGCCGGCTTTGGCGCTACTAAATTCACTTTTTCATGACTAGGTACAAAAAAAAAAAACGGCGCCAAAGGGAGCAAAAACTGCCAGGGGTTTTTTAAAAATGAAATTTAGAGGACCTTCTTCAAAAAAATACTTGACTACGTTCGGTGGTGCCCATAAAAATAATACCTACGTGTTTGGTGTTGAAATTCTGGTAAAGTATTGTTTTGTGTGGTACCAGAGGTGAGGTTTTAATAAAAAAGTAACCTTGTACCCCAGGCAACAAAACTTATATATTCAGTGGCGTTTGGCAAGTTTACGAGAAAGATGAATTAAAAGAAAAATACATAAATTAAATTAAGGAGCTCCTTCTAAGCTTAATATACTTATGCGATAATACAATATTACAGAAAAGGTCACTATCGGGAAATTTGGATAGCTATTTTAGCTCGTAAAAAAGTCAATTTCGGTGAAAGGGTTAAGTATGACGATATAGTCTGACCGTTTCGTGGTGGAGGCTTACGTGCGCAGCATCTCGCGATCTTTCTGTCGGCGTACCACCGGGAAGTCACCGGCGAAGGGCAGACGGATGATGGACAGTAGACGGCGGGAGGAGTGTTGCGAGTTCCCGATGCTGCGTGGAAGGTAGCGGTATCACCTGGTACACCAATACGGGAAGTCAGACTATGGGTGGAAAGATGAAGGGGAGAACTGGGATGCTGATGACCCAAATTCAGAGTTCAGAGCAAAAGAATGCTGCCAATAGAGGGTCGTCGGAAAATGGTAGTCACCATGCGGTATCGCCGACGTGGCTGGAGAAGAACTGGCGATCCGGCCGTGCAGTGACGTCATCTAACGGGAATCAATTGGGGATTTGCAGCAAGTCGATTCCGGATCGGGTGACTATTTATCGAAGATCGAAGTCACAGCACATTCACTTATCACTTTTTCCACAAATAACGTCCTTTCACAAAACACGGCGTTCATAGATACAAGATTAAATTACAGAATTACGATCAGGCGTTAACATTTCCGCCCGCCAAAATTGTGAAATTTTTGACATGGTGTTGAAGGAATTAATGAGTTGAGCAAGAGTGTAGGGACCAAAATGTGGGAAGGATCCGGTTGGGAGGACCAAAATGTTAGGATAAAGTTTGTTGAGATTCCTGAGGCCAGCCATTCCTCGGGTCCCCCGCTAATGAAGTGTTGGCGAATTTCTCAGGAAACAGTGGCACAAGTTTGGCGACAGGTCGGCAGAAGGTTGATGAAGGAGTCTTCACAGTCGCGACTCGAACCACTCCGTCTCTTCCTGGATGAACCTCGATGATTCGACCACGAGTCCATTGAAGGATTGGCAGATTGTCGTCCTTCAGGAAGACCAAGTCGCCAACCTGGAGATTCGCAGTTGACTCAGTCCACTTCACTCTCGATTGGAGCGTGGAAAGGTACTCTCTGTGCCAGCGATCCCAGAAGAACTGAGACATGCGTTTGATGAGCTGCCAACGATCTAATCGATTTAGCTGGACATCCAGGAGGTTAGGTTCAGGAACGGCTAGAGGTGCTTCTCCTATGAGAAAATGTCCCGGTTAAAGATATTCACACTCGGAAGCGTCATTCGACAGAGGACAGATAGGACGCGAGTTGAGTACGGCTGCTATCTTAGCGAATAGCGTGGCTAACTCCTCGTACGTGAGTGCAGCATCTCCTACAGTGCGCAGCATAAGGGACTTGACGGATTTCACGCCCGCTTCCCAAATGCCGCCAAAGTGTGGAGCTCGAGGTGGGTTGAAATGCCATTTTATATGCAAAGAAGTGAGCTTTTCCGCTAACTCATCCTGTGTATATTGGTTAGCATACCACTTGTACCACTCGGCTATCTTTCCAGCAGCTGATAAAAAGTTAGAGCCGCAATCAGAGTAGAGATCAGACGGCAGACCTCTAATGGAGACGAACCGTTCTAACGCAGCAAGGAAGGCATCGGCCGTCAAGTTGGTTACAAGTTCCAAATGGATGGCCTTAGTAGTCATGCAGACAAATATGCACAAGTAAACTTTTGATACATGGGCCTTTCGACGTGCTGACTCCTTCATGAGGAACGGACCTGCGAAGTCTAGGCCCGTCTTCTTGAAGGCACGATCAGCTCGAACGCGGTACGAAGGCAAGTCAGCCATTTTAGGAATCAACGATTTGGCTTTGAGCCGATAGCAGCGGTGGCAGTTGAAAGTGCGTCTTCGAATCAGACGCCTGGCTGACGGGATCCAGTATTCTTGCTGCACAAGAGCTTGTAGCAACGAAGGTCCGGGATGCAAATAAATCTTGTGGTAGTGGTCTATTATTAAAGTTGACAAATGGCTTTCAGATGGAAGAAGTACAGGGTGTTTGTGATTAAATGGCAGATCAGCATTAAAAAGTCTGCCGCCCGCCCTGAGGATACCCATTGAGTCAAAAAATGGGTTTAGTTTGACATATTTCTTATTCACCTCAGCTTGCTGTTTTGCTGAAAAGTCATCCTTGAAGAAATAGTGCGACTGTATTGATCTGATGCACAAAACTTTTGCATTATCAATTTCCTCATGCCTTATTATGCCAACTAAACGTTTTGGTGGATTTCGATGTTTGCTGTTGTGTACAAAGCGTAAAATTCTTGCGACTACACGCAGCATTCGGTGAAATGACGAAAATCTTGATGTGAGATCGATGATGAACGAAGAGTTGACTGCAGGAGATTCAGTTACTGAAACCAGCACTGAACTTGGCTTGATTTCAGGGAGATCAGGTTCGATGGGCGGAGAGGAATTTTTCCAAGTGTCTTGAGGATTCTGCAGCCAAGGAGGGCCATTCCACCATAGTTTGTTGGTTAGAAGCTCGCATGGAAGAAACCCTCGAGATCCAGCATCAGAAGGGTTGTCGGTTGATGAAACGTGATGCCAATCAGATACAGACGTGAGATGCAGTACCTGACTAACACGATTGCATACGAACGTTTTCAGTTTATACACCGGAGTGCGTAACCAACTGAGTGCTATGGTCGAATCTGTGAAAAAGCAGGGACTAATTACAGAGGACGGTCCCAAAAGTTCGAGGAAGGATGATATCGAATGATACAATTTGGCTAGAAGTAAACATCCGGACAACTCTAGCCTTGGGATGGTCAGTGTTTGTAGAGGAGCCAATTTGGTTTTTGCTGTCATTAGGTTAACTTTGATCTGTCCACCCTGATCCACTCGGAGATAAAGAGATGCGCAGTAAGCGATTTCCGAAGCGTCAGCAAATCCTATGACTTGGTACGTAGAAGAGGTATCAGAGCAGATGAATCGAGGTATGTTTAATTGCGAGACAATCGGTAATTGCTCTAGAGCCGATGTCCATCTTGATGCAATGTCCTCAGGAATCGGGTCATCCCAATCCTTTCCTAATTTCCACAATTCTTGAATGAATAGTTTCATCATTATTACGAAGGGCGAGATAAAGCCTAGCGGATCATAGATCTTCGCAACAGTGGAACAAATAGCACGTTTGGTGAATATCGGATTAGGTGTCTCCAGGTTATAACTGAAGCAATCATTCTTAGGATTCCAATGTAATCCTAGAATTTTCACGGAAGTGTCATCATTAGGTAGGATGCTTATAGGTTGATCGGTAGTTGTGGAATCAGATACATGTCGTAAGAGTTCGGGACTATTACTTGCCCACTTACTCAATTTAAATTGTGCTCGACCCAGTAAATCGATCAGTTGTCTCTGGAGGATACGCGCATTTTCAATACTATCGCTTCCCGTAACCACATCGTCAACGTAAATGTCCCGATTTAGAATGGTACTAGCTTCCGGGAATAAGGCACCTTCGTCCTTAACCAGTTGCTTGATGACGCGCAACGCTTGAAACGGCGATGACGTGAGGCCATATACCACGGTATTCAACGAGTAGTTATTGAGATTTTCAAAAGGATTGAATCGCCAAAATATTGTCTGGAACTTCCGGTCATCAGGATGAACCCTGATATTCCTGTACATTTTGACAATGTCGGCCACGAGAGCAATCTTATGGGTACGGAAATTTAGCAGCACATCACGTATGTCCGTTTGTAGTTTGGGCCCTACCAGTAGGTAATCGTTTAGAGACCCATTTGAAGATTTAGAAGAACCATCAAACACTACCCTGATTTTTAGTAGACCACGATCAACCTTCATTACATGGTGATGAGGAATTACGTAGGCCGGTGGAGTTGTAGAGATGGTCATGTGTCCTAGTTGTTCATACTCCAGCATGAACTCGTGATATTTCTCACGGAGATCGTCATTTTTTATTAAACGATTCTCCTGATTACGAAACCGCCGCAGGGCTATCGCAAAACTGCCAACAAACTCCGGTGGGTTGGATTGGAATGGAAGCCGGACTCCGTACCTACCGTCATCAAGTCTGTAGTGAGTTGCAGAGAAGTGATCCTCACAATAGCGATCGACTGGATTGACAATATCTACGGGTTTGGGCTCTTCGATTTCCCAAAATTGTTTTAGAGTGGAGTTCAAATCTTCAATACCTGGGCCTGTAACAACTAACGACGTTCCCTGCGAAGGCTGAGGTGATTCTGTGGAAAACTGACCGATAACCACATATCCAAAAATAGTTGGAAATAGCTTGGGTGAAGTTTGGTCAAATTCAACAGGACTGCCAAGCCATATTTGAGAAAATACGTCTGCACCCAGAAGAGCGTCAATGGATTGACTTTGAAACCATTTTGGGTCGGCTAATGGGAATTTAGAGAATTTTTCCCATAAATAACGAGGAAGTGTTGACGTAGGTAGATGAGACGTAATGGTTTTCAATAACAAAGCCTTCATGTTCAACAGAGGTGTCTCCTTGTTTGTAGGTTTCATATCACCGTTGATAGAGTGTTTGACGCCTCCTGAACTTTGACCAATACCTGAGATATTGACATTACACTTGTTAGTCGGCAAGCCTAAGCGTTTAGCGCAAGCATAAGTCATAAAGGAGTAGTGGCTAGCTGAGTCAATTACGATACGAATTAGCTGATAATTTCCTCGACCGTCCCGTACCTCCACAAGTGCCGTACCCAAGATGACGTGACATGTTTGAGCAATAGATGCGTAGGTACCTGGTGAGGTACAATACGATCCGCTAGAGCTGGATGCAGAGGGGGATTCCAAGTTTTGACGGGCTTGAACATTGGTGTCGCACAACATGGAGTTATGCTTTTGTTTGCACCAACGGCAAACCCATTTCGATTTGCAACTTTCAATTCTGTGTGTTATTGACAGGCAGTTTAAACAACCTTTCCAATTGGCTAGCCAAGCCTTGCGTTGCTTGACGTCCGCTCCACAGAACTTCCTACACGATAATAAAGCATGACATTCAGTATTGCAGATTGTACACAGAATCGATGTGTTCGGTTGTTTAGTTTGACTCGGTTTCGACTTAGACTCCTGAGTCACCAGGCTAGATTTGGATTTTTGAAATTGCTGTTGAATTTTCCCTTTATTGTTAGATTTTTTATTGGCCGACTGGCTAACTGAAGGAGAAAAATCAAAGTCGGTATCGGAAGATAACTGCAGAGAGAAATATCTATCTTTGATAAATCTGAACAATTGTTCAAAGGTAGGAAACTCTACATCCTTATGGGCGTTTTGAAACTGTTCTCTAGTCGATCGATCGAGAAGTCTGTAAGCCAGATGAAACAATATGAATTTCGACTCATGTTCAATTCTTAAAAGTTCAAACGAAGATACACTGTCACAAACAGATGTTAGAAAGGATTTTAACGAATCAACCGTTGGTTCCTCTTTGTTGGGATGAAAGTTCAAGACTTGATTGAGATATGCTGTGGCGAGAAGTCGTTTGTTGTCATACGCATCACGAATTGCTTGCCAACATAAAGGGTAATTTTGATCAGAGATTTGATATTTTGTAGCTATACTTCGTGCTGGGCCACTTAAAGATGTTATAAGATAGTGAAATTTCTGAGTTGGAGTTAGTGTCCTATCATCATGCACAATTGATACATAAGTATCACGGAATTTGGGCCAGTTCAAAAGCTCCCCATTGAAGGGAGTCAATTTTATTTCTGGCAACCGAACTGATGTTTCGTGAACTACAGTAGTTTCTAATGACTTGCTTGTGGACTGCGCTGCATGTGAAGGAGGAGAGGTGAAGGTCAAGTACATTGATTTGATTTCATAGTAGTACCTGCGCATTTTGGTTTGAGTTTCACTATCAGAGGATGAAGGAAAAGTGAACGCTAGAACGGCGCCGTCCCCAGACGCCGATTCCTCTGAAAGTACCGCCAAATCGTCGAAACTATCCTCGTACATCGAGTAATACTTTTCGAGGGATAAGTACATTGACTTGAAAGTATTCAAGTACTTGTCCCTCTCTTCCCAAGCTGATTTACCCGTGGTACGAGTGCTGGTGATCTCATTAATTGCAGTGTTGAGCCTACGCTTCAATTTTGCAACGGTTCTTGCTGTACCCTCCATTGTGTTTACAATTTGGATAGGAATGCGGGAAGGGAACAATAGGAAGACGGGAATCTAGGTCACCAATGTCAAGGTCGTCTGTAGCTATTATGACGACAACATAATCATAACAGACGTAAATAATGATGACGTAGATAGTGTTGGTAAACAAACCCAGAGTGATTCGGAATAACAAAGCAATAATCAATCGATAATTTATCGAATAGGTATTGATAATACTTGATAAGTTCCGTATTTGATGGAATTAGCTTGCTTATCGTATGCAGTAGTCGTGCAATATTCTCCGTGATGATAATACCTATTGTAGGTACTGAACGGAATTGTATAACATGAACTAGATAACAACTGTAAGAGAAACTGTATCTGCTTACCTACATCAAAGCATTTCGAATGAAAACTCGAAAACGTCTATGAGAAAGAATGACACGAATAGATCGAGGAGAATATAGGTACCTATTAAATGTATGTTATGGCGTTTGAAACCGTGCATACGTAGGTATTATTAGTATACCAACTTATCAGGTCTCTAAATTAGCTAAAAGAACAAGACGAAAGTACGACTTGAAGCAATTTAGGTATTTAAATAAAAGCCCCTAAAGAAGAGTATGATTTTAGACTGAGTAAAATCCCAAAACAACCACGCTCTGCTACCAAATGTTTTGTGTGGTACCAGAGGTGAGGTTTTAATAAAAAAGTAACCTTGTACCCCAGGCAACAAAACTTATATATTCAGTGGCGTTTGGCAAGTTTACGAGAAAGATGAATTAAAAGAAAAATACATAAATTAAATTAAGGAGCTCCTTCTAAGCTTAATATACTTATGCGATAATACAATATTACAGAAAAGGTCACTATCGGGAAATTTGGATAGCTATTTTAGCTCGTAAAAAAGTCAATTTCGGTGAAAGGGTTAAGTATGACGATATAGTCTGACCGTTTCGTGGTGGAGGCTTACGTGCGCAGCATCTCGCGATCTTTCTGTCGGCGTACCACCGGGAAGTCACCGGCGAAGGGCAGACGGATGATGGACAGTAGACGGCGGGAGGAGTGTTGCGAGTTCCCGATGCTGCGTGGAAGGTAGCGGTATCACCTGGTACACCAATACGGGAAGTCAGACTATGGGTGGAAAGATGAAGGGGAGAACTGGGATGCTGATGACCCAAATTCAGAGTTCAGAGCAAAAGAATGCTGCCAATAGAGGGTCGTCGGAAAATGGTAGTCACCATGCGGTATCGCCGACGTGGCTGGAGAAGAACTGGCGATCCGGCCGTGCAGTGACGTCATCTAACGGGAATCAATTGGGGATTTGCAGCAAGTCGATTCCGGATCGGGTGACTATTTATCGAAGATCGAAGTCACAGCACATTCACTTATCACTTTTTCCACAAATAACGTCCTTTCACAAAACACGGCGTTCATAGATACAAGATTAAATTACAGAATTATGATCAGGCGTTAACAAGTATCAGTAGGTATATAACTTAAATCACTTGGGGCGGAGCAGTGGAAATCCATAGCAAAAAACTACAGGATAAAAATAGAATAGTCTATTTCCACGTAAACTAACAAAACTGTAGACCGGTTTCGGTTGTTAAACCATCATCAGTACACAATAGAATAGATTCTATCAGTTTACGTGGAAATAGACTATTCTATTTTTATCTTGTAGTTTTTTTGGTATCAGTAGGTAGTTGTTTTGATGAGTTTGATAGCATGACGTGGTGTCAAATTGTTCGTAAAACTCACTAGTTCCGCAGATGCCAGTGAGAAGACGTAGGTATTTGGTGTTTTTTCTTGGCATACGTGACGCTACTGTTCAGTGGACCGACTACTTCCCTCCATATATGATTTGAAGTATTTTAAACATTTAAACGATTCTTGTATTATTTAGTGTTCGCGTAAATGTTTTGTTTGCCGAATTCCTTTTGACGAAGAATGACAAGAAGGGAATTCAAAAAAACAAAAGGAACCGTCGGATAAAATTGATAGCAATTACGTGAACGGCAGAGCCTGATTGGGGCTAATAACTTCCATGAAGACCTTTAGTTAGGGTTTTTCGTGTGGCGGGTAAGTGCTAGGGCTAGAAAGGGCAAGGGATACCCGGAAAACGGATACCAAGAACCCACAAATCACTGGCCCACGAGTTCAATGTTTGATGAGACGATGATGTCCCATTTTCATTTTATATGACGTAATAAACCTTGGAATGTTTAATAAACCTGGTACCTAATGTTTAATTATCCTGGATGATTTTCGTTTCCAGTTGAAACTAGCTGGATGACCCGTGCGTTCCACGAGAACGTATTGTGAGAGACGCTCGAGTTATTTTACATTACGTCGCATTGTGGAAATAAAACTGCCTTATTTTCAGGGTTTCAATGGACGAAAACACAGTGTGGGTAACGTAGTTGAGCTATTTTCACACATGAGGGAATTTAGTCATTTTTTCCTGCCATTTACAACTACATAATTGATAGATAGATATTTTTAAATAAATGTGTCTATCTCATTTGCTTTTAACTACTTCGTATTATTTGTACCCTGACTGAACTGATCGATGGTTATCTGAATTACGACAGACAAAAATATTGATATTGAATAATAACTGAATCAAAAACCTAACATGGCAAAAGGTCGGGGTGGAAGCAGTAGCAGAGGTAGTGACTGAGCAGTCCGTGAGCGCCCTCTGACGTCATCACCTCGAGCGCCTGAGCCCTTGACCCCCTACAGTATCCGTGTTTATTATTATATATATAGAGTGAAAAAATCGATGTCCTCCAAAATGAAAATTTCCGCCAACATTTTGCGTTTCAGACACCAGGGAACATTTTTGGTTCCGTGTTTGTCTGTATTTCTGTGGTAATTCCTTGTAATGCCCCTAACTACCCGAAATAATGGTTGAAATTGACTGAAATTTGGTGGGTAGGTGCGGGTTGGGTCACAGATGATCCCATAGCAAAATCATTGAAAAAGTACTATAACTTTCTTCTGCCCATGGGCAAACGTGAAATAATTGAAACGCCCATAACTACCTTTAATATCGTTGAAATGAGTTCAAACTTGGAGGGTCAATCAAGAATGACACTTTGATCGTTCCAAAAGAATTTCATTCGAATCGTAATGTAACTTTCGTCTGCGCATGCGCGAACATGAAATATTGACCATTTTTTTGTAACGCTTTTAACAACGCGAAAATAGTCGTACACAGATGAAGTTTCGAAGGTACACGCGGGTTGGTTTGCAGGTGGTGCGAAACCTACCCAACTAGTCTATACTTTCATTTGATTGAAGTGAGGAAGCTACACTGCCTACTCGAATTGGCAGACGTTTTAATTTTCTTATTTACTTATTGAAAAATAGAAATACCAAATTAATGAAAATATAATGTTAGATATTGGTTTATAGTATCCATGTTTCCGTTAATTCACAGAAGATACTTACCTACGTTCAATAGACTCTGTGACAAATTACTTATGTTCCATCTCGCAATAAAGAGATTCGGGCATTCCCCGTTCAACCGTCATGGCGACCGCGTTTTATTTTACCACCCAAGTTTATCCTTTCTCATCCGCCCCTCATTATTAGCTTTCTATGCGATTTATAGCAGATATAAACAAATGAACAAAATGACCGTGTGATGAAAGTGTGATTAAAAATTAAAAAATAAATTTATTTACTCGCGTTAGCGCACACTTCAGTTGGATCGGTGCAATGTTTAGTTCTCATTGCGACACTGGGAACACCGAGCTGCTTTCTCTCATCACGCGAAAATCAGGGTGGGCCCTGCTGATCAGTAACAGGACCTGCAGAACTCCTCGTTGCAGATCCTCACGAGGGGATCTCCGTTGAGTTGGCACCCTCGACGTCCACCTTGACCGTTGGTTCTTCCCCTAATGCCCTCGCACAATGCTCAGGGCCTCAGCTAATGCTAATCAGGTGTCGAAACGTACCCGTTGGGTAATTCGGGTTAATTGTGGCGTCCACAAGGAGGGTAGACGCCATTTTGGGGACTGAGGGAGAGGACTAGTTTTTTGGGTGTCACACACTGGTGTTGAAACACTATTATCTATAGCAAACTAGTTTCGGGGTTGAGAAGATAAATATTATTTAATGCGCCACCCCAATTTAGGCCCCGGTTTTTATAACTATAATTACAATCTCTCTACAAAGGAATTTCCCAATGTAGTTCGCCATACTGCGAGATAAAATCATATACAGGGTGCTCACACTTCAAATTGAACACCTTCTGGAGATCGATTCTGCAAATAACATCCAACAAATATTTCCTCAACGCAATCTTTCAATCCCTTATCTTCGGGAGTTTTTTCACGTTTAAAATATTGTCTTCGTGTTTTTGACCTTATATCACTACAGCGGCCATAACTCCGTCAAATTGCACTGTAAAAATTAAAATAAGGAGGCCGTCGAAAAGAGCGTCAAATTTCCCATCAGAGCATGGCCTTAACAAGAATTTTGGAGTACAGTCAGTGGGCTAAAAAATTTTAATGAAAAGACGAATTTCTCATATATTATTAAACCACTATTTTCTCAAATGGTCCACATCTCAAAAATAATGGGTGATTGAACGTGCACGTGACCATAAAAACTTCCCTAGAATCTAAGATTTTCAAACGGGGTGGTTATTTTTCATTTTACTAATTAAATTAATTACTAAGAAAAGAAGGTAATTTAATTATGGAAGAAACCCCTTTTGAATGCCAAAAAATTGTGTTTTTCGAGGAAATGGAGTGTTTTAGGGTATTTATGACGACCTGACCGTGACTACCTAGGAGTTAGGTGTCGTTTTCTACATAATTTTTCACGCTGACTCAAATGGTGACAATCCCGAACAGTGAAAAAAGCTGCAAAGCCCGCGTCACTTGGGTTTCTATTGGACTTAGCTACAGAAATGTTGGCTGTTCATTTATTTATTTCATGTGCAATAATTGAAATAGCTATTTTTGATGGTTTCCACCAATTCTGGCCCCCAAAAACAAGAATTGGGCTCCTGTTTTTAACAACTTATCTTTGTGAATTGATAGTGCAATTTAATTGCCTTGATTCACCTGCTGATACTACTTTTAGTGTTACTGTACAAATTTATGGTGATTTCAGACAACTCCCCAGGTTTTCGACTCATATAAGAAATTAATTTTGAGAGCTGAACATTCGTTAAAACCTCAATTCATCACTCTTTGGTTAAAATCGTCGTTATATTCGGTCTCCTCGCCTTAAAGAACATGGAAAACGATGCCTCACAAGCTCATGTTACTAAAACACCAAAAAAACTATATTTTTCTCCCATAACACCCCTGGGTATATTCCGATCGGGCTGCAAAGTTTCGGGACACAACTAGGGCCAAAACGGAGCATTTGGGCAAAACAACGAATTTTTTAGACGGGAAATAAAGTAAATATGGATGATACGGCGTACGGCAGGCGGGCATTGCATTTTCTGATTCTACGCATAGGTATTGGAACGTAAAAGAAAACTTTTTTGAGGGAGTGTTATACAATTTTTTGCTGAGCGAATACATAGGTTTATTATTCGCAGAATAATGAACCAAAAGGGTTTTTGGAGGTTTTAATGAACATGAGCTTGTGAGGTATCGTTTTCCATGGTTTTTAGGGCGGGAAGACCAAATATGAAGTTGATTTTGAACAACGAGTGAAGAATTTATTGAGGTTGTAGCTCCCAAAATTCATTTTTTATGAGTCAAAAACCTGGGAAAACGTCTGAAATCACCATGAATTTGTATAGTAACATTAGAAGTAGTATCGGCAGGTGAATCAAGACAAATAAATGGCACTATCAATGATCAAAGATAATTCGTCAAAAATGGAAAAGTAATTCTGGGTATTTCTGGGGGCCAAAATTTGTAGAAACCATCAACCATAGCTATTTTAATAATTGCACATGAAACAAACAATAAACGAACAGCCAACATTTCCGTAGGTATGTCCAGTAGAATAATTAATAAACCCATGTGACATGGACTTTGCAGCGTTTCGGAATCAACGCGCCTTAGGAGAAAAAATGTTGAGGGGGCGTTCCAAAATACTTTCCCTAACCGAATACATAGGCAAGTTATTCAGAGAATAATAAACCAAAAAACGCTGCAAAGCCCTTGTCACATGGGTTTATTATTCTACTGGACATACCTACAGAAATACTGGCTGTTCATTTCTGTTTCTTTAATGTGAAATAATTGAAATAGCCGAAGTAGCTATTTCTGATCCACAATTTTGGCCCACAAAACAAGAATTAGGTACGCTCCTTTTTTTTCCATATCATCTTAGATCATTGATACTGCCATTTAATGGTCTTCATCCACATGTTGACACTTTTTCTAGTGTAATTATACAAACTGATGGTGATTTCAGACGATTTTCCAGGTTTTTGAGTCATAAAAAAATCAATTTTGGGAGCTGAACGTTTGGTGGGACCTCGATTTTCCACTCTTTGGTCAAAATATACTTCATATTCGGTCTTCTCGTCCCCAAAAACATGGAAAACGATAACTCAAAAGCTCATGTTACTAACATGTTACAAAAACACAAAAAGTACCTATTTTTATTCACATTTTCACTCATAACACCCCTGGGTATATTCCGATCGGGCTGAAAAGTTTCGGGACACAACTAGGGCCCAAATGGAGCATGTGTGCGAAAGGACGGCTTTTTTAGACCGAAAATGAAGCCTGTACACGTGATACGGCGGACGGCGGACGGCGTACGGCGGACGGACATTGCATTTTGGTTTATTATTCTGTGAATAATACACCTATGTATTCGCTCAGCAAAAAATTTTTATAACACCCCCTCAAAATTTTTTCTTTTCCGTTTCAAGGTGTGTAGATTCCAAAAATGCAATGTCCGTCCGCCGTCCGCCGTACGCCGTACGCCGTATCACGTCTACAGGCTTCATTTTCGGTCTAAAAAAATCGTTCTTTCGCACACATGCTCCATATGGGCCCTAGTTGTGTCCCGAAACTTTTCAGCCCGATCGGAATATATCCAGGGGAGTTATGAGTGAAAATGTGTATAAAAATAGGTACTTTTTGTGTTTTAGAAACATGTTAGTAAAATGAGCTTTTGAGGTATAGTATTCCATGTTTTTGGGGACGAGAAGACCGAATATGAAGTCGATTTTGACCAAGGAGTGGAAAATTGAGGTTGTACCAGATGTTCAGCTCCCAAAATTGATTTTTTATGAGTCAAAAACCTGGGAAATCGTCTGAAATCACCATCAATTTGTATAATAACACTAGAAAAAGTGTCATCACGTGGATGAAGACGATTAAATGGTACAATCAATGATCAAGGGTAATTTGAAGAAAAAAAAGGAGCGTAGTACCTAATTCAAGTTCTGGGGGCCAAAATTTGTGGAAACCACCAGAAATAGCCATTTGAATTAATTTACATGAAAGAAACAATAAATAAACAGCCGGCATTTCTGTAGACCAATAAAATAATAGAATAATAAACCCATGTGACAAGGACTTTGCAGCGTTTTTGGAATCTACGCACCTTGAAACGGAAAAGAAAAAATTTTGAGGTGGTGTTATAAAATTTTTTTGCTGAGCGATTACATAGGTGTATTATTCACAGAATAATAAACCAAAACGCTGCAAAGTCCTTGTCACATGGGTTTATTATTCTATTGGAGTTCTAGAGATTCTTGTTGGCAGTTAAATTTATTGTTTCTTTCATGTGGAATGATTGAATTAGCTATTCCTGATGATTTCCACCAATTTTGGCCCCCAAAACATGACATATTTAGGTACACTTTCCCCCCCCCCCCCCCAGATCATCTTTGATCATTGGTAGTGCGATTTAATGGTCTTGATTCAGCTGTTTACACTTTTTCTAATGTTAGTATACACATTGATGGTGATTTCAAACAGTTTTCCAGGTTTTTGACTTTAAAAAACCAATTTTGGGAGCTGAACCAATGGTAAAACCTCAATTTCCGCGTCTTTGGTCAAAATCGACTTCATATTCGGTCTTCTCGTCCCCAAAAACATGGAAAACGATACCTCAAAAGCTCATTTTACTAGCATGTTGCTAAAACGCAAAAAGTACCTATTTTTACACACATTTTCACTCATAACACCCCTGGGTATATTCCGATCGGGCTGAAAAGTTTCGGGACACAACTAGAGCCCAAATGGAGCATGTGTGCGAAAGAACGACTTTGTTAGATCTAAAATGAAGCCTGTACACGTGATACGGCGTACGGCGGACGGACATTGCATTTTTGGAATCTACGCACCTTGAAACGGAAAAGAAAAAATTTTGAGGGGGTGTTATAAAAATTTTTTGCTGAGCGAATACATACCTAGGTGTATTATTCACAGAATAATAAACCAAAATGGGAAACCACTTTCGTCCTGGACTCCGAGAATCAATTTACTAGACAGAGTAATATCTTGAAACGACGAGGAATTGTACACGAAACAGCCTTTGTCAAGATCAAAACTGCATGACGTGAGGAAGTTTTTTGAAACTTAGGTATACCTAGCCAACTGATTAAAACTACCTAAGTCCTACTTCGAAATCGTCCCTAATTCCTAGGGCTTCGTGAAAGGGTTCGTGGATGAAAACCCTGATTCCACACCAAGGTTTTCTCTTGACTGGCAAGTTACCCTTTGAATGAAAAACAGGTTACGGACATTCGTTACCCCTCCACACGTCATACATAATGGTTAGGTAAACGCGAGGACTCATCTACCGGCGGAGGGGACAGTTGAAAGACGTTGCCCAACCGGCCGAGAAGGGACGCAGTTCGAGTAACCCTTGCTCATTTCGTATGCGCAAGCGCAGTCAAAGACAATCGGTCACTCGGTTTCGGGTCTCCTCAACCTGTTTTCACCCCAAGCTCCAAGGGTTCTTCCCCTTCACCGAACAGCCCCTAATGCTTTCGATAATAAGTAGGTACCTACCAAGCAATTTTTCTCAACTTTTAGCGAATTTTCAAAGAAAATGAAGCTATTGCAATGGCTTCGAAATTTAAATAATATAAATTTTTGGAAATTTTCTTCATAGAAATCCGTTTCAGACCATTCTAAAACGATTCCTGAAATTTAACACTTTTTTATATGTATATATATATATATGTGTCACTCCAGACGATAACTCTCGATAGAATTGAGATAAACAGCTCAAATTTGCACAAAAAATCTATCTTGGCAATCGAAAGGCTAAGTTCGAAGATGGGCGAAATTGGCCTACTCTAAGGAGGGTTTTGGCGCATTTAAAGTGCGCAAAAATTACCCAAAAATCCCCAAAATGTTATTTTCCAACAAGTGACCCCTCATTTTAAAGGTTTTTGCACGCTGAACACGATGGTGGAATCGGATTTTAGATATCTTGATTCGTTCTCAAATTAGAGCATTTAAAGTGCGCAAAAATTACCCAAAAATCCCCAAAATGTTATTTTCTAACAAGTGACCCCTCATTTTAAAGGTTTTTGCACGCTGAACACGATGGTGAAATCGGATTTTAGATATCTAAATCCGTTCTTAAATTAGAGCATTTAAAGTGCGCAAAAATTACCCAAAACTAGGATAATCTTTAAACTCTTACCCCCCCCCCCCCCCACCCCCTTAGAGTGGTCAGATTGAAAAATGTGAGAAGTATTAATTGAAGACGAGAGTTCGAAGCAAAAAAGGGGGAGGCAAACGATTAGTACAACTCCTTGAATTTCCCATTTGACATATACCTAATTGTTATGATACCTTCATAGATAGACAAGTACCGGCCCACGTATTACTAGAAGGAAGACGAAAGAAAAAATCTATTTCAAATTATTCAATTTAGGTACTAACAGTAGGAGGAAGAAGGTTAGGTAGGTATCTTATCAATTTATTATCAGTATCATACGAATATTTGATATTCAAAGGTAGGTAGGTACTTAACATGATAAAAATAATATCAATGAAGAAGGAAGGATCTACCTACCTAGTAGAGCAAATCTTGAACTGGTTTTAGATACCAGGCCTGAAATCGTAGTCAAGAGGAAAGGCCATTCAGAAGGAACAAGGAATCTACTCATAACAAACGGTAGAATCAGGATGGACAAAACGTACAAATTAAAATAAATACGAAGAGAATATACATAGAAAACCAAATTTTAGACCGAAGTTTTCCTTTATTCAAAACCATAGCCATTAATTCGAATATTTCTTTGAAAATTCGCTCATTAAGTCATGCTGCATGACTGGTTTTTTTTTCTTGCATTTTTCTCTAGGATGACCCCAAGAAACTCAAATTTGGCCCTCTATTATGGGATTTTTTTCTGTTATCTACTTATTATATTATAGGTTCCTAGTCATTTTCTCTTTTTAGGCACCGTTATAGGGAGTGGGGTAATGCCGTGCACCTTACTGTGGCATGCTACAATAGAAAGACGGAACGTCATAAAGATGATTATTTTACATGAGTGGCTTTGGAATTTATTCCACATTGAGTGTGCAAAAGCTTTGCCCTCTCGAAGCATTACTAACAGAATTACAGCCCAAATTGTGAAAAAAGTGCTTTGCACGGAATTACCCCCACTGTCGGTTAATGCCGTGCATGCCTTGGTTAATGCCGTGCACTGAGTTTTTTTCCTCCTCTTCTGTCATTCAGCCATGTTTTTCTCACTGATTTTGAAGGTAAATCTTTTGATATGTTTAATACACATAAAAACTGTCAATTAACTTTATTATAAATGAACAATGGCTAGAAAAATGACTAAATAATTAAACCATTTAAAAAAATGCGTTTGAAAAAATTGGCTTTCTATCTCATGCAATTTCAGTCTTGAATTTCTTAAATCAGGAGGGAGATATCGTTAGAATTAGGTGTTTTATGAAACTCTACATGAAACTTAGGTATTTTATGAGATTTTTTGAGAAAAAATGGTGGAAACAACTGAAAATTTTGAACTAGGGGTAATGACGTGCATTTCGACAGTGCACGTCATTACCCCAACTCAGTGCACGCCATTACCCCGGTGTTTACATTTTTGATCACTTGTTCACGCTGACGGCAATTTGCGCAAAGCGAAATTTTGATTATCGCATCAGAAAGCTAATGGAGTTCTGTATTGAACCACGCTGGGATATCGAAGAAAGTATTGAAAATGGTATTTACAGCGCTTATTTCCCGAGACTCAAAACAAAGATGAAAAATGGCTGAATCACATTCACAGCAGTAACGGCAAGTGGGATTACCTTAGCAACAAGTGAATGCTAGAAATTCGTTCCCACGTCTCCCACAAGGATTTAAGTACCTTTCCGCCTCAATCGAGAGCCACATTCTGAGAACTGTCGTGTACGGCATTACCCCATTCTCCCCTATACGACATAGCGATTTTTGCTTCCTCACTACCGAAGGTGGGGAAGCTTTGTGTTCGTACAAGAGTCGAAACAAATTTATATCATCCAAAATGAAAATTTCCACTCGCATTTTACGTTTCAGTCACCAAGGAACATTTATGGTTCCGTGTCTGTCTGTCTGTGGTAATTCCTTGTAACGCCCACCACTACCCGAAATAATGGTCAAAATGGGCTGAAATTTGGAGGGTAGGTGCGGGTTGGGTCACAGACGGTCCCATACCAAAATCATTGAAATCGTACCGTAACTTTCGTCTGCGCATGCGCAAACGTGAAATATTTGAAATGCCCATAATTACCTCAAATACCGTTGAAATGCGTTCAAACTTGGAGGGTCGATCAAGAATAATACAAACGAAAATGTATTACAAAATTCATGTATGTACTAAAAGTATTGGAACCATTGCACTTTATCGGTAAATTCGCTAATAATTAGCATGGAGGGGGGGGGGAGGGGGTGTCAAGGAGGCGCTGTACAGTGGTGAAATCACTGTGAAACAACGATTTGGGAAATGGAACGAGCGAATTCGGTTTGCGTCGCCAACTGTTTTAATTACGAGAAACTCTACGAGAGGAGCAAGTTGAGTTGGATCAACAATAATTAGAAGTTGTGGCTCCGAAGAAACTGTGCGGCGGTGAAACGTGGTGAAATGCGGCTGTGGCGTTGAAGGGGAGGGGCGGGGTGGGTGGGGTGGGGAGGGGGGGGATCTTAATCCATCAGGGAGGGCGACCGTGTGTGCTTTGGTAGTTTAGCAAATGGCAGCGGGGAGGCGGTGAGACTGAGGAAAACAGGGGAAAAAAGGGGAAAGAAAAGAGACAGAAAGCGCAATTAAGGTCCGGTGTGTTGGTCAGTGTTAATCAACTTGGCAATATTGATTGGGAGGATGAAGGGGGGAGGGGGGATGAGAGCTCTGAAAGGCGGTGTGCATCGGTGAGGGGAAGGGGAAGGGGAAGGGTGTGAGAAGGAAATAGGAAAAGAGCCGAAGGAAAACGGGGTCTACAGCTACGGGGTTGTTCCGAGCTGCGGTTCCGAGGGTGTTCTAATTGCTCGGGTTACCGCTCCAACACGTCCGTTCGGCGCAAACAGAACAAAAAGTACACAGGTAATTACCACAGCCACTCGGCCCAACTCTGGACAAACCGTCAGAACCGATCAAAAACCGTTGAAACCCGCCGAAAATTGATTTTAAATTCACCTGAAGTGGTAGGTACAGAACGTTGCATCCGGACAACGACGAAAAAGTCAACAAATTTTAAAATAAATGTTCAAAATCGCTAAAAATGGGTAATAACTGTTGAAAGCGCCAAAAATCGAAATAAATTCACACAAAAAATGTATAGAATGGTTAAATCAACTAAATTATCCTAATGTCAACGGATTGGAAAATTCGTCCATATGGTCATGCTGCATGACAGGGATTTTACCCTCAGTTTTTAGCGAACTATCCGAGAAAACAATATGACGTCCCGTGGGGGCAAACAGAACAAAAAGTACACAGGTAATTTATTACCACAGCCACTCGGCCCAACTCTGGATAAACCGTCAGAACCCATCAAAAACCGTTGAAACGCGCCGAAAATTGATTGTAAATTCACCTGAAGTGGTAGGTACAGAGCGGTGAATCCAGACAACGACAAAATAATTGTAAATAATTTTAAAAACAAATTTCCGGTCGCTAAAAATGGGTAAAAACGGGCGAAAACGCCAAAAATCGAAATAAATTCACCAAACAAGTATAGAATGGCGAAACCGACTGAATTATCCAAAAGTCAACTGTTTGGAAAATTCGTCCATAAGGTCATGCTGCATGACAGCGATTTTCCCTCAGTTTTCAGTTTTCAGCGAACTATCCGAGAAAACAACATGACGTCTCGTGGGGGCAAGCAGAACAAAACGTACACCGGTAATTACCACAGCCAGTCGGCCCAACTCTGGACAAACCGTCAGAAACGATTAAAAACCGTTGAAAACCACCGAAAATATTGATTTTAAATTCACCTGAAGTGGTAGATACGGAACGTTGCATCCAGACAACGACGAAAAGTCAACAAATTTTAAAATAAATGTCCAAAATCGCTAAAAATGGGTAAAAACTGTTGAAAGCGCCAAAAATCGAAATAAATTCACACAAAAAATGTATAGAATGGTTAAATCAACTAAATTATCCTAATGTCAACGGTTTGGAAAATTCGTCCATATGGTCATGCTGCATGACAGGGATTTTACCCTCAGTTTTTAGCGAACTATCCAGAAAACAATATGACGTCCCGTGGGGGCAAACAGAACGAAAAGTACACAGGTAATTACCACGGCCACTCGGCCCAACTCTGGACAAACCGTCAGAACCCATCAAAAACCGTTGAAACCCGCCGAAAATTGATTGCAAATTCACCAGATGTGGCAGATACAGAAAGATGAATCGGGTCAATGAAGAACGCTGCAAATTATTACACAACGGTTTATTATTTACCTGTACAGATGGGCAATTCAAATGGGCTGGATTCAATAATCCAATTATTAATTATTTGCAGTTATTCATGAAGGTTTGTTCAAATTACAAAATTACCTATAAACAAAATTCAAAACAGCCTTCATTTTTCAAATGAAATTGTAGTGATTGAGGAGGAGACAGACGAGTCGATCGCTTGATTGAGAATGGTTCATTTATTGGTGGCACCTGGCTCTTTTATATCCCCCTAACATTATCAGAGGGGGGTCGGGGGGTCCCCATTCTGAGATAATACATGTCTACACATAGTGTAGGTTGTGGAGGAGCAGCCGATCACAACACTGCTCCCCCCAGAATTTAAGTAACGTATTTGACTTGACTTTGACTTGACTTTATTTATTGGCAAAATATATAAACAATTTTAGGTAATATTACAAAATTTGCCCACCGAAGAATAAGTTCGAGAGAACTTGTGCTCTTCGGAGGAGTTCAAGTGACATTGACTCATTGAGACTATAAAATCAACAAAGGCTGATGCAAAGCCAAAAAGAACAACGTAAATTAACAATATATTATCATGTTAACGATGTAAAGAATAAATCAACAAGAAAATCAAATAATCATTAATAAGTACTAAACAAGAAAAAAAGACGTAGACATTAAAAAGTGACCAGAGTGCAACAGAAGCAGTAGGTATCATACACAGCTATTTAATAGTTTCTTAAAATTGGACAGGCTGGAAAACGAAAAAATATTAATTTCTTTTTGATATAGAGTTCTAAGAGCAGTAACATATGAATTTCTCTTATAGAACTCAGTATTTATACTAGGAAGAAGGATACGAGAATTATTATAGTTACGGGTAACAAAAGCAGATGAAAGATGTCGTGAATCAATTCCAGTGCCAAAAAGATGTAAACAAGATTGAAGATGATAAATTTGATTAATCTTTCTAACTTCAAAAGATTTAAACAAAAGTGAGGAAGAATATCTAGAGTTCTTATTCAATATAATTCTTAATAATTTATTTTGCACGATTTGTACCTTCTTAATGGCTGATTTACACGCTGAACCCCAAAGTACTATTCCGTATTTGATAATAGAAAAAGCTAAACCATAATAAACAGTTTTAAGTTGGCTTTTTGAAAGGAACTTACGTGTCTCCTTAAAAACATAAAAGAGCTTACGCAATCTTACTATAAGTGCATCAATATGCTTCTTATAGCTCAAGTGGTTATCAATTTGTACTCCCAAATATTTACAATCGTCACTATATGGAAGCAAAATACAATTGCAATCGGCATCATTCCTCAGACAAGAAAATTTTAAATGGAACTTAACTCCATAGTTTGATGGAAAACCTTTGTTTCCAATTGAAAACCGGAGGACAGATGTTTTTTCCACATTTAGGCATAATTTATTCAAATCAAACCAGCATTTTATACGAAAAACATTATAGTTAATGGTGCGGATCAAATCATTATAATCATTACCCCTAAAAATAATCGAAGTATCATCCGCGAATCCAAATAGCTTACCATCAATATCAAGATTCATCAGGTCATTTATATAGAGTAAAAAGAGGATGGGACCTAACACAGTGCCCTGAGGCACTCCACAGGTAACAGTTATTTCGTCGCTTAAAGAATTCCCCACTCTAGTAACCTGTGGGCGACCATACAGGTAAGACTTAATCAAGTCCAAAGGTAAACCTCGAATGCCAGTACTATAGAGCTTATTACACAAAATCCGATGGTCCACCGAATCAAAAGCTTTTTTAATATCTAAAAAAAATCCAAAAACATAGAAGCCTTCATCGAGCTTTTGTGAAACAAGATTATTTAAATGATATAAAGCATGGTCCGTACTTATACCTTTCTGAAAACCATACTGATTTTTCGAGATGATTTCATTATTCGTTAAAAACTTTACCATCCTAGCTTTAATGCACTTTTCAAGTATTTTTGACAAGGATAGAGTTAAAGCAATCGGCCTGTAATTTCCCATTTTGCTTCTTTCTCCTTTTTTAAAAAGAGGCACGACAACAGTCTTTTTAAACGCCGTTGGAAATTTTCCGCTCGAAAACGCTATGTTGAAGATGAATGAAAGTGGAGCACTAAGCAGGACTGCCCATCTCTTCAATATGTAGTTACTGATATTGGATTCCGTGAAAGAGCATGATGGATTCAGTTCCTTCATATAATTTACAATTTCTAAAGAATCAACGGGGGACAAGAACAACGAGGAACATGGCGAATTAGACGCATGATGGAAACTATGCACAAAGTTATCGGGAATATCATTAGAAACATGGACCTCCTCCGCGATCCCAGCTCCGACAGAAGAAAAGTACGAATTGAAATTTTGTGCAACTTGCAAATCATCATTTACAAGAACACCAGAATCATCCCGAATATTCCTTAACGTAGATGCACACCAATCTTTCTTTCTGTTTGAAGCTAAATTTACCCTATCCCATAAAACTTTAGGATCTCCTTTACTTTCATCCAACAGTTTAGCAAAATACATACATTTAGCCTTCTTTATAACCGCATTCAAGACATTGCGATATTTTTTGTAATATTGATTCAACACAACATCAAAAGGTCGCTTCTTATTTTTTTTACTTAATTTATCTCTATTTCTAATAGACACAAGTATACCCTTAGTATTCCACAATTTCAGCTTTTTAAATTTCCTCTATTTGGTTAAATTTCCTCTTTTTAAATTTAGTTAAATTTTGTTGTTCGTGCCGTTGCGGTGGCGGTTGTCGGGCGTGGGAGGTGCGTGTGCTGGTTGCGGTGGTCCGTTGTGGCTGTCCGGGTTGTTGTCGTTGGGGGCGGTACGTTTGCGGCGTTTGAAGAGCCGGGATGTAGGTTGAGTGCGTGGGTACGGCCGTGGCGGCTGATCGGGCGGGGCGTTGTTGCGGGCGCCAGGTGCATGGGGTGCGGCATTTTTGTGCTCGGGGGTCCCATGTGCGGCGGTAGAAACACGAGCCGTTCGTCGCGCGGCGTGTGGTCGGTCGTGGCTGCGTCGGCGGTCGCTGTTGTCGTCTATTCGAATCACACGAACCTCTTCGGTGACGGTAGCCACTCGGGGAGGGGGGGCGAAGGGTATGAGGCGATCGGCGAGAGCAGCGAGTTTCGTAAGATCGGGTTCGTCGTGCGCCGCGAGGTGAAGGCGAAGGTTGTCGAGAAGGGCTCGCAGAAAAAGCTGCCGGTTGAGCGGGGTCGAGGTGTCGGCCGGTTGTGCTCTACGGGCGAGAACTGACGGTAGCTCGTCGTCGGAAGTCGGTTCGGAGTAAGGCGGTGAGCCGGGAGCCGTCGGACGGTGCGTGTGCGGCCAGAGGGCGAGTTTTCGATATCCAGTAGCTGTTGTCGTTCGATGATGCCAGCCGCTAGTAATTCGCCGAGATGGGCCGACGCTTTCGCGTTAAGGTCCGGTGATATTCGGCGAAATTTTGCGTGGCATGGAGGTCCCTTCGTGACGATGTGATGTTCTACGCGTTGCGGTGTGTCGGCCGGGAGGGCTCTACGGAGTCGGCGGGCGAGGACTGACGGATTCTCGTGCTCGGAAGTCGGTTGGGGTCGGCGTAGAGGTCCGCTTGTCGGGGCTCGAGGGCGAGGAAGGCGCGGGCGAATTTAGCATGCGGCGTCGTGAGTCAATGTGATCTCGAGTTGGGCGAATCAGACGTGCGGGAATGCGGGGTCGTACGGCCGGAGCTGGAGCGTTGATGTCAGTGGAGTTGTTTCTGCGGGTGTCGGTGGTGTCGGGTCCGTTTTGGTTTATTATTCTGTGAATAATACACCTATGTATTCGGTCAGCAAAAAAATTTTATAACACCCCCTCAAAATTTTTTGTTTTCCGTTTCAAGGTGCCTAGATTCAAAAAATGCAATGTCCGTCCGCCGTCCGCCGTCCGCCGTACGCCGTATCACGTGTACCGGCTTCATTTTCGGTCTAAAAAAGTCGCTCTTTCGCACACATGCTCCATTTGGGCCCTAGTTGTGTCCCGAAACTTTTCAGCCCGATCGGAATATACCCAAGGGTGTTATGAGTGAAAATGTGTGTAAAAATAGGTATACTTTTTGCGTTTTAGCAACATATTGGTAACATGAGCTTTTGAGGTATCGGTTTCCATGTTTTTTTGGACGAGAAGACCGAATATGAAGTCGATTTTGACCAAAGAGGGGAAAATTGAGTTCTACCAAATGTTCAGCTCCCAAAATTGATTTTTTATGGGTGAAAAACCTGGGGCATCGTCTGAAATCACCATCTGTTTGTATAATAACCCTGGAAAAAGTGTCAACACCTGGATCAAGACGATTAAATGGCACTACCAATGATCAAAGATAGTTTAAAAAAAAAACGTACCTAATTTGTGTTTTAGGGGCCAAAATTAATGGAAACCATCAGAAATAGCTATTTCGATTATTACGCATAAAAGAAGCAATAAATGAACAACAGCCAACATTTCTGTAGCTATGTCCAATAGAATAATAAACCCATGTGACAAGGACTTTGCAGCGTTTTTTCGATCTCTTTGTAGGCGCCAGTCCCGGAGAGGTGTCGTCTGGAAGTGAGTCTCTCGCAGGCGTCCGTGAGCGTTATATAGAAAACGCTAGGTAGGGCGGTGAAGCGGGGAGTCGCTGCGGTCTCCGTTGACGCTGGCGTCGGGGTGGGGCGGCGCTGTGGGGCGGCGCTGTGGGGCGTCGGAGTGGGGCGCGTGTGCCGGGCGTAGTGCTGCGGAGGTGGGGCTCGTCGCAGACGGTCGGCGGGCGCTGAGCGGCGTTGTTCGTCGTCGGAAGTCGCTGTCGTCGCACCGCGGTCGCAGACGGCGGGCGGAGGCTGTGCGCTGCGTGTCACCACTCGGGGTCACCAGTGTAGTGATTAAGGATGGAACAGACGAGGCCGAAAGTTAGCTTGAGAATGGTTATGTATTTGTTGGCCCCTCGGCTCTTTATAGGCCCCTGACATGATCAGAGGGGGGTCGGGGGGTCCCCACTCTGAGGTACAACATGTATGTACATTACATTGGTTGTGGAGGAGCAGCCGATCACAACAGAAATAATATCGCAGAACAACTAACTCGACTTCATACAGCCATCCTTGATTATAATCAGGTGCTCCCTAGTGATGATATAATATAATATTATTATATTATCTGGCCCGGATATATACCGTTTCATTCACGATCATGTTGACGAAGCTTTTCGGTGCAAATGAACGACTGTTCGTACAATGCTCCGGGTGGTCTCAAAAAATTATTCAGTTTAAGATCAATTAATTTAAAAACGAAAAAAAACCACGCCCTTCTATTGAAAGTTTTCGAGCTAAGGCGTTCTGAAAATGTCAACCCCTATTTTGAACCCCTTAGAGATGACTGACAGTAACGCCGAGCTTCGCGGACCAGCTAGACCCCAATCGGGACATACAAACCAAATTTCGTTAAATTTAGTCCATGGTAACTAACAAAAGTGCGAAGTAAGGTGTACGGCGGACACAGAAATATTGGGATATTATTTCTATTGGTGTATTTCAACCTTTGGAATCGAGCATGAAAAACAATAAAATTGTAACCCCCTCCCCCCTCCATAATTTGGTGGATTCTGTTTCAAGCTATGCAGAATCCAAAAATGGAATAAAAAAATTTCTGTCCGTACGCCGTACTTGAAAAAAAATTACGCTACTTTATAATAAAAAAGCGTGGGATTCAATAATTCAATTATTAATTATTTGTTGTTATTCATGAAGCATAATCGAGGACTGGCTCCAGTCCTTGATTTAGGGCTTTCCTGGGGGGGGGATGTCGAGGGTAGGTATTGACCGCAGAAAACTGTGATCTACGCAGAAGGGGCATCTGTGCAGGTGAATAATAAAGCGTTGTGTAATAATTTGCGGCGTTTTTTTCCATTGTCGGGGTCTACATACGTTGAAAGGGAAACCGCAAAATTTTGCGGTGGGGTTACAATTTTTTTTCATGCTCGATTCCAAAGGTTCATTATTGAAAATAATAAACCAAAAACTTCGAACCCATGGCAAAAGCGTACTTTTATCGAAGATTTCACAAAACTTGATGGTGGTGGGGAAGGGGAGTAATTTAATTCGATGATTTGAAGTGGAATGAGCGAATTTTTGGAGTGACGCAGTTACTTCAACAAGTAACTGCGCCAGTGTGAAAATTCGCTCATTACACCACACTTTGACAAGTCCCACGTTATTGTGATTGTAGTAGCTTCATACGATTTTTCGGGTTGGCGACTGAGTTGTTTTGGTGTAATGAGCAAAATCCATTCCCTGCGAAAAAGCCAACGTGAAAGTTTATCTCTTAATTTATGTCCAGGTAAGACTGCGCTGTGCATGACGAGAACCACAAACTGTCCGACATATCGATATTGATTCACGAAGCCATAGGAAATCGTTAAATTGATAAATACTAATAAGAAACGAAAAACTACCGATCGATTACATCGATCGGTAGTTTTTCGTGTCATTTCCGACAGCCCAAATCTTCCAGGCTCGAAACTTTCCTTTAGAAAAACCTTCGTGATTCGCCCGCCCGGCATTAATTTTCTATTTGAACTTTACCAAATCAGGAGGCGACTATATCCAGTAAAGGGTACTTGGCGGGAGAGGGGTCGTTACAGTGTTGGGGAATCTTTTCCACCTGACCTTTTTCCATAGAGATTTTTTTTTGTCAATGCCAGAACCTTACGGAGCGATGAAATATAAAGGAAGGGAAGGAGGAAACCTTTTTAAACTTTTCAAGGGAAAAAGCCACCGAAATGAAAAAAGAAAGAAAAGAAAAGAAAAAAACGGGGGAAAAAGAGGAAAAACTCGGTCACTTGTGTGTTTTTCTCGCGAAGGGAAAAATGAAGAGTCGGCAACCATCGATTGAACTTTTCACGAATTGATGGGCCTGTAGGGAAAATAAAGTTGGTGTCTTAACCTTTTTAACTGGCGTAGAAGGTGGAGCAGGGCAGCCCCTAGCAGCTTGTAGACTACTTGTAGACCCCCCACAATCATATTAAATGACGATTATTTAAAAGTTATTTAGATTATTTGAAAATGTCATCAAATGGACTTCATAACAACTTTTATGAAAAAGTTGCAAATTATTACACAACGGTTTATTATTTACGAGTAGATGCCCCTTCTGCGTAGATCACTGTTTTCTGTGGTCAGTACCTACCATTGAGCTCCCCCACAGGAAAGTGCTCAAATTGAGTAATAACCGCTTAGAAATTGGAGCCGTACAGTGGAATGGCGGATGAAATAGGGTGGAAGGAACGTCCCGTTGAGAAACAAAAGCCAGCGTCTCAACCCGAAATCCGAGGTGTTCGAAAGACCATGGTCCAATGGTTAAAAGAGAACCCAGCCCAAGGGTTAAGATCCCCCCCCCCCCCCTGCTGCAAGCAGACAGGGAAGCCCTCCTGAGAGGGGCTGTACAATCAGTCAAAGTCCTTGGACAAGCCCAAGTTCCTGTTACACCTACAGGTGGAGGCGAGTGTTCTAGCTCTCTACCAACTTAGCAGGTTGGCTCCCCGAACCATCTGGAAGGGCCTCCCCGCAGCAACTGGTGCTGTTCCAGTGCCTGGGTAACAACCACGACCACCACGAATCCAACCTCAACTGGGGGGGCAGACAGGTGGCACTTTGCCGAAGCGACGTGCCGGTTGCCTGGGGCTCCCCCCGCCCGTGGTACTGGTTTTGGTAAGAGCAAGATCCCAGTTGCCTGGCTTTGCATCCCACCCAGAGGCCAGACCGGTCGCAGGCCCGCCATTAGAGAAGGTACCAGTACCAGGTACCTGTAGCTACCACTCTATCTCCTATCTGGAATCCGCAGCCCGAGCAATACAGGAGCATGGGGAAGGGAAACACTAGGACTCCTCTCAGGGCTCTTGATCCCTTCGATTCATGGTCCTATGTGTACGATGGCACCCTTGCTGTTCCCTTACGTTCGAAAGGCCAATCAAAATTTCGAGTTTGCCAATAAGCATTAGTCAGACTAACGATCCGAGTGTTTTGAAATTCACAGCATTTTGCCTTCACCACCGCCACACGTTTACAGCACCCCTCCCCACATCACAGCAGGCACACAGAAAAGTACATAATCCCCCACAACAATTCCTAAGGGAACTTGGTGAATAAATTTATTGATTGAAATTCATTGCGGACCATCTTCTTCTAATGATGCTATGCCAGTTTATTGCATAAACTATCGAATATTCCAACTGAAATCCATTTCCAGTTGAAATCCAATTCCAATTGAAAGCCCCTGACCCAGTAAACTCCCCCCCCCCCCCCACACCCAATATTGGGACAAAATAATATCACATATCCTGTCAGTCAGGTATCTAGACGGCCTTCTATTTGTTCCAGTACGCTGAAACAATTGTTTTGGTAGTCGGTACCGCATTGAAAATTCGATGAAATCTTCACCCCTTTCCCTTATCTATTTAGGATGGTCGACAATATCATCTTCATCTTGGAATGATAATTCGAAAGCGCGCACTAATGCGCGAGGCATCGTAGGTACATAATACCGAAATCACTATCAGAAAGCACTGTGCATTTGACGTAGTTTCGTTGCATGATAAACCAAAATGGTTGTCTAATTGTGGTTAAGAAAGCTAATCGACCAAAATCGGCCGATTAGTTCTTAATCATGGTTAATGCTTAATCGAGTGTGGTGTAATCGAACAGTTCTGTTTACCATGATTAAGCAACGTAAATCGTGATTAGGATCGTCTAACCTAGAATAAAAATGTTGGTGAAATCGGCCCTTAGAGATGACTGACAGTAACGCCGAGCTTCGCGTTCCAACTAGACCCCAAATTGGACCTAGAAACCAAATTTCATTCATTTTGGTTCATGGTAACTAAGAAAACTGCGAAGAAAGGCGTACGGCGGACAGACGGAAATTTTTATTCCATTTTCGGATTTTACATACCTTGAAACGGAAACCACCAAATTTTGAGGGGGTGAGTGGGGTTAAAATTTTTTCATTCTCGATTCCAACGGTTCGTTGTTGAAAATAATAAACCAAAAATGTTGTCTCGCTCGATTCCAAAAGTTTACGATTGGATATAATAAACCAAAAGCAAAACACATGCCGTTTCCTCTTCAGCTCATCCACACAGGCCTTTCAATACGTAACAAGACTTCAGTAGGGTTAGTTTCCGCCCTTACAAAAGGCCCCACTTTGTAAAGTGAGTCAAACGCAATAATTAAGGCCCCCTTTGGGTCCTCCCGTGGAACGGACGGGTCAAGTCGGAGCCAGCTGTTCTGATGATTCCAATACCATCCAGAAGAGAGAAAAAACGTGGCAGACCTGCGGTTTTAGCTTCGTTACCTCCCGACTTGTTTTCCAAGTCTTCAAACCCCTCGACAACTGCTGAGGAGGGAAACGCAGGAAGTGACTAATACGGAGCTTGCGGTCTGCCCGACATTATCCAACTTCCAACCTTCTCCGTTTCCGCGGAATTGTCTTAATTAGAAATAATAATGTTTGCTCGGGAGATTATCCTCGGATCGACCGCGTGCCGCTCGTATTTTATTTTCACCTGTACTTACCGCCCGTCTGTTGGTCCTATGATACACCGAATGACGTGGGATCGAGAGACAATTTTCGGTTTATTATTCAATTAGCCGCGCAGCAAATTGCAGTTGCAGTCGTTGTGTAAGTGATACGGCTACTGCTTCCTGACTACCGAAGGTAGAGAAGCCTTGGATACTTAGCTGGTTATACAAAAATTTATGACCGCCAAAATTTAAATTTCCTCTACCATTTTGCGTTTCAGACATCAATGAACATTTTTGGCTCCTTGTCTGTCTGTCTGTCTGCGGTCAATTCCTTGTAACGCCCATAACTACCCAAAACTATGGTCGAAATCGACAGAAATTCGGAGGGTAGTTGCGGGTTGTGTCACAGATGGTCCCATACAAAAATCCTTGAGAAAGTGCTGTAACTTTCATCTGCGCATGCGCAAACTTGAAATACTTGAAACTCCCAGAACTACCTCAAATGTCGTTGAAATGAGTTCAAATTCGGAGGGCCGATCAGGAATAAAACTTCGATAGTTCCATATGAATTTCATCAGAATCGTACGGTAACTTTCGTCTGCGCACGCGCGAACATTAAATTTTGCCCATTACCTTGTAACACTTCTCTAACTACACGAAAAATAGTCGTGGAGAGCTGAAATTTTGAGGGTGCACGCACGTTGGATCGCAAATAGTCCCGATTCTAAATCTTGAAAATCGTTGTCTGCGCATGCGCAAACGTGACATACTTGAAACGCCCACAACTACCTTATAATATAGCTGAAATGAGTTCAGATTTGAAGGGTCGATCAGGAATAATACTTTGATAGTCCCATATGGGTTTCATTGCAATCGCACCATAACGTTCGTCTGCGCATGCGCGAACATAAAATGTTGACCATTACCAGTCTAACTACACGAAAAATAGTTGTACTGACCTGAATTTTTGAGGGTGCACGCAGGTTGGATCGCTAATGGTTCCGTTTCAAAATCATGGAAGTCGTTCTATCTGCGCATGCGCAAACGTAACATACTTGAAACGCCCACAACTACCTTATAATATAGTTGAAATGAGTTCAGATTTGGAGGGTCGATCAGGAATAATACCTACTTTGATAGTTCCATATGGGTTTCATCAGAATCGTACGGTAACTTCCGTCTGCGCATGCGCCAACATAAAATGTTGACCGTTACCTTGTAACGCTTCTAACTACACGAAAAATAGTTGTAGAGAGCTGAAATTTTGAGGGTGCACGCACGTTGGATCGCAAATAGTCCTGATTCTAAATCATGGAAATCGTTCTGTCTGCGCATGCGCAAACGTTAAATACTTGTGTTGTGATCGGCTGCTCCTCCACAACTCAAATTGTGTCTGAACATGCTGTTACTCAGACTGGGGACCCCCCGACCCCCCTCTGACCTTGTCAAGGGGACTATAAAAGAGCCAGGGTGCCACCAATAAACCAACCATTCTCAATCAAGCGATCGACTCGTCTATCAGACTCCCAATCACTACACTGGTGACATCCGACGTGTGAGCTACACCGCCAGCGCCCGCCGTTTGACAGCGTCGCAGCCCCGCCTCCGCTTCAACGAGCCCCACCACGCGCGGCCCCCACCGACGCCACAGCGGCGCCCCACTCCGACGCCCGCCTCGACGGCTATCGCAGCGCCTCCCGCTACTTCGCCCCACCATCACCGATCCTTATATAAGGAAACGGACGCCGGCGCCGAGCACACTTCAAGCTGACACCTCACCGGACTGGCACCGAAGAGAAAACCGAAGATGACGGAGCAGAAACCGCAAAAGACACCCGAAGCGAGCGCTCCTTCGATTCTCAAGCTTCAGCCGTTCGACCCCGCATTCCCGCACGTCTGGTTCGCCCAACTCGAGCTCATCCTCGCACACGAAGACCTCACGACGCCACATGCGAAATTCGCCCGAGCCTTCCTCGCCCTCGAACCTCGACAAGCGGACCTATGCGCCGACATCAACCCCTCGCACACCAGTAGTTACCAGACGCTCAAAACTCGCCTTCTAGCGACACACGCACCTTCCGATGGTTCACGGCTCACCGCCCTCCTCCAGCCGACATCCGACGACGAACTACCGTCGATCCTCGCTCGCCGACTCACCCGAGCACTTCCGGCTGACACACCCGCACCGCTCGTCCGACAGCTCTTCCTCCGCGCCCTACCCGAGAGCATACGTCTACACATAGCGGCCCGTGACGAACCCGACATAGTGAAACTCGCTGCGCTCGCCGATCGCCTCCTACCATTCGCCCCGCCTCCTCGGGTGGCTACCGTCTCCGAAGAGGTCGAAGTGATCAACGATAGACGACAACGGCGATCCCCGACGCAGCCGGCGACGAACACACGCCGCCCAACGAACACCCTATGTTTCTACCACCACAGCACCCACGGCAACAACCGCTCCCGCGGAACCACGCCCGGAGCCAGAGCCTCGCCCGCCAACGCTACGCGCTCTACGCCACCACCCCACGGCAACGACACAGCAGCCACCCAGACAGCCCACACGGACCCAACACACGCACCTCCCACGCCCGGCCACAGCCACAGCGACATCAAGAAAATTTAATTAAAATTGAAAATTACTTAAATTCTGGGGGGAGCAGTGTTGTGATCGGCTGCTCCTCCACAACTCAAATTGTGTCTGAACATGCTGTTACTCAGAGTGGGGACCCCCCGACCCCCCTCTGACCTTGTCAAGGGGACTATAAAAGAGCCAGGGTGCCACCAATAAACCAACCATTCTCAATCAAGCGATCGACTCGTCTATCAGACTCCCAATCACTACAACTTGAAACGCCCATAGCTACCTTAAATATCGTTGAAATGAGTTCCCATTCGGAGGGTCGATCAGGAACGATAACTTTCTTCTGGGCATGGGCAAACGTGAAATACTTGAAAAGCCCATAACAACCCTACATATCGTTTAAATGAGTTCTGATTTGGAAGGTCGATCAGGAATGATGCTTTGATAGTTCCATAAGGGTTTCATTGGAATCGTAATGTAACTTTCGTCTGCGCATGCGCGAACCTGAAATGCTGACCGTTTTCTTGTAATGCTTCTAACTACGCGAAAAATAGTCGTAGAGAGCTGAAATTTTGAGGGTACACACGGGTTGGATCGCAGATGGTCCCGTACCATTACGAACCTACCCAACTATTCTATACGTTTATGTGATTCAAGTGAGGAAGCTGTACTGCCTACTCGAATTGGCAAACGTTTTAAGAATACGTTGAGGAAAGAGACCTACCTAATTCATCATAAGATGAACCGTCACAATGATCACAGGTTTCTGTTTCCTTTGCTTTCATTGGATCCCTTGATTTTGGGAGATAATTCAGCGTAGAATTACCGCTCAGCGCAACATTAATTCCACGCTTTGCAACGGACACTTCCAGGACGTGCTTCACTACCACAGAACGAAACGTCGTTGAACCGAGACAAAAGTCCGTCTGTCCGTCTGTCTGAGAAGATCCTCAAGTTTTTCCACAGCTCACCAGACTGGGTTTGAAGCGTCAGTACAAATTATAGGTTCTACTCGAGCATCATGACCATATTAGCCAATTTTCTACGTTCAAACATAGAAAATAACAGAATTGTAAAACTTAGAAAACAACAGGATGTAATTGCTCTTAGGGGACAGACCGAGTTCGTGCGACCCCCCCTCAAGTACTATCAATTCCCGGGGGGGGGGGGGGGGGGGGAAGGTAGGTATCGTTATCTTCCGTCTGTCTGCAGCTCAACTCTCATTGTTAGGCCAACCATTGTATGCACCCTCCACCTCCTCAAACTAAACAATTTTTGCAACATTTCATCCACAAAAACTCCAAGATGACCCCTCTTCTAGTGCAATACCTAGTTTTTTGATCGACGGAACAGCATTTTTCTGCCTCTGTTCACCATTTTCACCATTTTACACCACTTTCGATGAATTTAAATCAATTATAAGGCCGTTATTATTTGTCAAGTTTTACCGACTGTTAAAAACAAGTCAAAATGTAAGATTTAAAAACAAGTCAAATTGCTCTGAAACGGAAATGATTAGAAAATTCTACAAAAATTCATGAACTGAAAAAACAGCAAAATACAGCGGTATTTGTCCGCTTATTAGCAATGGGTTTCCGTTTAAAGGGTTCAAGGGTGAAAGGCAGAATGAGGTTTTGATAGCGAGGATAGAACGTTGAACCTTGATTGTAAGGTGTTTATTTGTATGTGATTTTAAAATCGTACGCCGCCCTGCAAAAGTTGGCACAACGAGAGGAAATGATTCGAAAATTGTATAAAAATTCTTGGACTGAAAATGTTTTATTTATACTCAAATGGCACAAAAGGCATCCTTGGTGCATAATGAGTGTGTGTGCAAAATTTCAACTCCCAAACACTCTAACCCCCCCCCCCCCCCCCCCAATACGCTCGCTATGGGATTGATTTCCTCGTGTGGTGGGGGGGTTGCACAAACGGCACTTCCTTGGAGCATAACGAATGTGTGTGCAAAAACGCTGCAAATCCCTGCACAACGGTTTATTATTTTGTATAGAATACCCTTGTGTTACAGATCACAGCTCTATGTATAGATAACCCCTCTATATAATATAATATGTACTATTCTATGCATATTATGTAGATCGCAGACCCTCCGTAGGTTAGTACCTAATTCCGTACTCGTTACTAGGTACCTACCTAAATCACGAGTTAAATGTTGCTAAAATAATTCTGCCGATGACAAACAGTACCTAACAAAAAGAAACACACATAATGAAGTTCTGAAAAGAAATTGTTGATGAGGAGTGAAAAAAGTTGCAAAAGTACCTACCAACAAACTCCAGCCCCTTCTACGTAGATGGTATAATGAACCGTTGTGTAATAAATTACCGTTGAGTAATGATTTACCGTAGTAATAATTTACCCATCAATAATACTTCAACGTTTGTTCAAGTTTCACTACCTACCAACAAACTCCAAAAGAGCCATCATTTTTCAAATTAAATAATATCACAGAACAACCAACTCGACTTCATACTCCGCCAATATAATCAGGTGATCCCTACCAATGATTGGCCGTATTCACAAATTCCTATTGTGGGCGCGTCTCTGGTTACGAGATTTGGTTTGAATTGTATACAATTTCATTCACACTGGAGTTGAAAATGCCTGTCGGTGCAAACTTCGGGGCCTTACTGTGAACGAACGGCTGGACGTACGATGCTCCGGATGGTCTTAAAAAACTCGCAAGTTCAAGAACTATTTAAAACCGTAAAAATATTTACGTACAAAAATGGTATAGGCGTTTTGAAAATTTCAACCCCTATTTTGAACCCCTTAGAGATGACTCACAGTAACGTCGAGCTTCGAGGACCAACTAGACGCCGAACGGAACCTATAACCCGAATTTCATCAATTTTTTTTCATGGTAACTAAGAAAAGTGGCCCGTACGGCGTACGGCGTACGGCGGACAGACAGAAATATTTTTATTGCAGTTTTGGATTCTACATACCTTGAAACGTAAACCATCAAATTTTGAGGGGGGGTAAGAATTTTTTTTTTCATGCTCGATTCCAATGGTTCATTATTGAAAATAATAAACCAAAATTCAACTCTATCCGTGATGTCTATGATCCGTAATGTCTACCCGTATGTCTATGAGTAGCCCTGTCAGACAGCAATTATAACGGCGCCAAGAAGAAGAAGTAGAAAAACGTGAAAGTAGCCATTTTCAAACTTCCATAACTCCGGCATCTGATGGTCCCGAGGGTTGAAATTTGGTACACGTCCTCAGGGACCCCTAGAGCATGGGTGTACGAATAATCAAACCGGAAACCCCCCAGGGGGCCGAGTTGGGGGGGGGGGGGGTACTTTCGTGTAAACAGTGCCTTGGCAGGGTAGGTATGGAGGATTTCGGTTTTCTTGGCAGGTAGATAGTTGTTAAAATCTAGAGCTGGATTAAGATTGCTCTGAAGCTGATTTGTATCGAAATTATTTTCGTGAATAAACGATAATAGTATTAAAATCCACGGCGGTAGCGCAATATTTTCGAAACTTCGCAAAAATATACCTATTCATTGTGAACGAGCGTAATGGCTATTACGAAGACTATTACACTTACGACCTGAATCACACGCGAAGAAATCGTGGAAACTGAAATGGAACTACAAAGCGGATAAGTCATACCCTTTTACGAGGTTTTAATAAACGAAAATGCAACTTGCAAGTAGATCACCAAATTACGATCCGAAACAAAACTTTGGAATTGAGTAGGTAACTATGAAAAATCTCAGCATCTGATGGTAGGGAGTTCTCATAATCACCACAAAAACCCATTTCAAAGAGAAACGGAGTTATTAAAAAAATAGTCCATCTATATAACTAAATTTACAGGTGATTTTCGTGGTGTCTGTCTGTTTGTCTGTTTGCCTTTCAATCACGCCAAAACGGCTCAATGGATCGAACCCATCTCGCGTATTTGAATGTTTCTATGACCAGGGAAGTACATAAGGAGGTTTACTTCCGGATCCGATGGATAGGGGTGGGGGTTTATAGGGAAGCCGAAACATAAAAAAATTAAATTCTCGAAAACGGCTCAATAGATCGAACCCATCTCGCGTATTTAGATGTTTCAGTGATCGGGGAAGGACATAGGGGGATTCACTCCCGGATCTGATGAATAGGGGTGGGGGTTTATAGGGAAGCCGAAACATAAAAAAATTAAATTCTCGAAAACAGCTCAATGGATCGAACCCATCTCGCGTATTTAAATGTTTCTATGACCAGGGAAGGACATAAGGAGGTTTACTTCCCGATCCGATGGATAGGGGTGGGGGTTTATGATCCATCACGCAAAAACGGCTGAATGTATCAAAGCCATCTCCCGTATTCAGTTGGCTGGTTCCTACTATGATAATTACCTTTTTGTCTTTAACATTATAACAGTTTCTAAAGGGACATGTAAGAGATATAATCTGTAAAGCGAGAGGTAACAAAGTCAGATGGACCCACCCCGAGTTCTACCCGTCAGCGACGGGCACAACAGCTAGTTTCCACTAATACGCGAAAAAACACTGTTATGCCGGTTTCGGCGATCAAACCGAATAATAACATCATATTAACATATGTTTGCTACTGACGACGGTTTGATCACCGAAACCGGTATAACAGTGTATTTTTCGCGTTTTTTTTCGCGTATTAGTGGGAAAAATAGACTGTTTTTTCAATAACTTCGTTATTCTTCACTGTTCTGAGTATATTAGTGGGACTATTTTTTTAATAACTCCGTTTTTCTTTACTATTACACATCTTCTGTCTTTGCTTCCTTAAACTCCTTTAAATCTGAGAGATCAGTCAGCATGTATCAGCATGTACACCTACTTGCGTGGCAGATCATGGTCAAAGAAAAACGGGGTTATTGAAAAAATAGTCTATTTCCAATTATACACGAAAAAAAACGCGAAAAATACACTGTTATACCGGTTTCGTTAATCAAAACATCGTCAGTAACAAACAATAACTTGTTATTTTTTGTAGAACTAGTTGTTTGTATAACTTGTATTTTTGTTACTGACGATGGTTTGATCACCGAAACCGGTATAACAGTGTATTTTTCGCGTTTTTTCGTGTATTAGTGGAAATATACTATTTTTTCAATAACTCCGTTTTTCTTTGAAATGGGTTTCCACGATTTCTTCGCGAGTGATTTAGTTCAGATGACTGTCAATATTTCGGTCATTTCAACTCGTTAACAGTTCACGACTTCGACTGTTGGATTCATCTTCTTGGATTCCAATGAATATTTTTAAATTCCGGTTTGCGACATCGCTCACTTCCAGGAGGACGTCATAATAATACGTCCTTGTAACAATTAGAAAAGTCCGTTGGTCCGGGACGATCCTCAAGTTTTCCCACAGCTCGCCAGACTAAGAAGACGAAGGGTCAGTACAAATTAAAAATGTCTTTCTCCACAGACAAAGCGGAGATGAGACAAAGGTCCGAACCGGTTCTGACCCTTGGCTGCCCTTTGGTGATGCACTTGTTTACTGAAGGGAAGAAGGGCACCTCGTGTAATCGAAGGGATGGGTGGTTTATTTGAATATTCTTCAGTGTATCATAACAGAAAGGCGGACATGGCCACTCGGTTCCCATGAGGTACTGTCCCTTGTCTCTGCTGGTCATTAGGGCCGTGAGGGTTGGAAACCCGTTTGTTGGTTTGACATCCCCAGCCCTAAGCCTTCCGAAGGGCTATTTCTCAGGGTCGGCTGTGATAGTTGGCTTTTTATAATTGTTACGCTCATCTTCTTCTTCCTTCCTGGCGATCGTATCTGAGCGCTACTAGTTATCAACGGTTTTACAGTTTGAATTAGGACTGAAGATTGTGGATAAACTCAACCGTAAGGCGGAGCCGAGGGTACAAACTGTCAATGTAGCCAGAAGCATGAACCTATTTTACCTGGAAAAACGCTGCAAAGTCATTGCCGCATGGGTTTATTATTCTACTGGACATACCTACAGAAATGTTGGCTGTTCATTTATTATTGCTTCCATGTGCGATAATTTAAATAGCTATTTGTGATAGTTTCCCCCAATTTTGGTCCCCAAAAGCACAAACTACTCTTTTTTCTTCGAATTATCTTTGATCACTGACAGTGCCATTTAATTGCCTTGATTCACCTGTTGACACTTCTTCTAGCGTTGTTATACAAACTGATGGTGATTTCAGACAATTTTCCAGGTTTTTGACTAATTTAAAAACAATTTTTGGGAGCGGAACCTTCGTTAGAACCTCAATTTTCCACTCTGGTCAAAATCGACTTCATATTCGGTCTTCTCGTCCCAACAACATGGAAAACGATACCTCCAAAGCTCATGCTACTAAAACACAAAAAGTACACATTTTCACTCATAACCCCCCTGGTTATATAACGATCGGGCTGCAAAGTTTCGGGACACAACTAGGGCCCAAATGAAGCATGTGTGCGAAAGAACGAATTTTTTAGACCGAAAATGAAGCCGGTTTGCGTGATACGGCGGATGGCGTGGGGCGTACGAACATTGCATTTTCTGAATCTACGCATCTTGAAACGTAAAAGAAAAAATTTTCAGGGGGTGTTATAAAAAGTTTTTGCTGAGCGAATACATAGGTGTATTATTCACAGAATAATAAACCAAAATGTTATGGCTTATTGAACTGTGCAACGCATCCACCCAGCATTCGGGTAGAAGAAAAAGCGCTGCAAATTAATACACAACGGGCTATTGTTTTCCTGTATGTACCTATTACGTCGGGCGGACAGAAGTTTTGGTTTAATATTTGCGGTAAACCAGAAAAACCCTTTGAAATCAAGTATTTAAAAAAATGAAAAGAACTACTTTAACCCCCCACAAAACTTGATGGTTTGCGTTCCAAGGTAACTGTACACGTGGAGTCCAAAAATTGAATAAAAGAATGTCTGTCCGCTCGCTGTATTCCGCACTTTTCCTAGTTACCATGAACCAAAATTAGAGAAATTTGGTTTTTAGGTCCCGTTCGGGGTCTAGTTGGGGTCATCTGAGGGGTTCATAATAGGGGTTGAAATTTTCAGGACGCCGTAGCCCGAAAACTTTCAATAGAATAATTTTTTAAACTGATCTTGAACTAAAGAATTTTTTGAGACCCCACGGAGCATATTACGTCCAGCCATTCGTTTGCACCGAAAAGCTTCGTCAACATGATCGTGAATCAAACGGTATAAATCCTGCCCGCATATCATCACTAGGGAGCACCTGATTATAATCAAGGTTGACTGTATGAAGTCGAGTTGGTTGTTCTGTGATATATTATTTCATTTGAAAAATGATAGATCTTTTAGATTTTGTTGATAGGTGCTTTTGCAACTTGAACAAAGGTGGAAGTATTATTGATGGGTAAATTATTACACAACGGTAAATTATTACGTAACGGTAAATTATTACACAACGGTAAATTATTACGCAACGGTAAATTATTAAACAACGGTAAATTATTACAAAACGGTTCATTATACTATCTACGTAGAAAGGGCACCTAATAGGTAAATTATTACACAACGGTTTATTGTTCGCCTTACGATTCATGAAAATTACAAATAATTAATAATTGAATTACTGAATTCCACGCATTTGTACAAAACTTCAATTCCGGGACCGGCTCCAGTACTCGATTTAGGGCTTTCCTGGGGGAAGCTCGAGGGCACTGACCACAGAAAACAGTGATCTACGCAGATGGGGCATCTATACAGGTAAATAATAAACCGTTGTGTAATAATTTGCAGCTTTTTTCATTTTGGTTTCTAGTTGTCGCTTTATTACTCCATTTGTATGCACTCATACATCCCTGATGTCATGACGTTCGTCAGATGCCACAGCTTGAATGAAGAAAACCCACCAGGGCGCATTTCTATTTACTGACCTACCTCGGACATTTTAAATTGCATCACCAAAACCAAACCCTTTGAGAAAAACCCATTTTTACGATCACATTGGTTGCTTCGCTTTGATTACCGGAACACCAGTGCCGAACATTAGGGAAAAGTTGGTCGAGAAGAATTAGAGATGTCCCCTCACAACGCGCAGTACACTTAGTTCGCCCTCCTCGCTCTCTCACACGGGCAGTTCTCACTTTCCAACTTGAGAAAAGTTCGTTAAGGGCGCTGAACATAGTTTCCGCCTTTTATTTCTCCGGTTCCAATAACAGGATCCCATCAATCCAACAAATTTCATTAGGAAAACCACTGCTGGGAGACCATTCAACGCGGTATTCAGAGACGAAATAGGATGAAGACGACTGGGATCATGGGGAGGTTTCGGCAAAAACATCTTCGTCTGCTGCGATCCCTCTAATGAACACAGAAAAGTAGAATGTACAGAATGTTCACCTACATACGTGAGCGAAAAACATTCGCACTTGATTTGTGTTGTCTGACGAGAAACAGAGCAGAACTCCTGGCTTTTTGTTAATTATTCCGCGAATAATACGCCAATGTATTCGCTCAGCAGAAAATTTTTATAGCACCCCCTCAAAATTTTTTCTTGTAAGTTTCAAGGTGCGAAGATTCCAAAAATGCGCTGTCCGTACGCCGTATGGTCCATATCTACTATATTTTCGGTATAAAAAAATTCTTTCTTTCGCACACAGGCTCCATTTGGGTCCTAGTTGTATCCCAAAACTTTGCAGCCCAATCGGAATATACCCTGGGGTGTTCTGGGTGAAAAATGGGAGTAAAAATAGGTTTTCTAGGTGTTTTAGTAACATGACCTTGTGAGGTACCATTTTCCATGTTTTTTTAGGACGGGGAGACCGAATATGAATTCGATTTTGACCAAAGAGTGGAAATAATACACCTATGTATTCGCCCAGCAAAAAATGTATTATAACACCCCCTCAAAATTTTTTCTTTTACGTTTAAAGGTGCGTAGATTGCAAAAATGCAATGTCTAAAAAATTTGTTCATTCGCACACATGCTCCATTTGGGCCCTAGTTGTGAGTGAAAAATGTGTGTAAAAATAGGGTTTTTTGGAGTAACATGAGCTTTTGAGGTATCGTTTTCCTTGTTTTTTAGGACGTGGAGACCGAATATGAAGTCTAATTTGATCAAAGAGTGGAAAATCGTTCGGAAAAAAGTTGTAACGAAGTTTCAGCCTCAAATTTACGTTAAAATTTGGTCTAAAATCGTCGTTCTTCCGCACACAGTTTGGGTCCCCATTTGGGATACACATTTGGGTCGTAGCTGTGCTCTGAAACTCGGCAGCCCGATCGGAATACACCCAGGGGTGTTATGGTTGAGGGGGGGGGGGGGGGGGGGTATAAAATTAGGGGTTTCCGAGTTGTTTTTTTTTTCAAGGTTTTAGAGGAAATTAGCGTGTGAATTATCGTTTTCCATGTTTTTTAGGGCGAGAACACCGAATATGAAGTCTCCCCTCCAGGTTGGGAACCACTGATTTAGACCGTCCGTAGGAAGTTTCGTTGGCGCGTTTGCAAACATCACCTTCAAAAAATTTAGGCGTATAAATTATACGAATAGATTAGGATAGAATAAAATTATTCCCATCATATTTCAGTTCCATCATAATCTTTGGGAGGTAGCATTGATCACGAAGTTGAAACATATCAATGATGCCTAAAGATTTCGCTTGATTACTATTTATAATAGGTCCAAGTTCTGCTACAACCACTAATTGGTGCGATATTCATCTTCTGTAATAATACACTTTCCGTTAAAGTAAGCCTAATTGCTACAGATGTCCCATCGCATGCAGGGGCACTAACGTGAAATCTGCGTCAGACCAAGTTCAATAACTCGACTCAACGAAAAGGAAAGATCCGATCGATCAGATTAGCCCATTCAATAGCCCCTTCTGACAACTGTATACGATTTTCTTTATCAAAGGACTTGAAAAAGCTAAGGGAATGGGTGAGGGATGGATGATGAAGGGGGGGGGGGGTGTAATTAATTGGACGTTGCTATTCGTGAAAAGGAAGAAAGTTGCTTGATGAATAATCAAAGGGTTCAAACCCTTTATCTGCCCTTATGATCAGCTTGGGTTCCTCCACCCGGAGTGTTTTAATTGTTCTCATAATCCCCCCCCCCCCCCCCCCACAAACGACTCCCAGTGAGGCGTTTCCTTCCAGAAATGAGCGGCTTTGAAGTTGATTTACCTCTCTTAATTCGGGCCGTCGAGCCGCCCTCACGATTTTTCAACCCTTTCCGTACCCTCGGCCTCATTTCGCCCCCTCACAGTGTGATAATCCTATTAATCAATTTTGGGGGGGGGGGGGGGGGGGAAGAGAGGATAATATTCATGAGTAGGGCTGTAGGGCTCCGGATATCTGGGCCACTAAAAAAAAAAGTTTTATTCGAGCACCAAGGAGATTCCGTAAAAACTCGAAATATGTGCTGGAATAAATAAATCCCCCAAGATGCGCTCAACTCCCCTAAAATCCAAAATCTGCACCCAAATATGCTGTACAAACTCACGGACGTGCACTAAATAATATCGTTCAAACACGTAATGGGCACAAACATTTCAACCCGACTGTCAACATGATTGGGAATAGGGAAAAATGGAGTTTGAAAAATATACTATTTCCACTAATACACGAAAAAAACACAAAAAATACACTTGTCGTGGTATCCTCCCAGAACCACTCCCTGTGAAATTAAGATCTCGCCAAATAAACATAGAAGTTGGGACGGAAGACGCAGGGGAACCGAGGAACCCAGTAGGGATCCCCACCATCCTCCACTAGCTGGAGGATGGAGGGAGATAGCCCTAAGGGCTATAAATACTCGCCTCCTTCACCTTTCCAACCATTCTACGCTCTCCTCTAGTCGAACACTATTCTCTCTCTCCTCACTCCTCAACCTAAAAGATCCTGGGCATGGTGGTAGTCTAGCACTATAACCAAACCAGGCAAACATCCAAAAAGATCCCGGTCATGGTGGTAGCTCTGCACTATTTTTTTTTTTTTTTTTTACGAGGGAAACAGTGGGAAAATCTTGAAAAAGACTTGCGCTTTGGAGGGTCCGCACTCCGCAGCCGTGTGAGGTTTCACTCACTAAAAACCCACTAACCCTGATCCTCTTGACCTAATCCACCCCGGAATCACTTGTTCAGCATTACTTCGGAGTGGGGTCGATCACTGGGCGGAGTCACGCCCTCTTCTGATCTCTTCTTGCGGTCTCTAGTTTATTGCTCATCTGAGGATCGGGTCGTCCAGCTTTTTTGCCTTGAGGATTCGGACTATGTAGGACACAATCCTCTCCCAGGTTTTCTGCCTGGAGATCATCTTCCCGATCACATTAGTTGGTGTGATTTCGCCCTCCTGTTCTTCTAGGATCTCCTTTTCCATAGCTCTGCTCCTTTTCCATAGGATCTCTTTCATAGCTCTGCACTATAACCAAACCGGGCACAACCTACCTTAAACGCCTCTCGTGGTGAATGCGCATCACCTACGCATTCACTACAACACTGTTAAACCGGTTTCGTTTATCAAACCATCGTCATTAACAAACAATCTCAGTTATTGTTTGTTGCTGACGATGTTTTGATCACCAAAACCGGTATAACAGTGTATTTTTCGCGTTTCGTGTATTAGCGGAAATAGGTAGGTAATTTTTCAGTAACTTGTTTTTTCTTTGAAATTGGTTTCCACGATATCTTCGCGAGTGATTTATTTCGTATTGGGAACAGGGTCCAACATGTGCTCTTACGTCATCGTTGTACAGTCTGAGCTTTGGTTTAACAGTATGCAAACTTCATCAGGGAGAGTCAAACCAACCAGGGAGAGTCATTATCAACGCTCACCTCTGTGTATAGACTCATTTCACATTATGTAATCATATTAGTATTTTCACAGTAAGTTATAATTAGAATTTATTGATGTAAACATTCTCATCGATATATCACTGTATATAAACATTATCGAATAAAACATAGACAGCATTTACTGGCATCAGGTACTAGCTAAAAGAAATTACATCGCTTCATCATCACACAGAAGTCAAAATTCATGAAAATTCAAAATACATCGTGACGTGGTAAATAACTGTAGTGGTTGATGAAAAAATAATCACTGGATTTACACAGAAAAAATGTTTCAAGGGTGTGACAGAGTGTGACAGTGGGGGTGGACTCTCGAGAGTCCCCCTCCTAGACCAGCGAGATTATCTCCGGTTAAGAAGGGATATCGATTAGGCTTCCCCAAGCGACCCCGTCTCCACCCGAAGAAAAAATGTATCGAGAACAGCCCACACTGTTACAAGGGACGAAGCGAATGATTCGAAATACCCACCAGAGATTCGAATTACTTGTCGAGAGACGAATTATCCATGGTAGACCAGTGGCTAAGAACTTCAAACTCGAGTGAAACTCAGACAACGCCGACTTATAAGCGGAATTAACACGAAAGAAATTGACAACGCTAAATAAACATCCGTGAAATCGCTCTGCTACACAAAATGGCAAAATCACAAGGAAATCCTTCGGCTTCGTCTGATCCCTGAGAGTGATCAGCTCCTCGTATTTTGTAGGTTTATACGTAAAAGGCGGTGTTGCATTAACGTTCCTGGTGCGTGCGTCCCTACGAGTCTGAGTCTGTGATGAGTGGTACCGACTAAGTGAGCCCATTTTAACCGAGCGTTAATTGTACTTTTCCATTAGGAGCCCCATCGGCTTCCTGCAGCTCTACAACAGAAACGGCCTTCCCCTAACCCATCACCACGGACATAGTTGAGATCGGCGCCTAACATTAAGGTTATTTTTTAAACTTGAACATGGAACATTTAAAATCGGCAAAAAAATAATCTTCTACTCCCATCAGAATTTGGCAGGTTAGATTCCACAAATCTAATGGGGAAAAGAAGTTCCAGTCGTGCAGCACGACTATAATTCTATTATTTTACACTGTTCTTTGTGATTTGGAAAGAGGGAGATAAGATCCTCTACCTCCTCTGCCTGAATTCCATACTTTAAACTGTATTTTAAATTTGAAGTTCTTATTTTACACTGTTCTTTGTGATTTTGAAAGAGGAAGATAAGATCCTCTATAATTCGGGTTCTATTGCATTGCCTGTATTCCATACTTTAAACTGTATTTTAAATTTGCAAGTTATTATTTTACACTGTTCTTTGTGGTTTTTAAAAAGGAAGATAAGATCCTCTATAATTCGGGTTCTATTGTATTGCCTGTATTCCATACTTTAAACTGTATTTTAAATTTGCAAGTTATTATTTTACACTGTTCTTTGTGATTTTGAAAGAGAAAGATAGGATCCTTTATAATTCGGGTTCTATTGTGTTGCCTGTTTTCCATAATTTGAAATGGATTTTCAAGCTGTATAATAGGTAGTACTAAGTTATTATTTTTTGTTAGTTTTTATTTTACATTGCTCATTGTGATCTAAAAAGAGGAAGATAGGATCCTCTTTTCGGATTCTACAGTGCTGCCTGTTTTCCATACTTTAAAATGCAGTTTCAAGTTGGAAAATAAGTAACAGTAAGTTAATATTTTACATTGCTCTTTGTGTGGCCTTTTTTCCATACCTTAAAATTAATTTTCAAGCGTATAATAAGTAATAATAAGTTATTATTTTACATTGCTCTTTTTGATTTAAAATAGGAAGATAGGTTCCTCTTTTCGGATTCTACTGTGTTTCCTGTTTTCCATACTTTAAAATGAAATCCATTTCAATTTGGAAAATAAGTAACAGTAAGTTATTATTTTTGTCTGATTACATTTTGAGGAAAATAAAAGAACTGGTCGTCAATGGAAGCCAGGAAATATTTAATGATTTTCGATTGTGAATAAATTGATTGATTGTTTTAAATTACAAATTCTATAACAAACATAAAGAGTTGTTTCTTTGCACTTTTACTGAGGAAAATAAAGGGTTTTTTAGGATATTTACCTAGGATATTATTAGGATATTTTAGGATATTATTATAAGTTCTACAGGATCTGTCAATTTCAACGAGGCTCGTGATAATTGTCATTCCATTTCTCAACGTTAAGCTTTCTCGTCCTACAAACGAATGGTTCGCATCAACAAGCAAAGGAAGCACTTAATAAAACCCTTCACAAGGGGCCTGTCTTTCGTATCCGTTGCCGGTGATAACTAATTCAGAGAAATCCTTGTCCTTGCGTTCGAAACAGATCCCTTCGGAGTTCCCATGGGCTGTGTCCGGTCGAATTAAAAATATTTAGACAAAAGACGAGGAAAGAAGTACTAAAGGTACCGAGCGTCGTATGGTATTACAGTGAGGGTCGGAACAAACCGGTCCTGGACACAAGGGTGACCACTTGGGCCCTTTTATCATGCAAAGGGCAGGAGATACAGAGGGCTGAGGGACTTGTGTTACGTAGATGAGTCTTCTATCTGCCGGGCCCCACTTCGACCAGCTAACCCCTAAATGTTCCGTTGTTTGGGACAGCCCCCTACCGAAGGTGTCTTCCCTCTTCAATTTTTAGGTTCGGCCCCTCAGAACCGGCCGAATGCCGAAGTGTTCGATGTACGACTGCCAAATCTTCGATATTTTGAGAAATGAAAAGCGTTTGCCACCGTTTTCGACGAATCTGACGATAAAATTTCTATATTCTACCTCCTTCAGATGAGCAATTTCCCGGAAATATGGTTTAAAAGTGCTGAAACTCGGAGGGCAGGTGAAGGCTGTCGTCAAGGCGGTCCTATATAGGTATACGTATTTCGAAGGTTTTGGTTCATTATTCTGTGAATAATACACCTTTGTATTCGCCCAGCAAAAAATGTTTATAACCCCCTCTCAAAATTGTTTCTTTTACCTACGTTTAAAGGTGCGTAGATTGCAAAAATGCAATATCTAGAAAATTTGTTATTTGGGTGTTATGAGTGAAAAATGTGAGTAAATGTGAGTAATGTGAGCTTTTGAGGTATCGTTTTCCATGTTTTTTAGGACGTGGAGACCGAATATGAAAACGATTTTGGCCGCAGTGGAAAATCGAGGTTGTAACCGAAATTTCAGCCTCAAATTTACGTTAAAATTTGGTCTAAAATCGTCGTTCTTCCGCACACACTTTGGGTCCCCATTTGGGAACATATTTGGGTCCTAGTTGTGCTCTGAAGCTCGGCAGCCCGATTGGAATACACCCAAGGGTGTTACGGGTGAAAAATGGGTGTAAAAATAGGGGTTTTCGAGAGATTTTTGAGGTTTTAGTGAACATGAGCTTGTGAGGTATCGTTTTCCACGTTTTTAGGGCGAGAAAACGGATATGAGGTTAGTTTTGACCAAAGAGTGAAGAACTGAGAATGTAACGAAGGTTCAGCTCCCAAAATTATCAAAAAATATTTTATTAACACAACTTCGCCAATTTTGGCAAATGTGAGTCGTATGTTAATGAGTCCAAATTCATTTTTTAACAGTCAAAAATCTGGAAAATTGTCTGAAACCACGATAAACTTGTATTATAACACTAGAAGTAGAATCAACAGGTGAATCAAGACAATTAAATGGCACTATCAACGATCGAAGATAATTTGTCAAAATAGGAGACTAATTCGGGTTTTTTGGGGCCAAAATTTGTGGAAAACATCAGAAATAGCTATTTCATATATTTCAAATGAACGAAACAATAAATGAACAGCCATCATTTCTATACGTGTGTCCAGTAGAATAATAAACCGATGTGACAAGGGCTTTGCAGTGTTTTTCTCTTCGATCGACTTCCGTGCCTAATACTGAAAGACCTGCAATAGAACAGGTTTATACTTAGCACTTTTCTTAGTTACCATGAACCAAAATAAATTATAATGGAATTTGGTTTGTAGGTAGGTCCCGTCTGGGGTCTAGTTGGTCCGCGAAGCTGGCGTTACTGTGAGTCATCTCTTACGGGTGAAAAATAGGGGTTGGAAATTTTAGAACGCCGCAGCTCGAAAACTTTCAGTGGAAGGGTACGGTTTTTTAACGTGTTTAAATTGATCTTGAACTTAAGAATTTTAGAGACCACCCGGATCATCGTACGACCAGCCGTTCATTTGCTCCGAATAGCTTCGTCAACATGATCGTGAATCAAACGGTTCAAATCCGGCCCAGGTATTGCTGGGGATAACCTGATTATAATCGTCATTTTTATGAAATCTAATTCCGGGTTGATTCCAGTACTCGATTTAGGGCTTTCTGGGGGGAGCTGGAGACTATTGACCGCAGAAAACAGTGATCTACGCAGAAGGGTATCTGTACAGGTAAATAACATACCGTTGTGTACTAATTTGCAGCGTTTTTTACAACTTAACAATAAATGTGAGGTAGTTTTGCGTTTGACCAAGGGATGTTCTTTAGTTTCTAATTCTATGTTACGACTAGGAGAGCCCATGAGGCTTACGTAACTGCTGTCACTAAAGTGCAGGTCTTATTCTTATTCTTGTCTACGAAAGCGCGACTCATTTTTCGTAAAACCGCCTTGAGAACTACAAGAAAAAATTGTCGAAGTTGGTTGGTGTACAAAGTCCCATACAAATTGCTCTACTGTAACCAACGTAGGATGTGGTTTAGTGTTCACCGACAGCATTTCAAGTCTTAAGACCCCGAAATTTCAATTCGTAAGGCCAACAATTAATTCTGCAATCAGCAGCGCCACTGAAGGTCCCAAAACGAGAGCGAATTTCATGGTCCATAGAGTTCACACTGAAAACGCCCCATTACACCCGTTCCGAGGGTCATTTTCAGCGGAACAACTTGACGATTTGACAAATAAGCTGCATGAGTATTTATAAGTAATGAGCCTGTATGTTTCGCTAACTGGGTGTTGAGACTAACCGAATTTGATCTGGTGGGTTTGAGACTGAATGATAGTTCACGTTCTCTAACACAGCAGACTTCGGACACGATATTCCCTTTTATTTACACCGATGAGAACCTTAGCGGTGATTTTGGTTTCAAACCGCGGCATCGATTAGAACCATTTATGCCGAAAACAGTCGGTAACTGCTCCATTTTTTTTCTCCACCAGCGGACACTCAGGAAGGGGATTGGATGCCACGCCGAACCGCTCATTGGAGCTGTCAGCCTCCGGCGCCCAAGTGGGTGGTTACTGATGATACTAATTCTGCCATTCGAGACCCCACTTCCCTTCAAAAGACAAATTCTCTCCTATTACTTAGAAGTCCCTGTCTTAGTTCCCTTCTAATTCCCGTGGAAGGCCCTTTCCCCATCCCCAGGCGCACACATTCGGAAGTGATAGTCGAGGGCCTATACCTTCGTCGTGGGAGTTCGTTTCCTGGCTGTGAGCCCTTTAGTGTCTTATTTGTCAGGTGACGTCACTTTGACGATGAAACCAGCTCGGTTTGTACGAATCACTTTCGTGCTCTCCAACTGGCATTGCCCATTATTAAATACACCCTGGCGTTGTCCTTTATAAATTTTATAGTTTTACGGGCAACAGAACATTAATTTTCAAAAAAAATTAAAATAGGTAAATAATTTTCCCCACTTTCATTTTGAACTTGAAAATTCTAGCAGATCAATATTGAAAAACCACAGTCATGCAGCATGGCTATAAGAGCGAATTTTCGAAGTTTTCGGCATCTTCCTCCTCCGCCTAAAATTTTCTGAAAATTAATTTTCGGCCAATGTTTTCCCAACTTGATACAAAATTAAAACAGGAGTAGTTTTACGCAAAGTAAAATTTGGGGTGGAAGGAGGGGGAGGGGGAAATCAAAAATGTTTTGAATACCAGAAGAGTAGGTATTGGGTACGTAACAAATTTTTTGTTCCATTTTTTGCCGAGTAACACCTCGGTTTGTAGATTTTCCAACGCTGAACACGATGGTGAAGTCAGAATTGCGATATCCCATTCCGTTATCAGATTAGAGCAGACGAACCAGGAAGAACATCTCAAGAAATAACCACGTTCCTTCATCTTCAAAGTGCTCCAGTTTGAGAATGGAATGAGATATCGCAATTCTGATTTCACCATCGTGTTCAGCGTACAAAAACCTTTAAAATGAGGTGTCACTTGTCAAATTTTTTCATTTTGGGAATTTATGGGTAATTTCCCCCCCCCCCCTAAAACTCCCCAAAACTCCCCCTTAGGGTGACCCGATTCTGCCCATCTTCGAACTTAGCCTGTCGATTGCCAAGACAGATTTTTCGTGCAAATTTGAACTTTTTATCTCAATTCTTTCGAGAGTTATCGTCTGGAATGACACATACATATATAAATATATAAATATATATATAAATATATAAATATATATATATATATATACATATAATTTTTGGTGTCTTTCGGCAGGGAATTCAGGATGGTCTGAAACGGATTTTGGTATACAAATCTTTCGGAAATTCGAGTTTTAAAAATTTTGGACCGAGAACAATAGCTTCCTTTTCTTCGAAAATTCGCTAAAACGCTGCAAATTATTACACAGAGGTTCATTATTTACCTGTATAGATGCCCCCTCTGCGTAGATCACTGATTTGTGTGGTCAGTGCCCTCGAGCTCCCCCCAGAAAGCCCTAAATCGAGTACTGGAACCGGCCCCGAAATTAAAGTTTCCTATAAATTCGCTGGATTCAATAATTCAATAATTAATTATTTGTAGTTATTCATGAAGCTAAAGGCAAATAATAAACCGTTGTGTAATAATTTAACTGCATATATACTACTTTTCTACGTAAATACTATAATGATCCGTTGTTTAATAATTATTTACCGTTGCGTATAAGGTGCCGTTGTGTAATAATTCGCCAATCAATAATACTTCAACGATTGCTCAATTTGCAAAAGTACCTATCAATAAAATCCAGCCCCTTCTATTTAGATGGTATTATGAACCGTTGCGTAACAATTTACCGTTATGTAATAATTTACCATTGTCTAAATAATTTACCCGTCAATTATACTTCACGCTTGTACAAGTTGCAAAATTACCAATCAACAAAATCAAAAACAGCCTTCATTTTTCAAATGGAATAATATAAAGTAAAAAGACTCACGTAAAAAAACGCTGCAAATCCCTGCACAACGGTTTATTATTTTTTACAGAATACCCTTCTGTTACAGATCACAGCTCCCTGTATAGATAACCCGTCTATATAATATAATATTATATAGACACATAATATAATATAATATTATGTGAATCGCAGACCCTGCGTAGGTTAGTACCTAACCCCGTACTCGTTATTAGGTACCTACCTAAATCACGAGTTAAATGTTGCTCAAATAATTCTGTCGATGACACAGTAACTGAAATGGCAAAAATAAACGTAAATAATGAAGTTCTGAAGAAAAATTGTTGATGTGGAGTGAAATAGATGCCTCTACTACGTAGATCACTGTTTTCTGTGGTCAGTACCTACCCTCTGGTCAAGTATAATGAACCGTTGTGTAATAACTTGCCCATCAATAATGCAACGGTTGCTCAAGTTGCAAAAGTACCGACAAAATCCAGCCCCTTCTTAGTAGATGAACCATTGTGTAATAATTTACCGTTCTGTAATAATTTACCGTTGTGTAATAATTTGCCGTTGTGTAATAATTTGCCGTTGTTTAATAATTTACCATTGTGTAACAATTTACCATTGTGTACCTAATAATTTATCCATCAGCAATACTTCAACGTTTGTTCAAGTTTCACAAGTACCTACCAACAAAATCCAATAGTCCATCACTTATCTAATTAAATAATAATTATCGCAGAACAACCAACTCGACTTGATACAGCCATCCTTGATTATAATCAGGTGCTCCCAAGTGATGATATCCGGGTCGGATTTATACCGTTTAATTCACGATCGTGTTGACGAAGCTTTTTGGTGCACACGAACGGCTGGACGTATAATGCTCCGGGTGGTCTCAAAAAATTGTTTAGCTCAAGACAAATTTAATAACGTAAAAAAACCATACCCTTCCATCGAAAGTTTTCGAGCTACGGCGTTCTGAAAATGTCAACCCCATTTTGAACCCCTTAGAGATGACTGACAGTAACGTCGAGCTTCGAGGACCAACTAGACCCCGAACGGAACCTATAACCCGAATTTCATCAATTTTATTTTCATGGTAACTACGAGAAGTTCTAAGTAAGGCGTACGGCGGACGGACAGAAATTTTTTTATCGCATTTTCGGATTCTGCATACCTTGAAACGTAAACCATCAAATTTTGACGGGGGTTAGAATTTTTTTTAAATGCTCGATTCGAAAGGTCCATTATTGAAAATACTTCATAAACCAAAAAAGCACGACACGCTCGGACCTTGCAAACTGAGCGATCGGGGTTCACACGTATCAATACACGCTTCAACTTGAACCTTGAACGCACTTGAACGACAAAAAGCTTGACTCGGTCTAACTTTTGTTCATCCACTGACAAGTTGATCAACCTGATTGAAGCAAAACGTTCACACAAGGTTTTTCATTAAACTTTTGTTGATCAACTAAACTTGACTCGTGTGAACCCGCCTTTAGCGCACATTAACATGCATGTGAACACTCCCAACTAAATATTTAAAGAAGCTAGAATTACGAATTGTTATCACCTGACGTGTTCAGGATATGAAGTAAGGACGATGACTGGATTCAGTGATCAAAATATCGAAGTGCGTCAAAAAAAGTGACGAGTCGAATAGGCACCTAAGAATTCAAGCCCCTTCTTTGGGGGCCGAGCCTATAAAAACCCGTCAAGCGCTTTGTAATTAGAAAACGAAAAAATAAAGAAATAGCATCCCTTAAAGAAGGGTGGGATTAATTTGTAAAGGGTTATTTATTCAGAAGCACGCAACAGTAATTCTAGGAGTCACCCTCTAGAAATGACCCCTGGCGGAGGGCTGGTAAGTTGGTCCGATTGAGTCCGGACACGATTCCTATTTCCATCTCAATGACCATCTGAAGAAGTCGAGGAGGAAGATGGCTGATAAGGAGACGACTCGAAGAGATTAATTCCTCACTCGTTGGGGGAAAAACATTTTGTTCGTGAGAGCGACAACGGAAAACGGGAGTTTTCTGTCATTTTCACTTGGCTCACTGCTCTGCCGAGTTAAACTTCTTCGACGGATTCATTGCACGAAAGATGTTTCCGGCGCGATAGCGTATAAAATGTAGAAGAAATGAGCGCCCTCTAAATTTTGCGCAGCCGGTAAGTTTCACGATGGCGCATGCGCAGACGAACGTTAGATTTTGATATTATTCATAAGGGACCATATAGGGCCCAACACGCTTCTGCCCTCCAAAGTATTGGTACTATATCAATTGTTCCGTATTGTAGTTATGCATAGAGAGGTAACAAATTAGTTGTCCTTGTATCATGAAGATAATGAATGAATGCATGAAGATTTTACTTATTGACTTGCACCAAAATAGGGTCTGTTGACCCTCTCTGCCTTTTTTGGCAAGTACATTAAGTAGATATTATTACATAAAATGAAACCTCAGTCTGCTTAAATTACAAATATTGGTGAAATGAAATTTTGGTTTCCGTGGCTTAAATAATTAGTATGTACATACACGTGGAAAATATTTAAACGAGCAAGAAGATTTTCTTTAAATTTATTCTTAAATTCATTAATTGAAATATTATTGTAGTCAAAAAGTTCAGGGTTATCGTTGTGCATCTTTATAGATTGTACCAGAAATGAATCAGCGTACTTCACTGTTTTATGTACATGTACAGGCATTCTAAGCGTTCTGTTAGCTGCTCTTGTCTCTTAGCCAAGTAGCGAGGGAGTTTGCAGTCGCTATCTGATGTCATCCGAAATTCAATTTAAACCTCAAATAACGCAACAAAAAGTTAGTAGTGGGGTTCAAAAATCCAGTTTATTAAACTTTATTAAACTTGATATTTTTTGCTGAAGTAGGGGAAGGTTGAACTTGAAATGGAAAAAGTTGAATTTGAAATGGAAAAAGTTGAATTTGACATAGAAAAAGTTGAATTTTCTTGGAAAAAGTTGAATTTGACTTGGAAAAAGTTGAATTTAGTTTGGAAAAGGTTGAATTTGGTTTGGAAAAGGTTGAACTTGACTTGGAAATTCTATATTATGTGCAACCTTGGCTTCCCAGAGGTGGCCTCCCTGCGGCAGTGGTTTCGTGGTATATGGTATATGGTAGATGCCGGTTTCGACAAAAATGTCTTCCTCAGTATCAATTCTCTGCAGGCACAGACAGCAGATTTAAATGGGGGAGGGGGAGTTGTTATTCTCTTTCCCTAAGTTCCGAATTAGATACCAGATAGGTACACACTTTCTACTACATTAAATACTACTAGATGCTAGACACATTCTTTTGGCACCATTTCCTTTTTCCGTTAGTTACTTTTAATGCAAAGACAAATGAACGTTGGAAAATACCAACCGTAGGGTAGGTAGTTAAACCTTCTGCCTTGAACAGATTGTCTGCAAAGCAGTGACGTCGGACGCAAGTGTTATTATAATTATGCTACAAGGTTCACCTACGGATGTTCTTTGCATTTAAGATTAAAGACAACTTAAAAACTGTTTTACGTCATGGATATGTATTAAGAAGAACGGTGCGTTTAATTATATTTATGAAGTTCACCGAAAAGTTCGTAGATTGAGAAGTTTGTAGGTTCGTAGGCAAATTTGGCAACAACTGGTTCAAGATAGAATAGTAATCAGTGATCGATAAAAAGCGATGAGTCCAAGCCACGGTTTGAAAGATACGCGAGGAGCTGATCTATGGATAGTATTGTAGAAGCTAACCCGAAGTGGAGAGGAAATCGTCCGAAGTCCTGGCGCATCCGCAATCGTTAAGAAGAGGCATCATCGCGTCAGTCCTCCAGAATGTCCTTTGTTCTCTCAACATGTTCAATCCAATTAGGTCAATTAAAATTCAAATTAACATAAATATACAACATATTAAAACATAAACATTATATTATAAACATATAGATAGATATTTATTTGTTCACGCTTTAGATACAACAAAGTACATAGCAATCGTTAGGTTACACAAATTGGAAGCTCAATTAACACATATTAAGACACAAGAGCAGAGTGATTGTATAACATTTTCTCTGCGTAACAGTTTACTAATACTATTGAATAAATACTATTGAAGCACTTTTAGGGGCATGTAAATAATTCCACGGCATTCGAATTAACTAAAACTAAATTTCATCTGACTCACATGACACGGTAGTAAATTGGGCCGTTCTATTATTTACAAGTTCAGTTGTTTGGTTTACATTTCAGCAGTCAGATTTTCAAAGCTGAAATTTAGAAATTTTTAAATTGAATAAAATGTTTTTGTTTTTTTTTCAAAATATTAGTGATGACGGTGATAAATTTTGGAGGAGAGATTTCTTGGAATCTAGCAGGAATTTTACTATACAACTTTTTAGCCCAATAACTGTGGACATTATCGGATCGTTTGATCCTGTTTTGGGTGAGTATACATACGTACACAACATGTACTATAACATAACATAAACATATAGGTATTATCTAAGCTAGTTGATGGGAGTTTGAAGGACAACTGAGATCCAGGTGTTTTTGAAATCGTTATTTAATGAAAATACAAGCTTTCAACTGCTCTCTGACAGTCATCATCAGGTGTAAACCAGAAATACGTTGTAGCCTACAACGTATTTCTGGTTTACACCTGATGATGACTGTCAGAGAGCAGTTGAAAGCTTGTGTTTTCATTAAATAACGATTTCAAAAACACCTGGATCTCAATTGTCCTTCAAACTCCCATCAACCAGCATTGAAAAAGAAGATCCTCACAACATCAATATAAACATATACACTACGTATATTATAAATGGTATGTATGCTGACTATTGTATGCTGACTGTGTTTGTCTTCACCCGAATCACAACAGCCTGACAATATATTTCGTTCAGACCGATCGATTGACGTTCATACTGACGATGGTTTTTTGGCCCTAACTTTAGGCCCTCATTGTGAACCGCCTGGTACCTAATACAGTTCTCGAAGAATACGTAAAACACTATTATTAGTTCGCACAGACGCCTCAATGGTATACGTTTAACGTTCAACAGGTGCATATATGCGCATAAGAAAAACAGGGGAAAATCCTCATTCAGCGTGACAAGTCCGACAGAATAGAAGAGACAGCGTAAGAAAGATGGGCAACAGTGTTGACTTCATCTATGTGAATAGATCTTTAGGAGTCGCATGTCGCACGCATGTTGAGCGGGTTTTTTAGCACACGAAGTTCATATCTATCATCCGAACAAACGGGCAACGGGTGCATGGAGAATACTTTCAAAAACTGAAGGGCCGCCACCCTTCAAAAACCACCCGGCGTGAAAATTAAACAAAACACTTCGAAAAAATTGATAAAAAAACGAATGAGGACGGCGAAAAGTGGTAGAACAGGTTCCGGAGTGTTCACCCCAAGTGATTTCATTCAAATGAGGGGTCTTCGGGCTGCCCTTTGGCGAGTATGAAACTGTATCCACTGACAGGCGGACTACGCATTTGCATACATCACAGGGGTCGGATAGTACCTCACCGTTCCTTCAGATCGCAGCACTAATCAAAGTCCGAGCTTAATCTGCTTATTTCAATAATATAATCATGTAGATAAACCGTGAAAAATGAGCAATAAAGTACAATCCCTGTAAGCTGAAGATTAGTTTGAGAACTCAAATTCGAAAATCCGCTTTATTAGGTCATGCTGCAACACAGGATTATTTTGTTTTCTGCAATTCCACTAATGAGAGCGACATCTTGCCTAAGCCAACTTTATTGCTTCCGAGTCCACAATGGTAGCGAAAGCATTTTAATCGCTTTTGAGAGGGAAAACAGTGGTTGCATCCGCCAAAATCGAAACGTCCATCCGTTTTTTGCGTTTACGACCTTTCTGAACAAACTTGTGCGTGTGCCAATCCTTACAGACCGGAAGTTGGAGAGGGTAGTTGCTGGTGAGCAGGGGCGTTGCGTCCATAAGGCCACTTATGGGTGCCCCGGCACCCAGAAACAAGACTAAAAAACGCTGCAAATTCACATGGGTTTATTATTCTATTGGACATACCTACAGAAATGTTGGCTGTTCATTTACTGTTTCTTTCATATAAACTAATTTAAATAGCTATTTCTGATGGTTTCTACCACTTTTGGCCCCCAGAACACGAATTAGGTAGGCTCCTTATTTATTTATTTTATTTTTTTCAAACTATCTTTGATCATTGGTAGTGCCATTTAATCGTCTCGATGCACGTGTTGAAACTTTTTCTAGTGTTATTGTTATTAAACAAACTGATGGTGATTTCAGACGATTTCCCAGGTTTTTGACTCACGAAAAATCAATTTTGGGAACTTAACATTTGGTAGAGCCTCAGTTTTCCACTCTTTGGTCAAAATCGACTTCATGTTCGGTCTTCTCGTCCCAAAAACATGGAAAACGATAGGTACCTCAGAAGCTCATGTTACTAGCATGTTGCTAAAATGCAAAAAGTACCTATTTTTATACACATTTTCACTCATAACACCCCTGGGTATATTCCGATCTGGCTGCAAAGTTTCGGGACACAACTAGGGCCCAAATGGAGCATGTGAGCGAAAGAGCGACTTTTTTAGACCAAAAATGAAGCCGGTACATGGGATACCGCGTACGGCGGACGTCGGACGGACATTGCATATTTGGAATCTACGCACCTTGAAACGGAAACGGAAAAATTTTGAGGGGGTGTTATAAAAATTTTTTGATGAGTGAATACATAGGTGTATTATTCACGGAATAATAAACCAAAAGACCATCCATTGTTCAGTTGGCTTTTGCATACACTTTACGTACCTAGCATTTTTCACAAGTTCAACAGCCACACAACAGAGTTCTCTGGCTACGGATATGCAATATGCGGTTCCGTCATGTTGGCTCCACAGACGGAGCATGTTATCAGAAATAGCGACAGTAATCGATGTCCTGCAATCGAAATCGAAACCTGGGCTCCTGAAAATGGAAGGTAGGTTCTGGGTCCTGGGATCTAATGTCGCCATGGCAACCGAGAAAAGTGGCCCATCCACGCATGCTCAGCCGAGTAAAAATGTTGTTCGCCACGCCTACTTTGGGCCCCGGCCCCTTAATCTGATTTCAACCCAAAACGCTGCAAATCCCTGCACAACGGTTTATTATTTTGTATAGAATACCCTTCCGTTACAGATCACAGCTCTATGTATAGATAACCCGTCTATATAATATGATAATGTACTACGTATTCTATACATATTATGTAGATCGCAGACCCTCCTTAGGTTAGTACCTAACCCCGTACTCGTTACTAGGTACCTACCTAAATCACGAGTTAAATGTTGCTAAAATAATTCTGCCGATGACAAGCAGTACCTAACAAAAAGAAACACACATAATGAAGTTCTGAAAAGAAATTGTTGATGAGGAGTGAAAAAAGTTGCAAAAGTACCTACCAACAAACTCCAGCCCCTTCTACGTAGATGGTATAATGAACCGTTGTGTAATAATTTACCGTTGAGTAATGATTTACCGTAGTAATATTTACCCATCAATAATACTTCAACGTTTGTTCAAGTTTCACTACCTACCAACAAACTCCAAAAGAGCCATCATTTTTCAAATGAAATAATATCACAGAACAACCAACTCGACTTCATACTCCGCCAATATAATCAGGTGATCCCTAGCAATGATTTCATCTCCGCCAAATTTCCTATTGTGGGCGCGTCTCTGGTTACGAGATTTGGTTTGAATTGTATACAATTTCATTCACACTGGAGTCGAAAATGCCTGTCGGTGCAAACTTCGGGGCCTTACTGTGAACGAACGGCTGGACGTACGACGCTCCGGATGGTCTTAAAAAACTCGCAAGTTCAAGAACTATTTAAAACCGTAAAAATATTCATGTAAAAAAATGGTATAGGCGTTTTGAAAATTTCAACCCCTATTTTGAACCCCTTAGAGATGACTCACAGTAACGTCGAGCTTCGAGGACCAACTAGACCCCGAACGGAACCTATAACCCGAATTTCATCAATTTTCTTTCACGGTAACTAAGAAAAGTGGCCCGTACGGCGTACGGCGGACAGACAGAAATATTTTGGTTTATTATTTTCAATAATGAACCATTGGAATCGAGCATGAAAAAAAAAATTCTTACCCCCCCTCAAAATTTGATGGTTCACGTTTCAAGGTATGTCGAATCCAAAACTGCAATAAAAACATTTCTGTCTGTCCGCCGTACGCCGTACTGGCCACTTTTCTTAGTTACCATGAAAAGAAATTGATGAAATTCGGGTTATAGGTTCCGTTCGGCGTCTAGTTGGTCCTCGAAGCTCGACGTTACTGTGAGTCATCTCTAAGGGGTTCAAAATAGGGGTTGAAATTTTCAAAACGCCTATACCATTTTTTTACGTAAATATTTTTACGGTTTTAAATAGTTCTTGAACTTGCGAGTTTTTTAAGACCATCCGGAGCATCGTACGTCCAGCCGTTCGTTCACAGTAAGGCCCCGAAGTTTGCACCGACAGGCATTTTCGACTCCAGGGTGAATGAAATTGTATACATCAGACCGAATCTCGTAACCAGAGACGCGCCCACAATAGGAATTTGTGAAAACGGCCAATCATTGGTAGGGATCACCTGATTATATTGGCGGAGTATGAAGTCGAGTTGGTTGTTCTGTGATATTATTTAATTTGAAAAATGATATGGCTCTTTTGGAGTTTGTTGGTAGGTAGTGAAACTTGAACAAACGTTGAAGTATTATTGATGGGTAAATTATTACTACGGTAAATCATTACTCAACGGTAAATTATTACACAACGGTTCATTATACCATCTACGTAGAAGGGGCTGGAGTTTGTTGGTAGGTACTTTTGCAACTTTTTTCACTCCTCATCAAAAATTTCTTTTCAGAACTTCATTATGTGTGTTTCTTTTTGTTAGGTACTGTTTGTCATCGGCAGAATTATTTTAGCAACATTTAACTCGTGATTTAGGTAGGTACCTAGTAACGAGTACGGGGTTAGGTACTAACCTACGGAGGGTCTGCGATCTACATAATATGTATAGAATAGTACATATTATATTATATAGACGGGTTATCTATACATAGAGCTGTGATCTGTAACAGAAGGGTATTCTATACAAAATAATAAACCGTTGTGCAGGGATTTGCAGCGTTTTATTGCAGTTTTGGATTCTACATAACCTTGAAACGTAAACCATCAAATTTTGAGGGGGGTAAGAATTTTTTTTTCATGCTCGATTCCAATGGTTCATTATTGAAAATAATAAACCAAAATCGATCATTTCACAATCGATTCGATCCTTTCGATTCAATTTGTCATCTCGATACGAGATGCTTCTTCTCCTGATTTGTTTTTTGTTGTTTCTGAAATAAATCTCTGACATCGGCTTATGTCCGACATCTGCAGATGACAACTAAGCTGAGAACTTCACTCCACTAAATCACATTCGCTTTCTCTGCCTGTCCGTTTTCAATTTTTTTGCGTCAAATTTTGTGCGTTTTTGCGTCAAATTTCAGTTTTGCGTTCAGTTTTCCGATGACAGATTTGTATTCGTGGTACCTAAGTGCGTTTTTCCTGCTTGCTGTTTGTGGATTGATCGGTGTCAACACACAGATAACTATCCCAGCTCCTCGTCAATAGCTTCACCATTCAAGATTCAGGTAGGTACCAGCCGACGGGTCATTGTTTTGTTGTATTTTAGTTTACTATATTTTTGTAACACTTGAATTTGGTGGCTAATTTGCTGTAGAAATTGTCGACGTTGTCGTACGACGATATAATGTTGATTAAAAGAGATAAGCTTTGCTGAATATCACTGCTATCAGTAAATAAGGGAATATCAGTAATATCAGTAAATAAGGGAAGGATATTGTTACCTTGGGGTATTTTGCAGACTTATCTGTTGGTTTTGTGTTCTGGTCTGGTGCCCCGCCGTTTTCAGACCCCACGCACCGCTACTGCTGGCGATTCCTTGGATTTCATTCGAGTTTACTCAAAATCGGTCTGACAATTCATATACGCATGCGCCGAACGTGAAATCCATGCTCAAACCTTTCCAACCACCAAAATAACAACCGTTCGTGTTTTGTATATACGAGAAAGCTATGTGCCACAATTTCGCAGATTTTATTATAATGCATAGCTACTCAGTAGTTAACGCGCTGAAGTATCCAATTTTATACTTCGTGAGTTATCGTGACGGCATCAGGGCCAAACGGCTGAACGGATTTTCATGAGGCCAGGTCGCAGGCTATCGCTCGACCTTCCAGACCTTCTCTTTGATCGTATTCCTGGCTTTCCCTGACGACAGCGCCCGAGTTCGTGATTTCGGTTGCTACGGTCGAGCCCATGCCGTGGATCACTTCAAACCAGAATAAGACGGGTACTGTTGGAAAGAAATTTTCACGGCGGTTTCAACCGTACTAAAACGGGTTTTGTGGGAGATTCCGTTCAGGATATACTTATTCGACGATCGTGGTTTCATCGTCAGAATAATCGCGTAGTTGAGAGGGTGGTTGCCTTCATGTTTCTTACCGCCCCATGCGGTTCATAATAAGATCGTGAAAATGTGTGTCCAACATGGAGAACGGAGTGGCTGGGTTGTGAGAAGCGAAGCTGATGATTTCACGACTGGTTCCTGGGTATCGATGAGATTCACCGTCAGACTAGCTAATCGCTATTTAATTATTAATTTGTTATGACACGGGCTGGTGCCCTGTTTAAAACAGCAACAAAAAAAGCTGAACAGCAACAAAAGAGAACCACAAATAAAAAAGCTGAATATCAATTAAATATTAAACAAAGAAAGTGAAAAGGAAAACTGAAATTTGAGCAACTGCCATTATGAAGGTCAAATTTTTCGTGGCTTCTCTTCAATGCCTACCGCTCTAGAGCCCATTGTATTTGGTACAACGGGTTTTCCCACTTGTATTTAAATAAAATCTAAATTCTGTCCGTCTGTACATACAGCCAAGCAATTTAATGTGAAATCCGAGGACATCTCTACAGTAAAAAATTGTACCTGTGGGGGGAGTAAACAGTAATGTATCAACTGCAAATTGTATTATAATGTCGTGATCCCCTCATTCAAATCACTCCGGCAATATTGTACGTAGTTGTGGACTTGACCAAATAAACGAAGGCAATGCTGAGCTGGGCGACATCGAGGTAAAGTAGGCGAAGGGACCCTTCCAGGCAAACAACCGCCAACGATCGCAATGGCTATAGGGCTGATTGTGGACGGGGGACGGGTGGAAAGGTCCCTATATAAAAGGGCCCAGCTCTTTATTCGACCGATCTCGCTCTTACCCTCGACTTCTCCCTCTCACCCGACTCGCACTCTCTCTCTTCCTCACACCTGCTGTTGGTGAAAACCGCGGGGCGTTCCTTCCCAGTATCTGCAGTTGGTGAAAACCGCGGGATACTGCGTTCTCCCCCTAATACCTGCTGTTGGTGAAAACCACGCGGTATTAACATCCCTCATTCCTAGTGTCTGCTGTTGGTGATAACCGCGGTACACTCCCTTTCCGTGGTACCTCCTGTTGACGAAAACCGCGGGGTACCCTCCTAGACTCCTGCTGTTGGTGAAAACCGCGGGGAGTCTGTCCTTCCAACTAACTCCTGGTGTTGGTGAAAACACGGGGTATTAGCATCCCTCATTCCTAGACTCCTCCTGTTGGAGAAAACTGCGGGGAGTCAGTCCTTCCAACTAACTCCTGGTATTGGTGAAAACCACGGGTTACCATCCTACTAGACTCCTGCTGTTGGTGAAAACCGCGGGGAGTTAGTCTAAAGACTCTATAAGAGCACATCCTTCCTTCCAACCACATCCACCTCTCACTCCATCCTCTCAACCTCAAACCCCTCCCCCCCACCCACCATCATTTGGAGTCACCACAATATAGATGAAGTTGAACTTGCGTTTTGTGTGGGGCAGTTCATACTCAAACTTATGAGATCGTTAGAATCGTAAACCTCTTGAAGCGTAAACCATTGTAACCTAATATAGGTACACTATCCTGTGGAAAGGGTGATCATGCGTGCGGAAAATCTACAGAACATCGTTAGAATAACATCTAAACAGCCATGTAGAACACAAATTGATGAACGAATAATTTGTTTTCACGATGAAAAGGATCGGAAATAGTAAAATAGTGGATAAGTTATAGCACAATATTAAATATATTATGAATCAAAATAGGACCAACGATTCACAATATTAAATAGATGAATAAATAGAATCAACGATTCACAATATTAAATAGACGAATAAATATAACAACGAAAAATTAACAGCAGATCGCTCACTCAACAATAGTGAGAAGGTACCTCACTTCGTCTTACGTATTCTACCTCAAAGTATGCGATTTCATGCACGAGAAAGAACCTTTCGGCTTAAACGAGGGTAATATTAAATGAATAAATTGATTGTCTATTGATTATTTGTCTATCACTGAAAACGGAGTGAGATGCCGCAGTAAGATCAGCGACTGCATTCGTCGTGAGAGAGAATTCGAATGGAGCGTCCCAAAATAATTACATGCGAGTTGTAAACTGTAAATCAAAGGCGGAGAGTGGGTTGTTTACAGTGAAGCTAAAAACCCTCCTCTTCCTTCGGGTTTGTGATCTAAATTTAGTCCAATGTGAGAATGTTTTCTTCTCAAACCCCGGACCGAGTGGGTGTCGGTTTCTCGGTTTAATTTTTTTTGGGGAGGAAATATTGATTGCGAGTTCCAATCGTGCAGCATGACCTAATGGGCGAATTCTCCTGTTCGAACGCGTTTCCTGTTCATTACTCTGCCTATCGCTCAAGTCATTTCTGAGTATTTCCCCAGGTTTAACACACATACGTCAGTCTCGAACATGATTATGGTTCTGGTAATTTATTTTAGGGCGATTACAACACTTTTCCGCCACTCTTTGGTTTATTATGAGGAAAGTGACACCAGTGCTCTGCCGAACTGAAAGTAATTGTTCCCCTACAATTCCATTCCTCCGCTCTGGCTTAAAATATTCGTACAAGATCGTCGCCCGAGTGAAACATTCGCAGAGTGGGCGACATCTTCCTACGACCGGATTTTCGATTTGTGACCGGACACCCTCAACTAAATCAACAACCGACTTGTTTCCCGCTCGCTCATGTTTATTATTGTTGGCGTTGTCTCTTATTTTGATGCGCGAAGGCGTATAATTCAGATAAAATTCGGGTTTTCTGTGAACTGAGTGTTTTGTATACATTTTGCTATTATACTGCTGCCTGTATAAATATATAGCTATAACTGTATTCCTAACTATCTGCTGTATAAAACTCCGAACGATCGCGTATGTTGCCTCTCACGTCTAAACTGCATGACCGATAATGAGGGTGGTCCCAACGTCATCCTGAGACGGACATAAGTTACGGTAAAGTCGCCGAACCATCCAATTTCGACGTGAACGCAACCAGATGCTTTGCTTAATACTAACCACCGAGTAACACGAATTTTAATGGACCAATTTTGGTGCCAGACGCATTGACAAAGAGGTTAAGATAATAAAAAATATAATAGCTACTGGCAGAAATTGCTATCGATTCGTCTAAAATGGGACATCCAGTACTCGAACGATTTTTTGTTTATTATTTTCAATTAAGAACTTTTAGAACAGAGCATGGACCCCCCCCCCTCGAAATTTTATGGTTTTCGTATCTAGGCAAGTAGAATTCTAAAATGGAATAAAAAAAATGGCTGTTCGTCCACCGTACTCCATACATTGCACTTTCCTTAGTTACAATGAACCAAAATTAATGAAATTTGGTTTGTAGGTCCAGTTTGGGGTCCAGTTGATCCGCGGAGCTCGGCGTTACTGCCAGTCATCTCTAAGGGGTTAAAAGTAGGGGTTGCAATTTTCAGAACGCCGTAGCTCGAATACTTTCGATAGAAGGGTATGGTTTTTTTTACGTTATTAAATTTGTCTTGGGCTAAACAATTTTTTGAGACCACCCGGAGCACTGCACGTCCAGCCGTTCGTTTGCACCAAAAAGCTTCGTCAACATGATCGTGAATCAAACGGTATACTCAGCCCAGCTATCATCGCTAGGGAGCACCTGATCATAATCACGGATGGCTGTACGAATTGGAGTTGGTTGTTCTGTGATATTATTTCATTTGAAGAATGATAGCTATTTTGGATTTTATTGATATGCACTTCTGTAACTTGAGCAAACTTTATGCTTCATGAATAACAACATATCATTATTAATGATTGAATTATTGAATCCACCCCATATTTATTGAACTTTTAATACCCGGCTGGCTCAGTACTCCTCTCTTTCATGGGGGAAGCTCGAGGGTAGGTACTGACTACAGAACACAGTCATCGACGAGTACGGGCAACTATACAGGTGAATAATAAACCATTGTGTAATAATTTGCAGCGTTTTTTTGTATACAAGTAGATAGGTACCTAAGTAATCACTCCGTCTATCTTTATAAGTAGTTATAATTAAATATCGCGAATAATAAACATATTTTATCTAATCCTTCATTGTGAAATCAGCAACATCAGCTGACTCATTCAATTGTTTACGCTGTGATGCTCGCTGCTGGTAAGGAATTGAAGTCAATACTGACCTCACCATCACCCACCGATGGACACATTTATGGACCATGAATAAAACGCTGCAAAGTCCTTGTCACATACCTAGGTTTATTGTTCTACTGGGCATGCGTACAGAAATTTTGGCTGCTCATTTACTGTTTCATTCATGTGCAATTATTGAAATGGCTATTTTTGATGGTTTCTACCAATTTTGGCCCCCAAAAACACGAGTTAGGCTCAGTTTTTTGAAAAAGATTATCATTGATCATTGATAGCACCATTTAATTGTCTTGATTCACTAGTTGATACTACTTCTAGTTTTATTATACATATGTATGGTGATTTCAGACAATTTCCCATGTTTTTGACACACAAAAAAGAACTTCGGGAGCTTAACCTTCGCTACAACCTCAATTCTTCACTCATCGGTCAAAATCAACTTGATATTCGGTCTACTCGCCCTACAAAACATGTAAAACGATACCTCACAAGCTCATGTTAATTTTTCTCCCATAACACCCCTGGGTGTAAGCCGATCGGGCTGCCGTGTTTCGGAGCACAACTAGGACCCAAATGTGCGCGCAAATGGGGACCCACCCAAACTGTGTGCGGAAAAACGAAGACTTCATATTCGGTCTTCTCGCCCCAATAACATGGAAAGCGATACCTCAGAAGCTCATGTTACTAACATGTTACGGAAACATAAACGCTGCAAAGTCCTTGTCACATGGGTTTATTATTCTATTGGAGTTCTAGAGCTTCTTGTTGGCAGTTAAATTTATTGTTTGTTTCATGTGAAATAATTGAAATAGCTATTTCTGATGGTTTCCACCAATTTTGGCCCCCAAAACACAAATTAGGTAGGTACGATCTTTTTTTTTTTCAAATTATCCATGATCATTGGTAGTGCCACTTAATCGCCTTGATCTACTTGTTGAAACTTTTCCTAGTGCTATTCTACAAATTGATGGTGATTTCAGACGATTTCGCAGGTTTTTGCCTCATGAAAAATCAATTTTGGGAGCTGAACATCTGGTACAACCTCAATTTTCCACTCCTTGGCCAAAATCGACCTCATATTCCATCTTCTCGTCCACAAAAACATGGACAACGATACCTCAAAAGCTCATGTTACCAACATGTTGCTAAAACGCAAAAAGTACCTATTTTTATAAACATTTTCACTCATAACACCCCTGGGTATATTCCGATCGGGCTGAAAAGTTTCGGGACACAACTAGGGCCCAAATAGAGCATGTGTGCGAAAGAACGACTTTTTTAGACCGAAAATGAAGCCTGTACACGTGATACGGCGGACGGCGTACGGCGGACGGCGGACGGACATTGCATTTTTGGAATCTACGCACCTTGAAACGGAAAAGAAAAAAGTTTGAGGGGGGGTTATAAAAATTTTTTGCTGAGCGATTACATAGGTGTATTATTCAGAGAATAATAAACCAAAAACTACCTATGTTTATGCACATTTTCGCTCATAACACTCCTGGGTGTATTCCGATTTGGCTGCAAAGTTTCGGGACACAACTAGGGCCCAAATTGAGCATGTGTGCGAAAGAACGACTTTTTTAGACCGAAAATGAAGCCTGTACACGTGATACGGCGGACGGCGTACGGCGGACGGCAGACGTACTTTTATGAATCTGCGCACCTTGAAACGGAAAAGAAAACATTTTTAGGGGGTTTTATCAAGTTTTTTGCCGAGCGAATACATAGGTGTGTTATTATTCATACAATCGAATTCTCCTTGCCCTGTTCAAACCGAAAACCAATTTATATATTTTCGCACGTTATGTATCGCAGAAATTTGAAATTCCCTCAAAACAAGCGACCGCTTAGTCACACGGGGATGTTTCTTTGGGCCCTCGCAGTTGAGTGGGAGGAGGGAAGAGCGTTGAGGCAATTCGTTTCCACCTAATTTACTTGGCGTTCTATGAGATCGTAAGGTTTCTCGAAGACAGGGCGAGGTGACTTCTCCGAGTGCATTCCCAACAAATTTACGAGAACGGCTCGGCATCCCTAATTCCAACAGTGTTTTCTCAAAATGCGTGGGGTCGAGAAGTTCAGATTGAAAACTGACTGATTTGTAAGATTACCACAACTTCCGGAGATGTGGTATTAATTAAGTATTCATCATTAATTTATTTAACTAGGTACTTCGCAATAATTTTTTTCGGGCTCGCAATTCTCTTCACAGTTACATAAATAACATAGTTATAAAGGGATTAGGCTGTTTAATGACTTCTCGGAGGATTTGAAATGTTGTTATTCATTAGCACTATTCAAAGCGAAATTGAAAAAAACACTAACATAATTGATGATAATTTCAAGATTTTTCACAAATAAGAGGATACAAACATTTTGAAAAAACACAATCATAATTGATGATTATTTAAAGATTTTTCACAAATAAGAGGACACAAAATATTTTGAAAAAACACTAGCATAATAGTTGATGATTATTTCAAGATTTTTCACCAATAAGAGGATACAAAATATTTGTATTTATCATTTTTCATAATTAGGTGAGGCAAAAGCAAATTTTTTCAAGTGTAAGTTATTTATTTTTTGATAACGCTACAACTGCTACCACCAGCAGTTGTAGCGCAAGTTTTCAACTTAAGGGTGGTCAGCAGTATTTAAATTCTTGTATTTCTGTCCATCATATTGCAATTTAAAAAAAGAAATACATTATTTAAAACTAAACAAATAAATAGGTACTGTACCCTTATATTTAAGTTCTGGTTTTACATCTTGAAATTCCGAAGCCATACTCGCTGGACTTTCACAATTTGCTATACAGGTTTTGGTGCCACGAAGGTGCCAGGGACCACCGCCACCACGGCAATTACGATACCACCAAATTGAAACGTCTGCCAAGTTGGGTGGGCAGTACAACTTCCTCACTTACTATAACATGGACGTGTAGAATCATTTGGTAAAAAAGATTGAAAAGCCAAAGCCAAATGACTGAACAGCAATCGGGATTTACCACTGTTAGGGTATTACAACTGTTCGGGTATTACGACTTTTGGGTATTACGGCTTCTGGATACTGCGACTGGGTATTACGACTTGGGTATTACGACTTGGGTATTACGACTTGGGTATTACGACTTGGGTATTACGACTTGGGTATTACGACTTGGGTATTACGACTTGGGTATTATGACTCTTTGGGTATTACGACTGTTTTGGTTTTCTGACTGTTCGGTTTTCTGTGGTATTACTTCATTCAATTTGACGTACTATTGTGGTACCTACTCATGTTATCCATGGTCAATGGTTCCAGTAAAATGTGTTCTTTCCGGGTTTACCTTTTCCTGGCTCCTGGTACCATAAATAATAAATATAATCACCCCTTCATTATTCTCTGTTTGTAATGAGAGACGTTTGCTTCCATATCGCTGATAAGATACCGCTTATATTAGGTACTTACATAGTTATATGGCCATTTCATCTTGTTGGTTTATACAGTTGACGATCCCCAGTGTGACCCACAGGTTCAATTTTCTACGTATGATAATTTTAATCGTATAATTTAATCGGAAGTTGAGTAAACAGGAGATGAACAAACCCAAGTTGAATGTTCACACTTCGATGGTCTGTTATAGCTGACACCAACAGCTCAAGACCAGTGGCGTTGATGAGTATCTCAAGCTTGAGATAATGGTTTAATTGTCTTGTACCTCTGAATTGCTCAACGAGCCGTCACGCCTCTTTTGAAATTGATTCAGTGCCCCGCCCTTCTCTAATAACCAGCACCACTCATCCTCTAATGGTTTAATGAAATGTTTCCTCGCTCCTTGTTTAGGTCTATTGTCTAAACTCACACAATGAAGCAAAATAATACCTTTAGGGACCAAAATAAAATAAACTAACAGCGAATCGGTGTTTCTAGGACGTGGTAGAGGCGCTCGATATTGCATCAGCACTTACCAAATAATGAGGAAAAGCGATCAGGATCGGGACGATATTTTTTAGAAGCAACTACTTAATCAGCCAATTGATTATTATAAAGTGAATAAGCTACATATTACATCTTTATAATTAACATAATTATTTTTCTAAGTAACGCACTCAACCCATCTGTTTAACAAATAACGTATTTTGGTTTATTATTTTCGATAATGAATCATTGGAATCGAGCATGAAAAAAAAAGCTTACCCCCCTCAAATTTGATGGTTTACGTTTCAAGGTATGTAGAATCCGAAAATGCAACAAAAATATTTCTGTCTGTGTGTAACCACGAAACAAAATTGATGAAATTCGGGTTATAGGTCCCGTTCGGGGTCTAGTTGGTCCTCGAAGCTCGACGTTACCTACTGTCAGTCATCTCTAAGGAGTTCAAAATAGAAAACTTTCGACAGAAGGGTGTGGTTTTTTTTACGTTATTAAATTTGTCTTGAGCTTAACAATTTTTTGAGACCACCCGGAGCATTGTACGTCCAGCCGTTCGTGTGCACCAAAAAGCTTCGTCAACACGATCGTGAATCAAACGCTATAAATCCGGCCCGGATATCATAACTGCGGAGCATCTTATTATAATCAAGGATGGCTTAAGAAGTCGAGTTGTTGTTCTGCGATATTATTTCATTTGATAAGTGATGGACTATTGGATTTTGTTGGCAGGAACTTGTGAAACTTGAACAAACTTTGAAGTATTTATGATGGGTAAATTATTACACATCGGCAAATTATTACACAACGGTAAATTATTACATAACGGTAAATTATTACACAACGGTAAATTATTACAGAACGATAAATTATTACACAACGGTTCATCTACCAAGAAGGGGCTGGATTTTGTTGGTAGGTACTTGTGAAACTTGAACAAACTTTGAAGTATTATTGATGGGTAAATTATTACACAACGGTAAATTATTACATAACGGCAAATTATTACACAACGGTAAATTATTAGATAACGGTAAATTATTACACAACGGTTCATCTACCAAGAAGGGGCTGGATTTTGTTGGTAGGTACCTGCTTGTGAAACTTGAACAAACTTTGAAGTGTTATTGATAGGTAAATTATTACACAACGGTAAATTATTAGGTACGCAACGGCAAATTATTACACAGCGGTGAATTATTACACAACGGTTCATCTACCAAGAAGGGGCTGGATTTTGTTGATCGGTACTTTTGCAACTTGACCAACCGTTGAAGTATTATTGATTACAAGTTATTACACAATCGTTCATTATACTTGACCGGAGGGTAGGTACTGACCACAGAAAACATTGACCTACGCAGAAGGGGCATCCATTTCACTCCACATCAACAATTTTCCTTCAAAACTTCATTATTTGCGTTTCTTTTCGCCATTTTAGTTACTGTTTGTCATCGAAAGAATTATTTTAGCAACATTTAACTCGGGATTTAGGTAGGTACCTAGTAACGAGTACGGGGTTAGGTACTAACCTACGGAGGGTCTGCGATCTACATAATATATATGGACTAGTACATAATTATTATATAGACGGGTTATCTATACAGAGAGCTGTGATATGTAAAAGAAGGGTATTCTGTACAAAATAATAAACCGTTGGGCAGGGATTTGCAGTGTTTTTTACCTAAATTCACCTACTTATAACTATTTTGGTGATGTTTAAGCAGGGACAAGTGATTTTTAGCGATGTTTTGAGCTCGAAAACTCAGTTGGAACCATATTTTTCATGTTATGAAAATGTCCATCTTTAAACTTGTGTTCACAGATGTTTTAGTTTGTCATAATAATCACTAGTCTACTACAACCTTGGACCTACCTGCTGCAATACACAAAGTTAACTCCACATAGCAACACACAAAACACATGCAACAAATTTACTGCGATGACCCTCCTTACAACATGATAATTACATTTTACGTACAATATAATTATTTATTTATTTATTTATTTATAATAATACGGGCAAGCCCAATACAAAAGTACAAAACATAATATAATTGATTAGGAAAAAAAAGAAAACAAAAAACAGGTAAAATGTCTGCATATGACTGTGTATTTACTTGATACTTTCTTGATACTGTCTGTCATTATTCCGTAGAGCTAGAAATCTCCTCCTAACAGCCTCAGGAGACTGAAAAAAATAAATCTGTGTCAAGGTATTATTATACTGTATGTACAATATAATAATATATAATATAATAATTATATTGTGATACAATATAATTTACAAGATAACAATATAATAATTCCTCTGTAACGAATGATTGGGAGGGATGGCTTTGTCTACTTCGAGACCATCCATCGCAGATCACTTGACTTCTCAAAACCGTGATCGTCTAGTCTACTTTCGGAATCAAAATTCGAGAACAAAATATGGGAACTCGTCGATATGCACTATATTTTTTTGTAATTTTAAGCCGAAATTCATTACATAGCTACCTATATCTATAGCATAATATTCATATCATCTATGGCTATATCATAATATCCATTATTATACGGGCAATTATTTTAGTTATTTGCCCCCTTCCATTATTTAGCCCCATCCTAAGCGTTGAATACAACAGTTTTTGGAAAGAATGATAATTTATTGACAATTCTCTCTTATATGGATTATACCACCTATTTGATGTCAATTTACGGTAGTCATTTACTGAATATTTACATCCAATAACAACTAGGTACGCGTTTCGGTGACTTGTTATCGATGTTTTTCTGTTTCTGACAATAATTACGTGTGGTCCTTATGATAATTATAAGGTTTTCGTTGGGTTGGGACCGAAGGGGGAAGGAGGCATCAAATATGAAACGAGGTTGCGCGACAGGCGCCCAGTTTCAATATAGGCCGATTGTGGGTTTCTACATTTGGAAACAATAATTTTCTTCATCCGGGCTTTGAGGAAGGACCTTATTTCAAATCATTTATACATAAATAAATGCTTCTTTATTCGTACAGCCGTTCTTAGGTATCACGAGAAACATTTATAGACTGATTACAACATAATGACATTAATGACACAGTTTACTTGACTTTCTCCCTGAGAAAATTTCCGTCTCAGTCGGGAGTCGATGTTGAGCTCCCAGTGCTTAGCGAATCTCCAAGTCAGTGGTTAAACCTGGGGGCGATTTGGCTCCTCATGGGGGCGTTGAATACGTGGGGGGCAATAGGGGGGCGATGAGTATTCAAAAAAAGGAAAATTATAATAAAAAAACAGCCAATTGTTTAAATTCTTCCACATTCCAATTAATAAAAGAAAAGAAATTAATGCAAAATGTACCTACTCACGTTTTTGAAATGTACGTCAATAATGTTCGGTAATTATTTCCCTTCAAATATCAGTTTTTTTGAAGAAAAAATAAGCAAAAAATGTACAATTTTTTGCTTCCTCACTACCGGAGGTAAAGTGAAGCCTTTGATTCGTGATTCAGTAAAAAAAAAATTATATCCTCCAAAATGACGATTTTCACTCGCATTTTACGTTTCAGACATCAAGGAACATTTATGGTTCCTTCTGTCTGTCCGTCCGGTCTGTGGTCAATTTCTTGTAACGCCCACAACTACCCGAAATAATGGTCGTAATGGGCTGAAATTTGGAGGGTAGGTGCGGGTTGGGCCACAGATGATCCCACACCAAAATACTGCAAAGTACTGCAATAACTTTCGTCTGCACGTGCGCAAACGTGAAATACTTGAAACGCCCATAACTACCTTAAAAATATCGTTGAAATGAGTTCAAACTGGGAGGGTCAATCAGAAATAATACTTTGATAGTAATAGTACGGTAGCTTTCGTCTGCGCATGCGCGAACATGACATATATATTGCCCATTTTCTTGTAATGCTTCTAACTACGAGAAAAATATTCGTAGAGCTGACATTTTGAGGGCACAGGAGGGTTGGATTGCAGATGGTCCCAAATCAAAATCACTGAAATATTGTTTTTTCCTCTGTCTTCAACCGGACAAAACTGCCTTATTATTTACATGTTACTCCAAATTAACACGAGGCATTTATATTTTCAGTAATATCGATGCTCACTAGCGCCAACTTATGGTTTTTTCAAGCAAAAGGAAAGGCGTGGGGGGGTGTCAGACAACCTGTAGAGGAGGCCGATGGGCCAAAAAAGGTTGGGAACCACTGGTCTAAGCTAACACCTTTGACCGCAACTGGAGACGTGACAGAACTGACAAAGATACAAATTAGTTCATAATTTCGATAAAATTTGGTGGCCAATATTTTGTACAGCCACGAACGGACATCAGGAGACCTGGACATACCACCCCGGGTATGCTCATGCTTCAAAAACTGTTTGGATCAGGCATACAATTTTTTTTTTCTTTATTGGCCTCGGAAGGACCATTCAGCCGTTACAAATTCATTTAGAAAATTAAAGTTTCAGTAAGTACTTCATGATTTCAACAAAACTCACAAAATGACAAAAACTTGAAATTACAAAATTTTTTTTTTCCAATTTCTCCAAGTACTTCAGGGTATCTCAAAAGGAAAACTCAATTTTTGTGAGAAAGCTGATGGATGTATATACTTCTAAGTTTTCTTGGGCGACTAGGGTGTCCAAATTGAAGGGGTGCTCTCGGTAGGAATGCAAGGAGAGTAGGTACCTACTTCTCTCTGCGTCATATCGGGGGCATTCCAGGACGACGTGCGCCATCGTTTCGACTTCTCCTGTGCAGTGGGCGAATAAGTGTATACTGGAGTTGGTTTTCCCGTGCCCAGTTCTTAACCGTATTATACAGGGTGATCCGCTCGTAGATGCAAAAAAAATTGCTTAAAATTACATCAAAAATGGAGGAAAATGCCGCCAACCGCATATTTTTATCTCAATCCGTTCTCGAGATATGATTTTTTAAAGTTTTTTTCAGGAAAACCGTGTTGTTTTCCTTTTAAACTCAAATTTCTCCGCTTTACCTCATTTAATTTTACTTTTTGACCTCATTTTCGGAATCAGCGTTAAATTTTCCATCATGGTGTACTTCAAGTCTTGAAAAGTACCATCTAGAGACCACAACAACAGCTTTAGAACTTTAGACGAATTTGAAAAAATAAAATTTCTGAAATTTTAAAAACGTTACTACTCCTCCGAAAAAAATTCTGGAAACTGGCAAATCTCTTGAAAACTTCTTCATTTAATAAGCTTTCCAATGGTATGGTCAACTTTGCGATTTTCTTGTTTCTTTGATGAAACATTCAAGTTTAAATGCAGGAAAACGTTAGACACCTCAACAGGGGGAATTTGATCAGAGGGTAAAAAAAGAAGTTTTTAATGATTTTAATTGAAAAAATTGAGTCAATAATGCCAGTTTACAATTCGAAATCAGGTTTTTTGGTAATTAGGAAAGCCCGTTTTCAAAATGCCGTTATTTCTTATGCATGCTCTAGCACCGTTTACGCATTTGTCACGTTGAATGTCAGACGTTCTTGCATGCCTCTTGAATTCGTCTCTTTAAATCTTCAACCACTTTTGGGTTGTGTTGGTGGGTCCTAACGTTTTCTTGCATTTAGACTAATTAAATTGGCATTATTGACTCAATTTTTTCAATTAAAATCATTAAAAACTTCTTTTTTTTACCCTCTGATCAAATTCCCCTTGTTGAGGTGTCTAACGTTTTCCTGCATTTAAACTTGAATTTTTCATCGAAGAAACAAGATAATCGCAAAGTTGACCATACCATTGGAAAGCTTATTAAATGAAGAAGTTTTCAAGAGATTTGCCAGTTTCCAGGATTTTTTTTTCTGAGGAGTAGTACCTAACGTTTTTAAAATTTCAGAAATGTTATTTTTTCAAATTTGTCTAATGTTTGAGCTGTTATTGTGGTCTCTAGATGGTACTGTTCAAGACTTGAAGTACACGATGCGTATGGAAAATTTAACGCTGATTCCGAAAATGAGGTCAAAAAGTAAAATTAAATGAGGTAAAGCGGAGAAATTTGAGTTTAAAAGGAAAAAACCCGGTTTTCCTGAAAAAACCTTTAAAAAATCATATTATCTCGAGAACGGATTGATATAAAAATATGCGGTTCGCGGCATTTTACTTCATTTTTTATTTAATTTTACGCAAGTTTTTTTTGCATCTACGAGCGGATCACCCTGTATTACGATATAAACTTCTGGGCTTTGCGTCCAGAACTGAGAGGAACCAAGGACGCCTCCATAACACTGGGAACAGGTTTTTACACCCATTCCCTGGATGCGGCATACAATTGTCCACTTTCCGTACATCGCTCACTCGCAGGGTCGTATTAGATTTTTCTTGAACGATTATAAAGATTCATTATTAAACCTAATATTTATTATTTAATTCGAGAACCAGCAAAAGTAATAAATCAGGACGTCGTTCCTTTGGATACCCGCGCGTAGTGAAATTTCCGTGGGCTCATAATAACGAGGAACAATTATGTTAACGATCAATTATCCGTGATTTTTTCGTCGTCGACATATTATTCCGACAAACCGTCGGTTATTTCTTCCAGGTTCTCCCACACTCACGAGACGTCGCAGGGACATGTCGTGCCGAAAAACCGCGCACACGGAAACTGAATTTTCCATCCAATTAAACGTTGCCTATTTGCAGCAGCGCAGAAACACAATGGAGATGTTATTAAACCGTGTAAGTCTCTCCACTTGATTTTTTTCGTTTTTTTTTTCTTCTTTTTTTTCGTTACTACTTAATTGGAGCAATTATGTACCTAAGGGAGGACATCGAATGAAAACGGTGTCCCGCGTGCGTGATGTCCGCCGGTCGTAGCGGTAATGCTATTAAAGGAGCTACCTGGAAAATCAGATCTTATCACGGACAAGGCGATCGTCGAGCTCATTTTACTGCAACGCGAGAGTTGGGAATGGCGTAATGACCAGGCACTGAGTTTGGTTGGCAGATTACGAAAATTCGTTCACCTATATCTGCCGCGCTAGGCATAATTGCAAGTAAATCCACTTTTTGGCGGTTTCGAGTTGGAACGCTCTGGAGGTTCGTGGGTGGGTACTCTATCATAATGTGAGTACAACCCCCCCCCCCCTCCCCACCGGATGTTACTATTTAGATTCTGCGTCTAAAATTATAAAAACATAAACATGCTTTAGCCTCTTAATTTTGGTTTATTATTTTCAATAATGAACCATTGGAATCGAGCATGAAAAAAAAAATTCTTACCCCCCCTCAAAATTTGATGGTTTACGTTTCAAGGTATGTAGAATCCAAAACTGCAATAAAAATATTTCTGTCTGTCCGCCGTACGCCGTACGCCGTACACCGTACGCCGTACGCCGTACGGGCCACTTTTCTTAGTTATCATGAAAAAAAATTGATGAAATTCGGGTTATAGGTTCCGTTCGGCGTCTAGTTGGTCCTCGAAGCTCGACGTTACTGTGAGTCATCTCTAAGGGGTTCAAAATAGGGGTTGAAATTTTCAAAACGCCTATACCATTTTTTTACGTAAATATTTTTACGGTTTTATATAGTTCTTGAACTTGCGAGTTTTTTAAGACCATCCGGAGCATCGTACGTCCAGCCGTTCGTTCACAGTAAGGCCCCGAAGTTTGCACCGACAGGCATTTTCGACTCCAGTGTGAATGAAATTGTATACAATTCAAACCAAATCTCGTAACCAGAGACGCGCCCACAATAGGAATTTGTGAATACGGCCAATCATTGGTAGGGATCACCTGATTATATTGGCGGAGTATGAAGTCGATTTGGTTGTTCTGTGATATTATTTCATTTGAAAAATGATGGCTCTTTTGGAGTTTGTTGGTAGGTAGTGAAACTTGAACAAACGTTGAAGTATTATTGATGGGTAAATTATTACTACGGTAAATCATTACTCAACGGTAAATTATTACACAACGGTTCATTATACCATCTACGTAGAAGGGGCTGGAGTTTGTTGGTAGGTACTTTTGCAACTTTTTTCACTCCTCATCAACAATTTATTTTCAGAACTTCATTATGTGTGTTTCTTTTTGTTAGGTACTGTTTGTCATCGGCAGAATTATTTTAGCAGCATTTAACTCGTGATTTAGGTAGGTACCTAGTAACGAGTACGGGGTTAGGTGCTAACCTACGGAGGGTCTGCGATCTACATAATATGCATAGAATAGTACATATTTCATTATATAGACGGGTTATCTATACATAGAGCTGTGATCTGTAACAGAAGGGTATTCTATACAAAATAATAAACCGTTGTGCAGGGATTTGCAGCGTTTTTTCAGAGTCGCCGTATGCTGATTCTCGGAATGCTGGTTTTCTCTATGCTATATAGCATGTTAAGCCACGGATCGTAGAACGCGAAATATCGATTGGAGAACGCTAAATGTCGTTTGGAGAACGTTAAATCACTACTCTTGGTGGATCATGCGTTGATTCGATCTTCGCTCATCACATATCAAAAACGCCGCAAATTATTACACAAAGGTATATTATTTACCTGTATAGATGCCCCTTCTGCGTAGATCACTGTTTTCTGTGGTCAGTACCTACCCTCGTGCTCCTTTCCAGGAAAGCCCTAAACCGAGTACTGGACCCGGCCCCGGAATTAAAGTTTCCTACAAATCCGCGGGATTCAGTAATTCAGACATTAATTATTTTGTAGTTATTCATGAGGCATAAGGCAAATAATGAACAAATAATAAAGTAGATAGTATAATGAACCGTTGTGCAATAATGTACCTTTGAGTAATAATTTACCGTTGTCTAATAATTTTCCCATCAGAAATACTTCAACGGTTGTTCAAGTTGCAAAAGTACCTATCAACAAACTCCAACCCTTCTACGTAGACGGCATAATGAACCGTTGTGTAATAATTATCCATTGTGTTATAATTATTCTTAATGTAATGTGTTATAATCAATAATACTCCAAAAGAGCCATCATGTTTCAAATGAAATAATATCCCAGAACAACCAACTCGACTTCATACTCCGTGAATATGATCAGGTGCTCCCTAGCAATGATTATCTCGGGCCAATTCCCGATTGTTAGCGCGTCCCTGTTGATGATATTTGGGCTAAATGTATACAATTTCAGTCACCCAGCTGTTGAAAAAGCCTGTCGGTGCAAACTTCTGGGCCTTGCTGTGAACGAACGGCTGGACGCACAATGCTCCGGGTGGTCTTAAAAAACTCCCAAGTTCGATAACTATTTAAAACCTTTAGAAAAATCGAAATAACGGCGTCCTGGAGACTTCAACCCCTATTTTTCACCCCTTAGGGGTGACTGACATTAAGGCCGACCTTCGAGGTCCAACTAAACCCCAAGCGGGACCTACAAACCGTATTTCGTCAGTTTTGGCTCATGGTAACTAAGAAAAGTGCTCTGTACGGAGTGCGGCGTACGGCGGACGGACAGAAATTTTTTAATTGCATTTTCGGATTCTACATACCTTGAAACGGAAACCATAAACTTTTGAGGTGGGTTAAAATTTTTTTTTTCTAAAGCATGTTGTGACAGAGTGTAACAGTGGGGGTGGACCCTCTAGAGTCCTCCTAGACCAGCGAGATTATCACCGGTGAAGAAGGGGTATCGATTAGGCTTCCGCCCAGCGACACCGTTTCAACCGAAAGAAAAAATGGATCGAGAACAGCCACACTGTTATAAATTGTTTAAATATTAAATTTGATAACAATTCATAGATGAGAATGAAGTGAACATGGATGAAATCAAAGGCGACGATGTGCTATGCATTTGCTTTGTTATATTCCCATGCTTGCGGCGTTTGCTATCAGAACCAGCTCACCGGTTAAAAAGGGATATCGTCTAGGCTTCCACCTAGCGACCCCATCTCCAGCGGACCAAAAAACGACTCGAGAACAGCCGCACTGTTACATTCCTCCCCACATGACATACTACTGGGTAGCAGAAGTATGAGAAGGAAAAGGGGGAATGAAAAGTAGTATACCTGAAAACACCTGAACTTCAAGGTGACTAACCTCCATCGTAATGGTACTACCTCAATAATATTTTACTGGTTGTGAGCAAAACTCCTACATATGAGTACTGGCGGATCACCGGTTAAGAAGGGATATCGATTAGGCTTCCCCAAACCGATCCCGTCTCCACCGGAAGAAAAAATGTAGGTATCGAGAACAGCCCACAATGTTACAATGTTCATGCTAAAAATGCGGGAAAAACTCGTTTTCCCGCCTGAATCGATTACGAATTTTGCAGCAAGCGCCACAAATACTGGGTGTTGCTAAGATTATTTTCAGTAACTCCCGTTTGCTACGCTTAACTGAAGTATCTCGAGTACAATTTATTGGAGTTTCAAACTACAATTCCAAATTTCATTTGGAATTCCAAATTCCAAATAGGGTAAAACCCCCAGTTTTCGGGACCCTTAAGGAAGTTTTCGACGGATTTTATCATACCACAAACTAAATTTGAGCTGTTGGGCTACAACTCCACTGCTTTTATATTTTTTGTTAATGTCTCAACTTCTGTAATAAATGAGCTTAAACCGGCAATTTCAATTATTTATTTTTAAATAAAAGAAAATATATGGAAAAGCTGTTAGCTCCAGTATTCGGCATGATTTTTATAGTTTTCGGCACCCCTAAATACCAGTTTTGGGCAGTCTTATGTCCAGTTTTCGGCACCCCAAGTGCCTATAATCGGCACCCCATGAAGAGAAGGTCGGTAGGTGTTGTAACAAACTAGAAACGAAATTACTCAAATATTAATTAATAGATCGGTATGTATTTATCACGAAATTGTAATACAACTCGACAGGTATAATAATTTCAAAATCATAAGGTATATGGCACACATTACGACAGTCCTTAGACTTTCATTGACACTGGAACTTTGAATGATCAGATCTTTCTTTCTCACTAAACTCAAGCAACAGAAATAAGACCGATGACTAAGTGGTGTTCTAGCAGTAACCAGTTTTTCTAAAACTGTCAGTGAACACTACTTATTCTAAAAGTAAACACAAGGTATAAAAAAAAATCAGTCATGCAGCATGACTTAATGAGCGAATTTTCAAAGAAATATTCGAATTAATGGCTATGGTTTTGAATAAAGGAAAACTTCGGTCTAAAATTTGGTTTTCTATGTATATTCTCTTCGTATTTATTTTAATTTGTACGTTTTGTCCATCCTGATTCTACCGTTTGTTTATTACGTAATTGTACTAAGTGCTTATTTATTTGATCGCTGTGGGTAAATTCAAGGAGTTGTACTAATCGTTTGCCTCCCCCTTTTTTGCTTCGAACTCTCGTCTTCAATTAATACTTCTCACATTTTTCAATCTGACCACTCTAAGGGGGTGGGGGTAAGAGTTTAAAGATTATCCTAGTTTTGGGTAATTTTTGCGCACTTTAAATGCTCTAGTTTAAGAACGGATTTAGATATCTAAAATCCGATTTCACTATCGTGTTCAGCGTGCAAAAACCTTTAAAATGAGGGGTCACTTGTTAGAAAATAACATTTTGGGGATTTTTGGGTAATTTTTGCGCACTTTAAATGCTCTAATTTGAGAACGGATCAAGATATCTAAAATCCGATTCCACCATCGTGTTCAGCGTGCAAAAACCTTTAAAATGAGGGGTCACTTGTTGGAAAATAACATTTTGGGGATTTTTGGGTAATTTTTGCGCACTTTAAATGCTCTAATTTGAGAACGGATCAAGATATCTAAAATCCGATTCCACCATCGTGTTCAGCGTGCAAAAACCTTTAAAATGAGGGGTCACTTGTTAGAAAATAACATTTTGGGGATTTTTAGGTAATTTTTGCGCACTTTAAATGCTCTAATTTGAGAACGGATCAAGATATCTAAAATCCGATTCCACCATCGTGTTCAGCGTGCAAAAACCTTTAAAATGAGGGGTCACTTGTTGGAAAATAACATTTTGGGGATTTTTGGGTAATTTTTGCGCACTTTAAATGCGCCAAAACCCTCCTTAGAGTAGGCCAATTTCGCCCATCTTCGAACTTAGCCTTTCGATTGCCAAGATAGATTTTTTGTGCAAATTTGAGCTGTTTATCTCAATTCTATCGAGAGTTATCGTCTGGAGTGACACATATATAAATAAATATATATATATATACATATAAAAAAGTGTTAAATTTCAGGAATCGTTTTAGAATGGTCTGAAACGGATTTCTATGAAGAAAATTTCCAAAAATTTATATTATTTAAATTTCGAAGCCATTGCAATAGCTTCATTTTCTTTGAAAATTCGCTAAAATGAGCATAAGGAACCAGGAACTTGAACACTGAAAGGAACTTACTTTAGACTTGGAATACCAGACTAAGAATACATTGCTGATTTTAAATTTTAAATAAGCAACAAACAAATTAATAAGGGCAGCTAGAAATGTAGGATACGGAGTAGTTTGTAAGGCATGGGGGCAACGAAAAAACGTGTTCGTCATCAAGTTCTTCAGATGGATGAGAACATGTTTTGTGATGAACCTTAGAGCCATGATTTACTTCGATTAATGCCATTATTCTTAGTATTTCCCCCGCATTTGAAGCAAAGGGGCTCTGGAAGTTCCAGGTGTCGGATCATTGGATGTTTTTGGCACATTTTTCTTTTCCGCTTTCGCAGACTTTTTTTTTTCTCGATTTTTTCCCGTTCTTCTTTCGCTGCCTCTTCTACGTATTTTCTTCTTTTCCTGTTTTTCTTCGTAGAGTTTTCTCCACAGGCTCTATGTTATGACGTGTGGCATTCTCTCCATCTAACCGGTTCATTTTCCTTTCGGCGTGGATGGCCAGTGCAGTACCTACCTTCCTTGAGGATTGGAAAGGTTTTAATGTCATCTTGAGGAAGGGAGTCTGTTGTACTGCCTTGATGGTTCTATGTTTGTTCCTCTGATCCATAATCTTCATTCATAAGCATGGGAGCGTCGAGTGCAGCACTGAGGACGTCATCGATTAATAGAACCGATGGTTCGGAAGCTCTGAACTGGATGGCGTTAAGCAAATACCTCCCAAGTGACAGTGGGCCAGGGTCACAAAAGTTGTCTATATTTTTAAAATGAAAGTAGATTCCACTTCGAGAATTTTGAGACCAACCGCACGCTCCTACGATAAGTAGTTATTTCTCTATGATTTTTCAAATTTTCTAGAGGTTCCTACGTCATTGCACCCCTCTCGCCTGGGCGGGACCCCCCTGCCAACTGTGACTTAAGAACCTCTGGAGTTGAAAAACCATAAAAAGAACTGCTGATCGTAGGAATGTGCGTTTGGTCTCGAAATTCATAGGATGGAATCTACTTTAATTTTTTTTAAATAAAATAAATACTTGCATAGCTGGTTCTACTTTTCTTTTATTTTTTTAATCGAGCAATTCTGACATTTTGATTCGTCTGGAGGGCATTGTTTCTGGCTAAACTTTATGAAAAGTAGAGGTAAGTAACGTTTTGTCGCTTATTAGGTTTTTGCAAAACCAAAAATGCTACAAGCCAGTTATGCAAAATCCAGCCAACCGCCAATATTTGTCACTTATTAGGTTATTGCATACATACCTGCATTTGGCTGAAAACTGATACCAATACGACTAAGCGCCATTCATTATCATCACACACCTAAAACCATCAACAAAAGAGATAGGTACGGAAATACATTATTAGGCGACAGCAAATTTCAGAGCCCGCAGCTGTCACAGAAAAATTAATTGCAAATTTATATTAATCGCCATTTCTGATGTCGCTTATTTGGTTACTGCATAACTTTTCTTGTGATATGGAGCTTAGTAGGAAATTGCGAAATTCAGGTTGTCCAAGGGAAAGTCGTTTAGTTTATATCGGAATAGGTTTAGTTTATTCGATACTGGAATGGGTATAAAACCTAAGGAAATCGATTCTACACGACGAGACAGTTCCAACGATACCACTAACTCGATTTTGAAAATTCTTTCAGGAGGTAGGTACGTACCTACCTATTTGCATAAAGCCGTCCAACTGTCGGTCCTACTGAAATATTACTATTTCCATTTGATGACCACAGCAATAGATTTTCTCATTAAAACATCATGAAATTTACGGGCATGAGTATGCTATGACATACAGTGAATTTCTAAAGAAAGAAAAAAAAAAACCACAGTCATGCAGCATGGCTATAAGAGCGAATTTTCGATGTTTTCGGCATCTTCCTCCTCCGCCTAAAATTTTCTGAAAATTAATTTTCGGTCAATGTTTTCCCAACTTGATACCATACAAAATTAAAACAGGAGTAGTTTTACGCAAAGTAAAATTTGGGGTGGAAGGAGGGGGAGGGGGAAATCAAAAATGTTTTGAATACCAGAAGAGTAGGTATTGGGTACGTAGGTAACAAATTTTTTGTTCCATTTTTTGCCGAGTAACACCTCGGTTTGTAGATTTTCCAACGCTGAACACGATGGTGAAGTCAGAATTGCGATATCCCATTCCGTTATCAGATTAGAGCAGACGAACCAGGAAGAACATCTCAAGAAATAACCACGTTCCTTCATCTTCAAAGTGCTCCAGTTTGAGAACGGAATGAGATATCGCAATTCTGATTTCACCATCGTGTTCAGCGTACAAAAACCTTTAAAATGAGGTGTCACTTGTCAGACTTTTTCATTTTGGAAATTTATGGGTAATTTCCCCCCCCTAAAACTCCCCAAAACTCCCCCTTAGGGTGACCCGATTCTGCCCATCTTCGAACTTAGCCTGTCGATTGCCAAGACAGATTTTTCGTGCAAATTTGAACTTTTTATCTCAATTCTTTCGAGAGTTATCGTCTGGAATGACACATACATATATAAATATATATATAAATATATAAATATATAAATATATAAATATATAAATATATAAATATATATAAATATATATATATATATATACATATAATTTTTGGTGTCTTTCGGCAGGGAATTCAGGATGGTCTGAAACGGATTTGGGTATAAAAATCTTTCGGAAATTCGAGTTTTAAAAATTTTGGACCGAGAACAATAGCTTCTTTTTCTTCGAAAATTCGCTAAAAACAGCGAGAAGTCCTGATACCTAGTTGAAATTTGACTGTGTACCTATTAGGGTGATTATATTGTTGCCACTGCCCAGTTGTTGGCATGCCCAGATCTCCAGTATTCGCCATGCCAAAAACTGGAATTGGGGGGTGCAGATTATTAGTTTGAGGTGATCCAGTTTTCGGCATAAGGGGTGCCGAAAACTGAAATACCGATGTTTCTGAGACCAGTATTCGGCACCCCCTTGGATTAATACCTACTATTTTATACTTGGCAGGCTTATTTTACACTTTATGAGCACAGGAATACTCGCACTATCAAACGGAGGTGTGAAAAGCATGAGAAACATCAGTAAAACCTATGATATTACGTGTACCAGGAATGTCATTGCTTACCAAAATCGTTAGGAACCGCTTTCACTGCCGATGGCTCGTGGCGGACTTACTTCCAAACGGGTTTTTCATCCATTCCGGTATGCAAAAGGTGGAAAATTATATATGCGCATGTGCAGGAGAGTTACTCCTGTCCAACGAGCGTCTTTTGTAGGTTCTACATCATACGAACTAAATCACTCGCGACGAAATCGTGGAAACCCATTTCAAAGAAAAACGGAGTTATTGAAAAATAGTCTATTTCCACTAATACGAAAAACGCAAAAAACACTGTTATACCGGTTTCGGTGATCAAACTATCGTCAGTAACACACAATAACCACAGTAACCACAGTAATAGTAATTGTTATTGTGTGTTACTGACGATGGTTTGATCACCGAAACCGGTATAACAGTGTTTTTTGCGTTTTTCGTGTATTAGTGGAAATAGACTATTTTTCAATAACTCCGTTTTTCTTTTTCTACATCATCCCAGAAGCTTATTATTACCGAAAAACTGCCTGTGGGTGCCGAAAACTGGGGGGGGATGCCCAAAACTGGGGGTTTTACCCTACCAACTCCAAATACCAAAACGGAACATATCCATTTTCACAAAATATTCAAGAACTGAAAAAAAAACTGCTGTAGGGTTACAGGGTGTTCTGTTTCCTTGGGTAAAACTGGTATTGTATCAATTGAACATTCAGTAGTAATATTTGCCTTTCGATTGAATTTTTAGTGATTAGTATTTGACTCATAATTAGCATCTGTTTGTTGGACATGCTCAGATTTGCTATAAAACGATGGCTTAATTATTAAGCTTAGCACGTGGAGTTAACTGCAAATGAGCTTAGCAACACCCAATATTTCAGAAGTTTACTGCAAAAGTCAATTAATTCTAAGTACGTAACGGTTTTTTAGGACGTTCCTCGGTAATAAGAGACGTCTTTATGTATTTGATCGGGTCAGAAGAGGACAACAGTCAGCCAAGAATGAAAAGAACCATATTGAAATTAGTTCTCAATCCAAATCCATGAAAAAAAACCTTAGGTGTGTGCGTGTGCGCGCGCGTGTGTGAGTGTGTGTGTGTGTGTGTGTGTGTCAGAATGTTGTGGTCGCTGCCCAGGCCGCAATTCTGAGTGGTTCTTTTAGCGAATTTTCAAAGAAAATGAAGCTATTGCAATGGCTTCGAAATTTAAATAATATAAATTTTTGGAAATTTTCTTCATAGAAATCCGTTTCAGACCATTCTAAAACGATTCCTGAAATTTAACACTTTTTTAGCGAATTTTCGAAGAAAAGGAAGCTATTGTTCTCGGTCCAAAATTTTTAAAACTCGAATTTCCGAAAGATTTTTATACCAAAATCCGTTTCAGACCATCCTGAATTCACTGCCGAAAGACACCAAAAATTATATGTATATATATATATATATATTTATATATTTATATATTTATATATATATTTATATATTTATATATTCATATATGTATGTGTCATTCCAGACGATAACTCTCGAAAGAATTGAGATAAAAAGTTCAAATTTGCACGAAAAATCTGTCTTGGCAATCGACAGGCTAAGTTCGAAGATGGGCAGAATCGGGTCACTCTAAGGGGGAGTTTTGGGAAGTTTTAGGGGGGGAAAATTACCCATAAATTCCCAAAATGAAAAAGTCTGACAAGTGACACCTCATTTTAAAGGTTTTTGTACGCTGAACACGATGGTGAAATCAGAATTGCGATATCTCATTCCATTCTCAAACTGGAGCACTTTGAAGATGAAGGAACGTGGTTATTTCTTGAGATGTTCTTCCTGGTTCGTCTGCTCTAATCTGATAACGGAATGGGATATCGCAATTCTGACTTCACCATCGTGTTCAGCGTTGGAAAATCTACAAACCGAGGTGTTACTCGGCAAAAAATGGAACAAAAAATTTGTTACGTAGGTACCCAATACCTACTCTTCTGGTATTCAAAACATTTTTGATTTCCCCCTCCCCCTCCTTCCACCCCAAATTTTACTTTGCGTAAAACTACTCCTGTTAGCGAATTTTCGAAGAAAAGGAAGCTATTGTTCTCGGTCCAAAATTTTTAAAACTCGAATTTCCGAAAGATTTTTATACCAAAATCCGTTTCAGACCATCCTGAATTCCCTGCCGAAAGACACCAAAAATTATATGTATATATATATATATTTATATATATATTTATATATTTATATATATATTTATATATTTATATATATATTTATATATTTATATATATATTTATATATTTATATATATATTTATATATGTATGTGTCATTCCAGACGATAACTCTCGAAAGAATTGAGATAAAAAGTTCAAATTTGCACGAAAAATCTGTCTTGGCAATCGACAGGCTAAGTTCGAAGATGGGCAGAATCGGGTCAACCTAAGGGGGAGTTTTGGGGAGTTTTAGGGGGGGGAAATTACCCATAAATTCCCAAAATGAAAAAGTCTGACAAGTGACACCTCATTTTAAAGGTTTTTGTACGCTGAACACGATGGTGAAATCAGAATTGCGATATCTCATTCCGTTCTCAAACTGGAGCACTTTGAAGATGAAGGAACGTGGTTATTTCTTGAGATGTTCTTCCTGGTTCGTCTGCTCTAATCTGATAACGGAATGGGATATCGCAATTCTGACTTCACCATCGTGTTCAGCGTTGGAAAATCTACAAACCAAGGTGTTACTCGGCAAAAAATGGAACAAAAAATTTGTTACCTACGTACCCAATACCTACTCTTCTGGTATTCAAAACATTTTTGATTTCCCCCTCCCCCTCCTTCCACCCCAAATTTTACTTTGCGTAAAACTACTCCTGTTTTAATTTTGTATCAAGTTGGGAAAACATTGGCCGAAAATTAATTTTCAGAAAATTTTAGGCGGAGGAGGAAGATGCCGAAAACTTCGAAAATTCGCTCTTATAGCCATGCTGCATGACTGTGGTTTTTTGGTTTATTATTCTGTGAATAATACACCTATGTATTCGCTCAGCAAAAAATTTTTATAACACCCCCTCAAACTTTTTTTCTTTTCCGTTTCAAGGTGCATAGATTCCAAAAATGCAATGTCCGTCCGCCGTACGCCGTCCGCCGTACGCCGTCCGCCGTCCGCCGTACGCCGTCCGCCGTATCACGTGTACAGGCTTCATTCTCGGTCTAAAAAAATCGTTCTTTCGCACACATGCTCCATTTGGGCCCTAGTTGTGTCCCGAAACTTTTCAGCCCGATCGGAATATACCCAGGGGTATTATGAGTGAAAATGTGTGTAAAAATAGGTACTTTTTACGTTTTAGCAACATATTGGTAACATGAGCTTCTGAGATATCGTTTTCTATGTTTTTGGGGACGAGAAGACCGAATATGAAGTCGATTTTGACCAAAGAGTGGAAAATTGAGTTCTACCAAATGTTCAGCTCCCAGAATTGATTTTTTATGAGTGAAAAACCTGGGAAATCGTCTGAAATCACCATCAATTTGTAGAATAACACTAGGAAAAGTGTCAACACGTGGATCAAGACGATTAAATGGCACTACCAATGATCAAAGATAGTTTTAAAAAAAAGAGCGTACCTAATTTGTGTTTTGGGGGCCAAAATTAATGGAAACCATCAGAAGTAGCTATTTCGATTATTACGCATGAAAGAAACAATTAATGAACAGCCAACCTTTCTGTAGGTATGTCCAATAGAATAATAAACCCATGTGACAAGGACTTTGCAGCGTTTTTTAATTTTGTACGGTATCAAGTTGGGAAAACATTGGCCGAAAATTAATTTTCAGAAAATTTTAAGCGGAGGAGGAAGATGCCGAAAACTTCGAAAATTCGCTCTTATAGCCATGCTGCATGACTGTGGTTTTTTTTTTATATGTATATATATATATATATGTGTCACTCCAGACGATAACTCTCGATAGAATTGAGATAAACAGCTCAAATTTGCACAAAAAATCTATCTTGGCAATCGAAAGGCTAAGTTCGAAGATGGGCGAAATTGGCCTACTCTAAGGAGGGTTTTGGCGCATTTAAAGTGCGCAAAAATTACCCAAAAATCCCCAAAATGTTATTTTCCAACAAGTGACCCCTCATTTTAAAGGTTTTTGCACGCTGAACACGATGGTGGAATCGGATTTTAGATATCTTGATCCGTTCTCAAATTAGAGCATTTAAAGTGCGCAAAAAATTACCCAAAAATCCCCAAAATGTTATTTTCTAACAAGTGACCCCTCATTTTAAAGTTTGCACGCTGAACACGATGGTGAAATAGGATTTTAGATATCTAAATCCGTTCTTAAATTAGAGCATTTAAAGTGCGCAAAAATTACCCAAAACTAGGATAATCTTTAAACTCTTACCCCCCACCCCCTTAGAGTGGTCAGATTGAAAAATGTGAGAAGTATTAATTGAAGACGAGAGTTCGAAGCAAAAAAGGGGGAGGCAAACGATTAGTACAACTCCTTGAATTTCCCATTTGACATATAATTGTTATGATACCTTCATAGATAGACAAGTACCGGCCCACGTATTACTAGAAGGAAGACGAAAGAAAAAATCTATTTCAAATTATTCAATTTAGGTACTAACAGTAGGAGGAAGAAGGTTAGGTAGGTATCTTATCAATTTATTATCAGTATCATACGAATATTTGATATTCAAAGGTAGGTAGGTACTTAACATGATAAAAATAATATCAATGAAGAAGGAAGGATCTACCTACCTAGTAGAGCAAATCTTGAACTGGTTTTAGATACCAGGCCTGAAATCGTAGTCAAGAGGAAAGGCCATTCAGAAGGAACAAGGAATCTACTCATAACAAACGGTAGAATCAGGATGGACAAAACGTACAAATTAAAATAAATACGAAGAGAATATACATAGAAAACCAAATTTTATACCGAAGTTTTCCTTCATTCAAAACCATAGCCATTAATTCGAATATTTCTTTGAAAATTCGCTCATTAAGTCATGCTGCATGACTGGTTTTTTTGTTCCATGCAGAAAACTGTCTAGCCTCAATTCCGAAATTTACTTCCAGAAGGGGGAAGGGGTTTAAGAAATAAAATTAATTTTCATTTCAATTCAGTTGTGGGCTTGCAGTAAGATTTCGTGTTCCAGCTGAATTTGGTCCATTATTAGGATGTACACACCTAACATTTTTGGGGAATTTCTCGAGATCGCACGGAGCATTGTGCGACCAGCCGTTCGTTCGCAATAACTGCTAGTAGAGGGAAAATGTTCCTTCTGGCACAGGGGCTACCCTGCAAGACATGTGATACTAAACCCGCAACACATCACGATTTTTTATTTTTTTTTTTATTTTTTGAAAATTTGTAGAAGGTAATAACGAAATTTTTGAAAATTTTCAAAAAATAAATAAATCGGGATGTGTGTTGCGGGTTTAGCATCACAGGTCTTGCAGGGTGGCCCCTGTGCCAGAAGGAACATTTTCCCTCTATTACTGCTTCTATTTTGAACCGTAAAAAAGTCAACAAGAGTATTTATTTATTGGATTATATTTATATGTCCAATTTACAAGAAAATCCATTGCATCTGCCACGCTCGCCACCTATTACTATTGAGTAGAAAAATATGATTGTAGAAGGAGGTTCCCACTACATTCGGTCACAAAGCAGATTTTCCGGGCTAAATTTTCCAAGTGTGCAAAACAAATCATGATATCTGATTCTGATCAACTCCTTCTCATCAATAATTAAATAGTTCAATGGGGCGTTTCAGATCTAATCAATACAGAAAAGATTCCCAGGCTTAAGGCTTACCTCTATAATTCATAAAACAGACCGGCGTAGAAGATTTTTCAGCGATTTTTTCGATTTTGAATTTGGCGTAAGTACTTAGGTACTTATCTAACTTGAAGCGTACCTAAACCTATACATGTTGAGGAGGGGGCATTTTTTTTGTTTTATCCTGGTCGATTCCAATACCTCATTATTGGAAATAATAAACCAAAAAGGAGCCTTTCCGAAAAACAGGAAACCGCCGCACGATCGTAAACATGTGGCAAGCGTCAGCTATAACACGCACGCGTCGTTAGATTTTAGATTACGGTTACTTGATGTTCTTTTAATAATCCCAGACATCGGTTGGGGCGGGAAGGGTTATTTTAATGACTTGCAGGTTAAATTTTACGCTGCTTGATGGAGGTGGTCGAGTAAAAGATAACGTCAGAGCACGCGCCGCACACTTGACTCTTAATTGGATTTATTAGTAACAGCGTGATGATACAAAGGCTAAGCTACTTTTTTTTTAAATCGTATTGAAAAAAACGCTACGAATTTGTAAAAAACGATTTTTTTGTTGTTGCTATAATTCCTGTAGGTACCTGTAACCCCCCATTAATTCATAAACGTCAACAACCTAGAAATTCAGCGATCGAAAAGTGCCGATAGTGAGATTGAATGTTGCGTGTTGTGGGTCTCTGGTTGGTCACACATAAAATCGAACAAAATCTGCCCTAAAAACAAACAAAATCGCAAACCCAGAAACGCAAGGATGAGCTCGAAGACGTAACTTTTTGGAATACGTAGAGTGGGACGAATTTAGGTTTTATGAATCGAAAATCGCAGAAAACAGACAAAAAATGAAAATGGTCAAAAACCGCCATAGTCCCAAAGACGATGTCTCGAAACAGGAGAAGACACAACAACCACACACACAATATTCGCGATGTTTTGCGCTAATAACAGATCCAAAGTTTATCTTTAAAACTATTCAACGTTAATTATTAAGTCCTTAAGTTAACAAAAGACAGTGAAAGTAGGCAATTTGACAGAATAACTTTACTACTTCGGTACATTTTGGTTTATTATTTTCAATAATGAACCATTGGAATCGAGCATGAAAAAAATGAAATTTTAAACCCCCCCCCTCAAAATTTGATGATTTCCGCTTCAAGGTATGTAGAATCCGATAAAATGCAATAAACAAATTTTTGTCTGTCCGCCATACACCGTATATAGCACTTTTCTTAGTTACCATGAACAAAAATTGACGAAATTCTGTTTATAGGTCCCGTTCGGGGTCTAGTTGGTCCTCGAAGCTCGGCGATACTGACAGTCATCTCTAAGGGGTGACAAATAGGGGTTAAAATTTTTAGAACGCCGTAGCTCGAAAACATTCGATAGAAGGGTGTGGTATTTTTTACGATATTAAATTTGTCTTGAGCTAAACAATTTTTTGAGACCACCCGGAGCATTGTACGTCCAGCCGTTCGTGTGCACCAAAAAGCTTCGTCAACACGATCGTGAATCAAACGGTATAAATCCGGCCCAGATATCATCACTAGGGAGCACCTGGTTATAATCAAGGATGGCTGTATGAAGTCGAGTTGGTTGTTCTGCAATATTATTTCATTTGAAAAATGATGGATCTATTGGATTTTGTTGGTAAGTACTTTTGAAACTTGAACAAATGTTGAAGTATTATTGATTGGCAAATTATTACACAACGGTTCATTATACTATCTACGCAGAAGGGGCATCTATATAGGTAAATTACTACACAACGGTTTATTATTTACCTTATTCTTCATGAATAACTGCAAATAATAAATTAATGATTGAATTATTGAATCCCGCGTATTTGTATGAAACTTCAATTCCCGCGCCGGCTCCAGTACTCCACTTAGGGCTTTCCTGGAGGGAGCTCGAGAGTACTGACCACAGCAAACAGTGATCTACGCAGAAGGGGCATCTATACAGGTAAAAAATAAACCGTTGTGTAATAATTTGCAGCGTTTTTTTATATGAAACAGAAAACCGCTAGGTGAGAAAGCGTTCAAATTTAGATTTTTATGGTTGGAATTTGGATTTTGATGGTTAACATTGTGACTGAAGGGTAGATTGAGTACAGGTGTCAACGTTATTAGACAAATTCGCTCATATTATGGTATTATGGTAATAATTTGACCACGTGGAAAATGCTGAAATGGATCAATATGTGTAGGTACACAATGTTTACACCTTGACGTACTTCCAGTAGCGGAGATCACTTATCAGTGGATGAGACTAATGTTTTAATTATTGTGCCGCTCGACTCCTGCTCAACTAACCATCACGCATTTTCCCACGTGGAAATTACTCCCGAAACGCCTTACCATCTTGATAATTGCCTTGAAGGATGCGACTCTTTAGGTAATACCCATCTGGCCCGATTAATCCACGCCGCCCTCGGTATTACTAATTGTCAAGAGACGTCATTCAGAGCTCGACAGGAAGTCAGCGAAGAATTAGGTGTAATTCCATGGTAATTTTTTAATTGTTTCTAATTTGTTTCGTGTCGAGCTCTTGAGCGTTTTGTTGCGCCGCGAGTTGAGGTGGGGGAACTCGTTTTGCTTGGTTGGGCGCTTCTTTAGCTGCCATCTGGCGCTCGGTTCTGCCGCTCCCATAGTTCTTGCAGAGCTGTCATCCCGAACATGATGAGCTAAAACCACGTATATTACTATCAACTGTTAGAAAAACTGCAAATCCCTGCACAACGGTTTATTATTTTGTGCGGAATACCCTTCTGTTACAGATCACAGCTCTCTGTATAGATAACCCGTCTATATAACATAATAATATTCTATACATATTATGTGAATCGCAGACCCTCCGTAAATTAGTACTTAACCCCGTTCTCGTTATTAGGTACCTACCTGAATCACGAGTTAAATATTGCTAAAGTAATTCAGTCGATGACAAGCAGTACCTACCTAACTAAAGCGGCAAAAAGAAACGCAAAAAATGAAGATCTGAAGGAAAATTGTTGATGTGGAGTGAAATAGATGCCCCTTCTGCGTAGATCACTGTTTTCTGTAGTCAATACCTACCTACCTTCGTGGTCAAGTATAATGAACCGTTGTGTTATAACTTGCCCATCAATAATACATCAACGGTTGTTCAAGTTGCAAAAGTAACGATCAACAAAATGCCCCTTTTTGGTACATGAACCGTTGTGTAATAATTTACCGTTATGTAATCATTTACCGTTGTGTAATAATTTGCAGTTGTGTAATAATTTACCATTGTGTAATAATTTACCCATCAGTAATACTTCAAGGTTTGTTCAAGTTTCACAAGTACCTACCAACGAAATCCAATAGTCCATCACTTATCAAATGAAATAATATCGCAGAACAACCAACTCGACTTCATACAGCCATCCTTGATTATAATCAGGTGCTCCCTAGAGATGATATCCGGGCCGGATTTATACCGTTTGATTCACGATCATGTTGACGAAGCTTTTTGGTGCACACGAACGCCTGGACGTGCAATGCTCCGGGTGGGCTCAAAAAATTGTTTATCTCAAGACGAATTTAATAACGTAAAAAAAACCATACCCTTCAATCGAAAGTTTTTGAGGTACGGCGTTCTGAAAATTTCAACCCCAATTTTGAACCCCTTAGAGATGACAGGCAGTAACGTCGAGCTTCGAGGACCAACTAGACCCCGAATGGAACCTATAACCCGAATTTCATCAATTTTCTTTCATGGTAACTAAGAAAAGTGGCCAGTACGGTGTACGGCGGGACAGAAAGAAATTTTTTTATTGCAGTTTTGGATTCTACATACCTTGAAACGTAAACCAATTCATCTCCAAAAAACGCTGCAAATCCGTACACGACGGTTTATTATTTTGTGTAGAACACCCTTCTGTTAAAGATCACAGCTCTCTGTATAGATAACCATTCTATATAATATATTTACTGTTCTATGCATATTATGTAGATTGCAGACTCTCCGTAGGTTAGTACCTAACCCCGTACTCGTTACTAGGTACCTACCTAAACCATCTGTTAAATGTTGCTAAAATAATTCTGTCGATGAAAAACATAGCTAAAATGGCAAAAACAAACACAAATAACGAATTTCTGAAGGGACATTGTTGATGTGGAGTGAACAAATATCCAGTCCCGGTAGGGTTTCGATCTCGGGAACTTGAGCGTGTCATTTCACCAGTTAGACCACTACGCTATATCGTCCTGCTAGCAGGAGGCCAGTGATGAGCGCTCTCAACTCACCTTGATGCCTCCATACACCCTGCTCTTTACAGCAAATTTTATGGCAACGTCGTAGAATGCTCAGGATGGTCTCAAAAATTTAGGGAAAAATCAAACTATTTAAAAATGCGAGAAAACCCAAACCTCAAAATATAATTTTCCGAGAAAGGGATACTCAGGACATTTTAAGGTGCTGTATCGATATGCGCTCTACCGAGGTCCGCGCTCTATAGTCAGCCCAATTGTGCTCTACCGTGCTCCATATGGCCTAAGCTGATGATTTGAACATCGGATCCCGTTTGATCTTAGCGTCGTTAATTTAGGTTTGTTCATGCAGATCATATCGCTGTTGTTGACGTATTGCTGAAATTCGCTGAAGATCTTTCAAGGTGTTTTCTGTCATTCACTCCGACGAGTGGGCGGCCTACCGTCAACTATCCCGACGGGGTTTTCTTCATATGACAGTTAACCGCCAGAGAAACGATGGTGACCCCGGGTCTGGCGCCCATATACAGGCGATCGAACGATCCTGGCTCTATGCAAAAGTGAATATTTTTGAAGAAAACCAGTCATGCAGCATGACTTAATGAGCGAATTTTCAAAGAAATATTCGAATTAATGGCTATGGTTTTGAATAAAGGAAAACTTCGGTCTAAAATTTGGTTTTCTATGTATATTCTCTTCGTATTTATTTCAATTTGTACGTTTTGTCCATCCTGATTCTACCGTTTGTTATGAGTAGATTCCTTGTTCCTTCTGAATGGCCTTTCCTCTTGACTACGATTTCAGGCCTGGTATCTAAAACCAGTTCAAGATTTGCTCTACTAGGTAGGTAGATCCTTCCTTCTTCATTGATATTATTTTTATCATGTTAAGTACCTACCTACCTTTGAATATCAAATATTCGTATGATACTGATAATAAATTGATAAGATACCTACCTAACCTTCTTCCTCCTACTGTTAGTACCTAAATAGAATAATTTGAAATAGATTTTTTCTTTCGTCTTCCTTCTAGTAATACTTGGGCCGGTACTTGTCTATCTATGAAGGTATCATAACAATTATATGTCAAATGGGAAATTCAAGGAGTTGTACTAATCGTTTGCCTCCCCCTTTTTTGCTTCGAACTCTCGTCTTCAATTAATACTTCTCACATTTTTCAATCTGACCACTCTATGTGGGTGGGGGGGGGGGGTAAGAGTTTAAAGATTATCCTAGTTTTGGGTAATTTTTGCGCACTTTAAATGCTCTAATTTAAGAACGGATTTAGATATCTAAAATCCGATTTCACCATCGTGTTCAGCGTGCAAAAACCTTTAAAATGAGGGGTCACTTGTTGGAAAATAACATTTTGGGGATTTTTGGGTAATTTTTGCGCACTTTAAATGCGCCAAAACCCTCCTTAGAGTAGGCCAATTTCGCCCATCTTCGAACTTAGCCTTTCGATTGCCAAGATAGATTTTTTGTGCAAATTTGAGCTGTTTATCTCAATTCTATCGAGAGTTATCGTCTGGAGTGACACATATATATATATATATATACATATAAAAAAGTGTTAAATTTCAGGAATCGTTTTAGAATGGTCTGAAACGGATTTCTATGAAGAAAATTTCCAAAAATTTATATTATTTAAATTTCGAAGCCATTGCAATAGCTTCATTTTCTTTGAAAATTCGCTAAAAAAGAGAGGCGTCCCATTCCACCACCTCCAGTCACACCTCGACGAATATTGTCGGAGGCTGCACCAGAAGGACGTTCCAGACCTATTCGTCTGTTTTCTACGGGATATCGAAGATACGTACCTATACAGTACAGGGTAAATTTTTTATTCATTTCTGTTGGTTTCTGGTGTGAATCGGTTAGTAGATCGCATTTTGAAAAAGGTAGTGGTCGGTAGAACGCATACCGAAACGTTACTGATCGGTAGAGCGCTGCCCGCTTCGGTAGAGCGCATATCGACACAGCACCCATTTTAATCCCTATTTTTCTCCCCTTAGAGTTGAGTGACAGTAACGTTGAGCCTCGAGGATCAACTAGACGCCAAACGGGAACCATATACCAAATTTCGTGAATAAATTTTGGTTCATGGGAAGTAAGGAAAAGTCCCGGACGGCGAACGGAAGGAATTTTTTTATTCGATATTCGTATTCTACGTCCCTTGAAACGTAAACCACCAAAGGTTTATTATTGAAATCCTATCAGTTCATGGTTCATCCATTTCATGGTCTTCAGGGGCTCCATATCTTGTGCTCACTCCCGAAATATAGCTCAGGATATTTCTGTCTTCAATATAACTCCGTTCCTAAAGACTTTCACTCTTCACTCTGCACTCTTCAAATCCACACTTTGCGAACGAATTTCCCTTCCTAATGAAAGCTCTAGTTTTGAAGAGGAAGAGTGAAATGCAAAGCGTAGAATTTCAGAGTTTCACCCTGTTTTGAACAGTTCCGTTCCTAAAGTTTATCTTTCGCAAAGTGCAAAGTGAAGAGTTCTGCGTTTCAAATGAAGAGTTTACCACATTTTTGCATAATTCCAAATGACTCTGCGGTAGAATGACGTACTTTTCAAATCGGCTTTTAGGTTTTATTTCTTCGCTAAATTCAGTGTTTGGTAGCAACAATAAAAAGAAGATAGTTCAGTCATTTCGATTATGTCTAAAGGTGGTCCAATTAGTATGAGAGCAAGCATATACTAGGTGGAACCCGATAAGTGACGAAAATGTTTTTCTGTTAATCTGCATCAAACTGTAGTACAACCCCGCCTGAACTATATATGCCCTATCTCTATTATGATCGAAAGTTATGATTTTTTTCGTGTTTTTCTACCAAACCCGACCTTACGTCATAAAATCACTATTTCTCAACTTTTGCGTCACTTATTTTCATTTTTCACCTCATTTTCGGATTCAGCATTAAATTTCCTATAATAATAGATCATTTTCGTAGTTATTTAACGTTAATCAGACTCATTTATTACAATACAAACGTTAATTTAGAATTTTCAAAAATTAGTTTCTTCGACAAAATTCGTCTTAGAGGCTGTCAAATTTTACAAAAAATGCCTCATCTAATACTCGTTCCAATGGTATAATCAGTTTCAATAATAGCTGTTTTCTTTGGTCTATTATTACTGAGCTAGTGCTGAAAAACACGGTTTCAGTGACGGAAGCGAAGGGGACTGGATGAAGCCTATTCGCACGTCATAATTATTTATTAACTAACAATAAATCAAGACATCAACTAAGGAACGTAGTTTACCCGGCAAGTTGAACGGCCGAAAAACAATATGACATGCAAGTACGCTTCATCCAGTCCCCTTCGCTCCCTTTACTGAAACCGTGTTTTTCAGCACTAGCTCAGTAATAATAGACCAAACAAAACAGCTATTATTGAAACTGATTATACCATTGGAAAGAGTATTAGATGAAGCAGTTTTTGCAAAATTTGACAGCCTCTAAGACCAATTTTGTCGAAGAAACTAATTTTTGAAAATTCTAAATTAACTTTTGTATTGTAATAAATGAGTCTGATTAAAGTTAAATAACTACGAAAATGATCTATTATTATAGGAAATTTAATGCTGAATCCGAAAATGAGGTGAAAAATGAAAATAAGACGCAAAAGTTGGGAAATAGTGATTTTATGACGTAAGGTCGGGTTTGGTAGAAAAACACGAAAAAAATCATAACTTTCGAACATATTACAGTGATAATTCACTCGTTCAGGCGGGGTTGTACTAAATTTGGATGCAGATTAACAGAAAACAATTTTCGTCACTTCTACGGTTCCACCCAGTATAATAGCATCGAAGTTTGCTCCACTGAGGCCATCAAAATACTCTGCATTTGGGAGGAAGGAAAGGTTAGGAAGCGACAGGTTGTTGTTGTTAATGGATAAAAAGTGACAACCTACCTAAATGTTTTTAATGGTAATTTCCCGATACTTCTCATCAGAGGATGATGATGATGTTGAAAATGCTCGACCCTCCGACAGCCGCTCGAGAGCGACTTAATTTCGTCGTCAGCGACACAACTTTTTCAGGGAGTCGTTTCGCCATAGCCAAATCTCAGGTGAGTTAACTTATAGAAAGACGGTAGACTTGATGAAATTGGATTCGGAATAAAACGATCGGAACGTGCAACGGTAAAATGTAACAGTTATTGGAGGTTACTCCAGAAAACGAAGGTTACTCTTCGGAACGGTCTTCGTTTCGTGCAGAAGTGCAGAGTGGGAGCGCGAAGCCTTTAGGAACAGGAAGTTCTTTTACTTTTCATAACTCGCAAAGTGAAGAGCACAAATGTAGACTTGCAAAGTGTAAAGTTGAAGTGTCTTTAGGAATGGGCCCCAGGTGATGGCTATTTCTACGATATCTCCAAAATTCACAGAACGCGAGACTCACCAGGAAGGTACTTTTCCGCGGAAGCTACAGAAACATTGACCGCCAGTGTGAAAAAAAATGCCATTAAAAGCCAAATATACAACAAGATTTCTTGGGTGGAGGTAGTAACAGTGCGGCTGTTCTCGAATCGTTTTTTGGCCCGGTGAAGATGGGGTCGTTTTGGCGGAAGCCTAATCGATATCCCTTCTTAACCGGTGATAATCTCGCTGGTCTAGGAGGGGGACTCTCGAGGGTCCACCCCCGCTGTCACACGGTTGGATGAATCATATTTATGAATGCATACCTATCTAATGTTGTTACAATCATTTTGAAATCTGCATGAGTTAACATCAAAGACATAAAAGTAAATTCGAATGCTTTCAGAGCTCGTTGTGAGCTCGTTTGTCGGGAGGGAGTTCGTGACCCGGCCGCATCAGGTGTGGAGTATATCTATAATTTATGAGGCTTTAATTAAAAGTTATGCCTCCAACCCACCCAGCGTTATTTACGGCGTCGTCTAAATGGCTTCTAATTGTTAAAATTTCTTCTTTTTCTTTCGAGTAGGTTCGTGTCGCAACGGAGGGTAACGGCTAAATTGAGCATCTACAAGTCGGGAATCGGAACTAGAATAAGAACGATGTGTATACAATTTGGATTCTTGAGACAATGAGGTTTTGTGGACGTTTGATGAGTTTGATTAAGAAACGTTCAGTGTCATCTAAAGCGTCAGTTTGGCACAGTCTAACTATTGGTTCTTGGACAACTAATGTCCAAGCTTTCGTGGCTTTTAGACTGGTCTCTGGTCACATCAATAAAAAATGATTTCGACGGTGAGGGAGGATTCGTCATGACGGTTTAAGAAGACCCATCCTATCTATGTCCGGGGATGATCGTAGTTCCAGGGACAATAATTTCAAATGGATTTCAAATTTCAAATAGATAATATTAAATATATTTAATCTAATTCCGACTTATTCTCCCAGTGTAGCTGCAGTTTATTTTCAGGGATGGTCTTAGTTCCAGGGACAATTTCAAATGGATTTCAAAATTTCAAATAGAAAATATTAAATATATTTAATCTAATTCCGTCTTATTCTCCCAGTGTAGGTGTAGTTTATTTCCAGGGATGGTCTTAGTTCCAGGAACAATTTCAAACGGATTTCAAATTTCAAATAAATTTCAAATATATTTTATCTAATTCCGACTTATTCTCCCAGTGTGTAAGTTTAGATGTAGTTTATGTTTAGGTGTACCTAGTTTAGTTCCAAGGATGGTCTTAGTTCCAGGGACAATTTCAAATAGATTTCAAATTTCAGATAAATTTCAAATATATTTCATCCAATTCCGACTTATTCCCCCAGTGTAGGTGTAGTTTAGTTCCAGGGATTGCACATAACCAAATGTTTAGTCCTGGAATTCCGAATTCCGAATTATTTTTGCTGTTTGCCTGACTTACCGAGTCAAAATATAAACCTTCGAGTACATGACTGGCACAACAAACTTTTTGATCTATCAAAACAGCTGTAATCATGGAAACACCTTGTTTGCCCATTGCCCAACAACATGTGCCGGCGTCCCGCGCCTGTTATATTTAGTTATGGCCCATTATAATAGCCCTTTCACGGGCCGCTTCACCCTCAACTCATTTACTAACAATTGCCAACACAAGGCCGCCACCCATAGTTTTTCCGTTAATGGGTTTCGAGCTCATTCCACATCCCCGCTGACGTTAAGAAGCTTCCGTTTTTTGGGAAAAACAAATTAAAAGGCTGCGGATCCTCGACTCCCCTCGGTCTTGTTTTTGGGTTTTTTTAAATAGTTAAACCGTGAAACTGGAAGGGCCGCCCCACCCAACGTCGTCTTATCCAGAGCGAAACGGACGCGATGGCAGGTGACGGGCTACGATAATTACCTGCCTGATACGAAAAATGTTTTTGTTCGCCGGAGACTGTGTACACATTCGCAGGTGTGAACCTGAAAGGGCATGTGAAAATAAAATTTAAACACTCGCAAAGGGTGTGAACGTAAAGAGGCATTTTCAAGGGGTGTAAGTACATAAATATACAAACTCCTAAACAAGCAATAAACTTCCCCAAACATATAAACTTTATAAACTTCCTCAAACATATTGATAGCCTCGCATCCAACGTGTTCTTATTGCGATGTGTTCAATATGTCGTTTTCGGGGATGTTCAATATTATACTGATTCACTTATAGTACCAATATGTATTTGAATCCGTCACCAACAGACATCTAATAAATGTCATCTACTTTGAACTACCTATATGATTGACAGGAAAATTATGAGGATCCGCGTGGTTAAATGTTGGGGAAGAACACCATACGAATCGTGGAATGATGAAATAGAGAAATTCGTGATTCGGCGCAGGTACTTGGTCAATAAAGTATTGTGGATCATGTTTTATTTCTTCATTTAACCGCTGAATCGGATATGATTAGCCTCAATAAGATTGAGCATTGTGGTTTATTATTTTCAACAATAAACCTTCGGAATCGACAATGAAAAAAAAAAAAAATCTAAACCCCCCCCCCCCCAACCAACCAACCAAATTTGACGGTTTACGTTTCAAGGGACGTAGAATACGAATATCGAATTTTAAAAAATCAGTCCGTTCGTCGTACACCGTCAGCGGGTTTTTCCTTAGTTCCCATGAACCAAAATTCACGAAATTTGGTATATGGTTCCCGTCTGGGCTCTAGTTGGCCCTCTAAGCTCGGCGTTTACTATCACTCAACTCTAAGGGGTGAACAATTGGGATTAAAATGTCCAGAGTATCCCTACTGGGGAAAATTGTATTTCGAGGAGTGGGTTTTCTCGCATTTTTAAATATTTCGATTTTTTCCTGAATTTTTGAGACCATCCGGAGAATTTTACGACGTTGCCATGAAATTTGCTTTACAATTTGCCGTAAATAGAAGGGTGTGCAGAGGCATCAAGCTGCGTTGAGAGCGCGCATCACTGGTCCCCTGCTAGCTGGACGACATAGCGTAGTGACCTAACTGACGAACAGATAAGCTAGAGTTCCCGAGACCGAAACCCTACCGAGACTGAATATTTTTTCACTCCACATCAACGATTTCCCTTCAGAACTTCATTATTTGTGTTTCTTTTCGCTATTTTCGCTACTTTTTGTCATATACAGAATTATTTTAGCAACATTTAGCACGCGATTCAGGTAGTTACCTTGTAACGAATACGGTGTTAGGTACTAAGCTACGGAATGTCAGCTATTTGCATAATATATTGTATAGAATTATTATTATATTATATAGACGGGTTGTCTATACAGAGAGCTGTGATCTGTAATAGAAGGATGTTCTGTACAAAATAATAAGCCATTGCACAGGGATTTGCAGGGTTTTCTCAATTTATTTTATTTATTTTTAATTTTTAATGTGCCTGTTTCTTCGGGAGGTACAGTTGAGTCAATTCAGCCGGTATAAATCCTGCCGTATAACCGACTATTTCCAGGAGAGTACCTGTCTTGCATGTACTGGACTGAGAAAGGAAAGGTTCCCATCATGAGCAGGGTGACGGCCTAAGCTCAGCTGAACCGTGACGCCGGACACCTAACTATAGTTCGCCTCCGCCACCAAACAATTAACTCTTGCGGCCGGTTATTTTTTAATTTGAGCTCTCGCTCGCCCTAGCAAACTTGCGCAATTAGGAAAATGACAAGTGTTCGAGTAGGCCCGAGAAGGATGTCCGCGTCTTCCTTTTTCCAAGAGTTTTGTGAACCTCTCCGTGAAGTAATTGTCGTGTATTTAATGTTCACTGAGTAATGAACAGGTACGTTGTCGTCTTCCTGTTTCTAATTCATTGTGCCTGCTACTCCTACAACTGTGCGCCTGTGTGAATGGTTTCCTCAACATCACCTCAACGGATTCGTGATGACTGGGGACAATGAATTTGGGAGAATCGGAAGAGAAAGATCGTTGGTGGAGCAAAGTTGTGCTCACTTTCGAGTGCATCATCAGAAGCAATGAATTTCACACAATGTGTCATGCACCACTAAATCGATGCATTTATCCACCAAAGATTAAAGCTGCTGCACCGTCCGACAGCTTACAGAATTTAAATTGAGAGGTTTTAAACAAATCATCGGAAGGCACATTGTCCAGGCAATGCATTGTCAATCTAATTCCGAAGTATCATAAAATCGGTTATTTATAGTCAGTTACTCAATTTGAGACGTCCACAAATGAACGAACTGAATTTCCCGGCTGCCTCACGCGTGATTGACAACTTCAGCCTTGAGAAAACTCCAGAGGAAGAAGCACCTAAGAGTTAAGTCCACACATTGAAATGGGGGCGGTCCGGGTTTGGGCCTGCACTTATGAAATCACGACTGGTTTGGGCCCAGCCAATGGACTTGCTTGGAAACATCATGTATCACGCCTTCCATCATAGAAGTCTGCAGATCTCTGATGGCCTTGTGCGATGCTGCTCCGTCTCTCTCAAACCAACTGTTGCAAGGTTAATCCCATTCAGGCGGGGCTTCCAACAAGTTCTGCAACATGTCAATGATTTCTGGACTTGACTCTTTGAGAAATCTTCCTCCAGGGCTATCTCAAGGCCAGAGTTTACAATCACACACCCAAACATCATGGCGTTGATATCAAGCTAATTCGGATCGACGCATCGATTGTAAGGGAGACATGGAAAAACGCTGCAAATTATTACACATCGGTTTATTATTTACCTACATAGATGCCCCTTCTGCGTAGATCTCTGTTTTCTGTGTCAACACCCCCGGCCCGGGAGTTGCAGTTTCATACGATTGCGCGGGATTCAATAATTCAATCATTCATTATTTTTAGTTATTCATGAAGCATATAAAGTAAATAATAAACTAGGTGAAGGAGGGGGATCTTGAGGTTCGGTCGATAAATAAAATCAGATGGGTTTTATTTATCGACCGAACCTCAAGATCCCCATCCTTCACCTAGTTTGAATATCAACAGTCGAAAACCCGAATCTCCTGTAAATAATAAACCCTTGTGTAATAATTTACCTGTATAGGTGCCCCTTCTACGTGGATAGTATAATAAACCGTTGTGTATAATTTACCGTTGTGTAATAATTTACCCAGTAATACTTCAACGTTTGTTCAAGTACCTATCAACAAAATCCAAAAGATCCATCATTTTCGTTTATTATCTTCAATAATGAACCTTTGGAATCGAACATTAAAAAAAAAAAGTTTGCGTTTCAAGGTAGGTACCTATGTAGAATCCAAAACTACAATAAAAAAAATTAAATTTCTGTCTGTCCGCCGTACGCCGTACTGGCCACTTTTCTTAGTTACCATTAAAAAAAAATTGATGAAATTCGGGTTATAGGTTCCGTTCGGGGTCGAGTTGGTCCTCGAAGCTCGGCGTTACTGTCAGTCATCTCTAAGGGGTTCAAAGTAGGGGTTGAAATTTTCAGAACGCCGTAGCTCGAAAACTTTCAATACAAGGGTATAGTTTTTTAACGTTTTTCAATTGATCTTGTACTAAAGAATTGTTTGGGTACTTTTGCAACTTGAACAACGATGATGGGCAAATTATTACACGAAGGTAAATTATTACACAACGGTTTATTATTCTCCTTGTGCTTCATGAATAACAACAAATAATCAATGATTTAATCGTTGAATCTCGCGTATTTGTAGGAAACTGTAATTCTGGAGCCGGCTCCAGTACACGATTCAGGGCTTTCCTGGGGGAGCTCGAGGGAATTGACCACAGAAAACCGCGAGCTACGCTTTTCACTCCACATCAACAATTTCCCTTCAGAACATCATTATTTGCGTTTCTTTTGCCATTTTAGTTACTGTTTGTCATCGACAGAATTATTTTAGGAACATTTTTAACACGTGATTTAGATAGGTACCTAGTAACGAGTACGGGGTTAGGTACTAACCTACGGACGATCTGCGATTTACGTAACATGTATAGAATAGTGCATATATTATAATTATAGTGTGCATAATAAGGAGAGCTGTGATCTATAACAGTAGGGTATTCTGTACAGAATAATAAACCGTTGTGCAGGGATTTGCAGCGTTTTTCAAATTCAACAGAACAACCAACTCGACTTCACACAGCCATCCTTGATTATAATCAGCTGCTCCCTAGTGATGATACCTGGTCCGGATTTATACCGTTTGATTCACGGTCATGTTCACGAAGCTTTACGGTGCAAACGAGCGGCTGGTTGCACAATGGTCGTATTTACGACGCCAGAATAGGCTATCTCCATGTATTTTTCCACGCAGAATCCAAATTTGGGATTGAAAACAGTTTTGAATGCATGGTTTTGAAAGATAATAACATCGAAAAATTACGTAAATATAAGAATTCAGAAACTCACACCTACCGTGTGCCTATGTTTCATCGATAAGAGCAATACAAAATTAGGGGTTAGGCAGTCGTCCTAAATGTCATCCAGTTTTGTAAAAATTGCTTTAGTATTAATTTACAGTAAAGAAATGAAAGAGATCAGCAAAACTAAAATACAATTGGTATAACTTCCGCATTCTTTGATGGTTAAAATAAAAATACATTTTGCAGAACAGTCAAATAACTCTCGATTCGTGTGAATTTGAACTGAAAAAAATTGAAACACATATTAAAAACAACAAATCGCGGCTGGTCGCAGAAAATTCCAACGCTGTTGCGATAGGGAATTATTGAAGGTTAACGAGTAAAAATTTGAAAAACCTCATTTCTAATCTTTTTGAGAAATTCTCTTTCAAATTTGCCCAGTGAATATAAATTTAGAGCTTCTGTTAGATTACTATACTGCAACCGTACTGACTTTCAGAGGGGGGGGGGGGGGGGGGGGAAAGCAAACTAAATGGGCAAAGTAATCACCGATGTTGAGCCTGGAACGTTTTCCTTACAACAGCGATATTTTCTTTGCATTTGAACGCATACGGCTCGTTCAGCCTGGAAACCTTTCAAATCAACCTCAAGGACCATCTAGTGATGGGTTCATTCTATTTTTTCCAAGGTAGAACGACAATAGATTTTTTAACTTTTTTCCAAAACCCAAAAGCACTGTCCGACGTCTAACAACCACAGATTTTAATAAGTACCTACTTCACAATTTGATATGAGGGTTGCTATTTATCCGCTGTCTTGTTTTAAAACCTCCTAAGTTGCTGAATTAATACTGATATCCAGTCGTAAGTTTCAACAAAAAAGAGTGAATCAATAAAAAATGTATACTATTAATTTACTGACATTTTTATGATGTCACAAAATGGTAGAGGAAGTACCTACCCACCCTTAAGTAGAACAGGTTGTAGATTTGAAAAAAGGATCCCCAGTAAAATATATAAAACGCTGCAAAGTCCTTGTCACGTAGGTTTATTATTCTATTGGACATACCTACAGAAATGATGGCTGTTCGTTTATTGTTTGTTTCATGCGCAGTAATTGAAACTAGTTATTTTAGATGGTTTCCACCAATTTTCGCCCCCAAGAACCCGACCTCGGCTCTTTTTTTTGCCAGATTATCTTCGAACATTGATTGGCTTTTTAATTGGATTGATTCACCTGATAATACTACTTCTAGTGTTTATGGTGATTTCAGACAATTTCCCAGTTTTTTGACTCATGAAAAAATGAACTTCGGGAGCTCTATTTTACACCCATTTCTATCCCATAACACCCCTGGGTGTATTCCGATCGGGGTGCCGAGCTTTGGAGCACAACTAGGACCCAAATTCGTTCCCAAATGGGGAAACAAACTGTGTGCGGAAGAACGACGATTTTAGACCTAAATTTAACGTAAATTTAAAGCTGAAACTTCGATTTCCACTTATTGGTCAAAATCGACTTCATATTCGGCCATCTCGTCCTAAAAAATATGGAAAACGATATCTCAAAAGCTCATGTTACTAAAACACAAAAAATGCCTACTTTTATACCAATTTTTCACTCATTACACCCCTGGGTATATTCCGATCGGGCTGCAAAGTTTTGGGACGCAACGAGGGCACAAATGGAGCATGTGTGCGAAAGAATGAATTTTTTAGACCGAAAATGAAGTACTGGTGTGCATGATACGGCGGACGGACATTGCATTTTTGAAATCTACGCACCTTGAAACGCAAAAGAAAACATTTTGAGGTGGTGTTATAAAGATTTTTTGCTCGGCGATTACATAGGTGTGTTATTCACAGAATAATAAACCAAAAATCCTCCGAGCTTGGCTCTCCTATGCGCTACACGCCACCCTCGAATCCGGCCCTTTAATTAACAAATAATGCCAGACAAAGCCCTGGGGATAATCAACTATATTGAAGGAGTCCTCGTAAGAAGTGATGAAGGAAGGGGAAATGGATTAATACTCCCCGTAACAGGATTATGAGGGATGCTTTCCCAGGATTAAGGGTGCAGGCAAGCCAGACCACACAAGTCTCCCGTTCCCTTAAATTTTCAACGATATAAACCATTTTCTTCTTCATTGTAAGAGACACCACCTAAAGCGGTATTCACTTACGTGGGTGTGGAGTTATATTATTAAAGATCCTCAGGAACTGAACAAAAGAAGTAACGAAAATCATAATAAATTGATTTATTAAAGTATCAGTGATACTAATGCGGCAGTACAACGTGATATTGGCCAATATCTTCAAGTGTAAATATGATGTTTCTCACAACCGGTGAGAAACAGGTAATTAGCCAGGCTGGGCACACTTAGATTTTATTAAAAGCTTTATTAGATTTCAAGAAATTTTCGAAACAATTCAATTTTTTATAATTTTTACTTCAAAGCGTTCGATTTGAGCACTTCTACCGTTTTTCAAGAGCAAAAACAAGTTCGATCTCCATTCAGGGACCTACGAAATATACAATACAAATGATCAGCGTGACATTTCCTTGAGTCCTTGAAGTTTGTAAGGAAGATTTGGGACCGACCAGTATTACACTCCCAAATTAATGCACAACATTCAATCGTTCTAACAGTGCGGCTGTTCTCGAGTCGTTTTTGGGTCCTGTGGAGACACGATCTGTGAGCGGAAGCCTAATCGATATCCCTTCTTAACCGGTGGTAATCTCGCTGGTCTAGGAGTGGGACTCCCGAGGGTCCATCCCCGCTGTCACACTCTGTCACATCGTTCATGTAAAATCCTGTTTGGATGAGCAAGCGATCTGTATTTTTATCTGGTTACAGAAACAAGTGCCTGAATGGGGAGGGATGAAAGGGGATGTGGAGGGGGGGAGAGGGAAAATTTGTACAATCATCTGTGGCTCAGAAAGCCGCAAAACGTTGGATGGGGATGTTGGCGGCTCCCAGGACCACTCGCCATTCCTTGAAGAAATATTCCGTGTGGAGATGAGTCGTTTTTCAGAGATCTCACGTTCATGTACACAGTAACCTATCCTCCCTAATTTTGAGTGGCTCTTTCCATTTGTGAAGTCATAAATTGAAAATTCAAATTGGAAAAGTCGAAATTTTCACCGGAAAACTGGAAAATTGTGGTGTTAAAAGGAAAAAGCCAGATCTCAAATATTTTCGAAAACGGGTTTTTGACGTATCCCCCCTAATTTTGACATGCTCTTTCCATTGGTGAAGTCATAAATTGAACATTCAAATTGGAAAAGTCGAAATTTTCACCGAAAAACTGGAAAATTGTGATGTTAAAAGGAAAAACGCCTCATCTCAAAAATTTTCGAAAATGGGAGTTTGACGTATCCTTCCCTTATTTTGACACGCTATTTTCTCTGGAGAAGTCATAAATTGAAAATTCGAATTGGAAAAGTAGAAATTTTCACCGGAAAACTGGAAAATTGTTATGTTAAAAGGTAAAACGCCTCATCTCAAAAATTTTCGAAAATGGGATTTTGACGTATCCCCCCTCATTTTGACATGCTCTTTTCATTGGTGAAGTCATAAATTGAAAATTCGAATTGGAAAAGTCGAAATTTTCACCGGAAAACTGGAAAATTGTGATGTTAAAAGGAAAAACGCCTCATCCCAAAAATGTTCGAAAACGGGATTTTGACGTATCCCCTCTTATTTTGACACGCTCTTTCCATTGGTGAAGTCATAAATTGAAAATTCGAATTGGAGAAGTCGAAATTTTCACCGAAAAACTGGAAAATTGTTGTGCCAAAAGGGCAAGAGGCCTCATTTCATTCAAATCAAAGGTGAAACGACTCAAGTAGGGCACCATAAACGCCTTAATTTATTATAATCCTACATTTTCAGAAGAAACACCTCAAGTCGGTGAAATTCGAGATGCGGCTTTCCACCTTGGAATCACTGGCTTCATTATGAGGTCGAGCCATTTATCGTCGGATAAGTTCTTCCTTCGATTATTATAAAATCTTAGTCCAAAATCTGAATTCTGACACAGGAACAGCTTACAGCATACATTGCCGTCCGTTTCCCTATTTCTGGTTTTCTTATTTTTACTGATAGTTATTCAATGTTCTTCAGAACGTTCTTTCATTTTATAGGTTTATTTGTTCTTCCGATAAGTTTTCATTTCTGTCTCACCGATTCCTGCTTAACGGGGTAACAATGGAACAATCGAGAAACAACAATGTTGAGTAGTAATTTTTTTTCCTGAAGGAATATTTGAGATATTTGTAATGGCCAAAGGTCTCTATCCGTTTTACAGAATACTGTTTCCAAAAACGCATGTTTTATTTGCATAAAGCTGAATGCATATTTTAGGGTTAGTTGCACATTTCAATGGCAAGTGCATATAATAGCATTATTGCGGATTTTCGGTAAATAATTTTAAATATAAAATTGAACGAAATGAAAATAGGGATAAGAAATATAGGTAGATATATACATTTTTTGATACCAGTAAAAGCAAATAGGTACATATTTTTCTTTCATCTTCTTTATTACAAATCCTCTAAACGCACATTTAAAAAATATACCGATCAGGTAGATATTATAATGATATGACATTCAATTGTGGTATTTAGAAGGCGTTCTCGACAAAATTTATCTTGTTATTTTTATGAATCGTTCGAAGAAAAACGCCTTGAAGCGTTTCTCCTTGGACTCCAGAGCAGGAACTCCGTCAAAACCTAACTAAAACGCCTTATAAGCAGAATCGATTAGAAATATCGAACATTTCGGCAGGAATTTGGTATCGATATGATCGTTAAACATCGATTTACTGTAATGTGAAGAAATTTCGTTTTTATGACAAACTGGAGAGAATTTAGGATGAGAGTAACCGAACAATACTTTGACGTGGTCTTAAAAAATTTGATTTTCAAGAGATGAGGCGTTCTTTTTTACCGCATTGTAGTTGCCGAGTTCAGTTTAAATCGCTTGTTGGTTATTGGCCGCTGTATAATGTCACCTAATTTCTTACGGTGCGTACGGTGCTTATGATGCTTTCAGGTTAGCAATCGATCAGAAATCAGGCCCAAGTTTTAATTGCGATGGGATGGCGTTTTATCTCACGTGAGTGCCTGATGCAGTCTCTTCTGAAGCACCAAACTGTACGCCAGAACCTCGGATAACTGAGGTTGAGATGTGAATTGTTAAGGTTGGATAGCGTTTAAAAGGTTACACCTATGGCGAAGCCAGGAAGGTTAACGCCACTAGAAATGCTAGGGGATGTGCCCAGACGGTTCCACCACGTCGGTTATCGTCGGTTATCACCAGACCGGTTCCACCACTCTGAATTCTTTTGGGCGAGACAGGTATGAGGAGAGAGAGATAAGTCATCGACTTGAGGTTTGAGCACACAATGGGCGAGATGGGTGAAAAGAACGGGTTTTATAGGAGCTCTTCCACCCTCCTCCCGTCCTTCGACCGTTAGGAGCCATTGGTGGATCGATGGAGGGAGAGGAGACCTACCCCACTTTAGTCACGTAGGCCCTACGTTCTTTCGGTTTATTAGGACAATCTTAACCTTTCGAGGACGAAAGCATCGTACCGATGCTAACCTCCTAACTCCCCATGGGACTTTCATAATATATTATGTTTCCTCATTTTCCTGTTGTGGACGAAAGCATCGGTCTGATGCTGAATTCTAAAATCTCAACTGGACGGTTAATAGTTTGGCGCCAACCTTCTCTGAGACGAGGGAAAAATTGTGTTCCCAATTGATTCTGATTCACCAGTACAAATAATCATTTTTTATTGAAAAAATTGAAACAATTACCTATTACTTTTTCTTCCTAGCGTTCAGTGACGAGCATACCTAATTCTGTTTCGACGTCTAAAATATTGATATTGAATTTGAAATATTACTATTCTTTGTATAAAAGAGAGAGAAGCAACATTTTCACTATATTCTTTTCTGCTAATAAGAATGTTAAACTACGAATGATTTGATGATTGAACTATTTAAAATGATTTAATGAAAGTTTAGGAACATGGCAAAACTTTTTTCTTTTTTTAATTCCGTAAATCTTCTGGAGTAGGTAATGAAACCTCTCAAAACAAGTCCTGGGTACGAACTAATTCACTCGCGACGAAATCGTGGAAACCCCATTTCAAAGAAAAACGGAGTTATTGAAAAAATAGTGTATTTCCACTAATACACGAAAATCGCGTGGTTTCCCGTTGATTCGGCAAAGCAGATCCTGCACGAAGAGTTGTAGTCCCGAATGTGTACTGCGTGGAAAAACATAATTATTAACGAATTTCATTTGACAAAGGCTCGTTCATTGGTCGCTGTTTGATTCTTCAAATAAACACAGTAAAGCTAGGTTCACATGAGACGCAATTCCGGACGGTAGCCCGGCACGGCTATGCGTTCTGCAATGTTATTGGCCAACGCAAAATGGATTATTTCAACGCAGTGCCTTGGATACTATATCAAAATCTCCAGATATTTTCCGCTGTCGGATGCGTTGCCGGATCTGCGCGGAGGTTACTGCGCACATCTCTCTTGTTTGGTTGTTCAGCCATATTGAAATTCGACATTTATGTGGTTGATATTGCGGTTTCGAGTTCGAGCAACTGTTTGTTTTTTGCGATTGCATTTTGTTATGACTCCACTGCCATGTGAACGCCTCTGCGGCAAAAATTCCGGCAAATGCGTTGCCGTGCCGGATTGCCGTCCGGAATTGCGTCTCCATGTGAACCTAGCTTAACAGTTTAACTTTGAACACCTGAAGCGGGAGTTATTGGCTCTATTGGAGTATGAAAATTGTTCGAGCGGATTGATCATTATCTGAAGGAAACTGCCGTGCATTCAGGGAGTCGAAAATAAATTAGAGTAAAATAAAAATGAGAAAAAATGAATCAGCATCGCTACGATGCTTCCGTCCATTCGGGGTTTCAGCATCGGTATGATGATGTCGTCCTCTGGGGGTTTTTCAAAACTCGACAGGTTCGTCCTGTAGGTTGTTTCACCTGAAGCATCGTACCGATGCTCTCGCCCTCCAACTGTTTTTTCAGGCCCACATCTTTCGTCCTCAAAAGGTTAATACGTACAATGAGTGGTATTCCGGGAGGATACCACGACAGTTGTAGTGGACAACTCATGTGCACAACGACCTACATCAGTCAATCATAATTGGTCTCGCTAATTTCTTTCGTTTGACAATTATTAGGAACGTATATACATATACACAGCATTTTGAATAATACGGTATTGAACTACACATCCAGACAAATATGTTCATCTTGACTGGACTCGCGCGTTCCGCACCATCGGTCACCAACCACCAATCATAACTGATTACACCGATGATCCTCCGGCGAATCCCATCGACTCAAAACAAAAGGACGAGCCTCCTGCGCAATCTTCAATTATAAGCTGGTTTCACGTGGAAGGCCGAGAGGGTGGTACCTTCTTGTCCCATTGTGCAATTGGAACTCCTACTGGTTATACGGCTCATTACATCTAATGTTGTTACATCTGCAGCCTCTCCTAATACTTAATGTGGACTATTTTACCATGCAATTATGAAGGGGGGTGCCTCATTACCTGCTATCCTTTCCTTGTTAATTGTGTTTCCCATTTGACAACAGCGTTTCGGAAGACCCCTCCTTCTTTCTCGTAATGGGTCCCTGAATCAAATAAATGCCTCGTCCTGCCTCCATTGTTGCGAGCACTAAACATTAGACACTGCCACCCACCCATTACCATCCATTAACATTTTCTAATCACATTTTTCGGGGTACACAGGTGAACGGTTATAATTAGCGGGGGGAACGATGAGTAAACCTTAAACGTAAGCAAAATTGTCGTGCAAACCGATTAGTTGACGAAAAATCCATTATTTTACAGGTTGACGGAATATTCAGCTTGTCGGCATTCATTTACGGTCGTCACTGAACGGCGCCGTGCAATTATCAGGCAAGTGACAGTTTCCCAGTTTTCGAATAAACATCAGGTTTTTTTTGTAACAACATGTCGTCGGCTGGAAGGTAAAATTCACCACCTGCGTTTCGACCATTTTTCAGGAGAGCCTCGCAAAGTTTTGGCGTTTAGGGCCTTCAGGAAACAACCTTCCCGGAGGTATATTTTGCGCTCAAAATTCACATTTTTGACTTTAAACATTAGGTAAAACCTTTTTTTCACAAAACCAATCTTCAAATGTTGATTTAGTCTTAGAAGAAAAAGTTAAATTTTCTGAAATAACGACAGATGGTCAGTTTTTCCTGATGAACTTGTCTGAGATCTGCGTCGCCAAATACTTGAAATTTCTCTACCGGATGAAAAATTATCTTCCTCTTGACATTTGTTTGAGGAAAGGAATGTTTAATGCTATCGTTTTTGCCATCCACAGCCTGTTTATGGCATTCTAAACTGGTTCCAAACACTTGGTCATTTTTTCCTCATAGTTTGATCATATATATTGTTTCATTAAAATTTAAAAAAAACATCATTATTAATTACTTCAACGGAGTTTTTATACATTTTATTTGAAATCAACTCGAAAATAGGGTTACTTAAATAGGAAACATAAGACAAGGGGTAAACATGAGATAAGTGAACCTAAAAGAGACGGCCAATCACTCAGCATCTGAGTCTTCACCGGAAAAGGACGATTCTGGAAGTATATCATATTATTTTATTGCCGTCTGAATCTGTGTTTCGGTTCTTTATAAGCTCTGAGGAGAGCTTCTTCAGATCAACAAACTGTGAAAAATTCAATCCACTATGTTCGGCCTCGTAAGTTGGTTTTGGTTTATTATTCTGTGAGTAATACACCTATGTAATCGCTCAGCAAAAAATTTTTATAACACCCCCTCAAACTTTTTTCTTTTCCGGTTCAAGGTGCGTAGATTCCAATCCGCCGTATCACGTGTACAGGCTTCATTTTTGGTCTCTTTCGCACACATGCTCCATTTGGGTCCTAGTTGTGTCCCGAAACTTTTCAGCCCGATCGGAATATACCCAGGGGTGTTATGAGTGAAAATGTGCGTAAAAATAGGTACTTTTTGCGTTTTAGTAACATGTTAGTAACATGAGCTTCTGAGATATCGTTTTCCATGTTTTTGGGGACAAGAAAACCGAATATGAAGTCGATTTTGACCAAAGAGTGGAATATTGAGTTCTACCAAATGTTCAGCTCTCAAAATTGATTTTTTATGAGTGAAAACCTGGGAAATCGTCTGAAATCACCATCAGTTTGTATAATAACACTGGAAAAAGGGTCAACACATGGATCAAGACGATTAAATGGCACTATCAATGATCAAAGATAGTTATTTAAAAAAAAAAAAAAATGAGCTCACCTAATTTGTGTTTTAGGGGCCAAAATTAATGAAAACCATCAGATATAGCAATTTCGATTATTACGCATGCAGCCAAAATTTCTGTAGGTATGTCCAATAGAATAATAAACCCATGTGACAAGGACTTAGCAGCGTTTTTTCTTGTTGATCTTGCCACTCTCATTATATTTATCGAGTCTTATATTTATCCAGCCAAGTAAAACTGATCAATTGACACTTGGCGTTGTTTACTTGCAACTAGGTATTTCTAGAGAAGGTTCCAAATGCCACTGGTCATCAGAAGTACCACATGACTTTAGGTAAAATTTGTTTTTCGCTTTTTCCAGCGAATTTATTCAAGAACTACCAAATTTAGGCGAATTACTTACCAGAGTAACCACAAATTGGAAACATGACCAAATGGCACTTGGTCAGTTTTACCTTTCAGCCGATGGTGTCATTACGAACTTGTTTTTGGCCCGATTTCGATGAAATACGACATGCACTTCTGCAGTGTAATTGGAGGCGTGACCCCAGAGACGAGCACCGTGACAGTACCCAGTGCATGAGTCGAAGAAGGCACTCACTGTGGCGAGAGCCATCAGTGTATATAAATCTGCTGTTTGGCCACTTTGATTGGAGATGCTCCCTGAAGCTGAAGCTGGAAGCGTATGCACTGCTAGGCATTTTCATAGAAGCAACAGGTTGTCTGAAAAAGGAATACGGAACGGTATAGATGCGCGGAATAGTTGACTGGGCTACCCATTGCATTTCATTTCCAAAGTCCGCGAAGTAGACCTTGAAGTGGTGGATTTGCTCTTCTTTAGGGCGGTGTGTTGCGGGCATAGCTTAGAAATCGCCCGAAATCTGCAGCCGGGATTTCTATGGCCAACTTCACACTGGAAGACATTCGAACTGCGAAATCCTTCATAAAGGCACTTTTATGGAATGAGCAAGTAGATTACTCGTCGTTACTCTTTCCTCGAGTGCATCAATAAAATTCACGACGTATCACTTCATCTGAGAAATCCCAAGTGTGAGAATACTTGTCGACTGGCCTGTTTTACGTCAGCAAAAAAGAAAACCGGGCTATCGTTAATTCTGCTCGAGACTTGATCGGAATTTCTCAAATGAGGACCTCTTAGCGGGATATGCTTCGAACCAATTAACGAAGGCCTGCGTACTGGTATCCGAGTTTTAATTGGAGGGGGAGAAAAAAATTGAAATTGAAACGAAGCTTTTACCGGTAGGATGTTGATAGATGAAAGTGATTACCGGCAATTAAACGGGAGGCTCTAAAGGAGCGAAACGCCGGTTATGGGAGCTGCTTTTCTCCTGTTTGTTCTGAGCGAAGCGTTTGATACCGATCAGTATGCGAATCCTGCAATACCCTCTGAGTCTAGTGGCCTCGAACCAGTTTTTCGAAATCTTCCGATTTCAAGGGAGGGCGTCGTTTTTATTTCAGTGACAATTTTGAATTAATTCGTCTGTGTGTGGTTTATTATTTTCAATAATGCGCCGCAGGAATTGAGCAAGAAAATTTAAATATTTAACCCTTTCAAAGTTTGAAGATTTATATTATTTTAAGGTAAAACAAGTACCTGTTTTGAGAATTGTATTTATTTATTACTATTATCCGCTTCTATAGTCTAATTTTATACTAGAAAGAAAAACACAGTTTTGTACGAATGCAGCAAAACTCACGAATGAGAAACTTTTATTACCATCACGTGACCATGTAATGATACCAACAATTATACAGGGTGTCCCAGTTCCTTCAGGAGAAACTCAGGGAATCGATTCTACTCTTCATTTGGAACAAAAAATGCCCAGTAGAAATTTTTCTAAAAGTTCTTCGTTTTAAAGATATCCGACAATTTGTGTTTTTCCAAGTTTTCATTACCTTACCACATAAAAACGCTAATAAATTCGAAAATATTGAGACTACAACAAATCCAATTACACCGTTTGAAATATCGTTAAATTTCCTGTAAGATTCTTCTGCATTCAATGGTCAGAATTATTTAAAATGTTGGCCGATATCGGTTGGAACATTTGAAAATTCCAAATTGTGAAAAAGGATGTACGTGCTACTGAGGTTACAAGAAATACCTACAAACTTGTCAAATTTCACAAAAACTTCTTCATCTAATAGGCTTTACAAGTATTGCAATGCTGCAGTTACAGTATCCACACACGCAGCTTATATCTCGGTACTCCTGATTTGAAAAATAAGATGCATAACAACTACCTTTCCATGAGACACATTAAATTGAACTGGTGGAAGATAAGCGTTCTGTTGCAGTTTGATAGGATGGTTAACCGAGGTTCATAATTTATTATTAAGAAATACTTGTGCAAACAAAATCACGTTCTAGTGACACCTCCCTGTCCATTCTCGTTGAATATTGGATTATCATATTATTATCATCATATTATTATCTGGACTAATCGTTCGTTGTTGTTTGAACTTCGACATGTCCCCTTCATATTCCAGCATTATTTTTATTCAGCCAGTCAAGGAAGCGTTAGTTTTATTTTACGAAGTCTAATTAATCCCCCCCCCCCCTCCCCAATTCACCACTGCTCATGTTTTCAAACGTTCAGTTATCATATTTTAACTACTACAACGTTATTTTTAAATCTAAGTGTGTCAATATAAAGCCTATTAGATGAAGAAGTTTTTGTGAAATTTGTCAAGTAGTAGGTATTTTTTTGTAACCTCAGTAGAATGTACAATCTTTTTCACAATTTTAAATTTTCAAATGTTCCAACCGATATCGGCCAACATTTTAAGTAACTCTGACCATTGAATGCAGAAGAATCTTACAGGAAATTTAACGATCTTTCAAACGGTGCAATCGGATTCGTTGTAGTCTCAATATCTTTGAATTTATTAGCGTTTTTATGTGGCAAGGTATCAAAAAGTTGGAAAAACACAAATTGTCGGATATCTTTAAAACGAAGAACTTTTCGAAAAACTTCTACTGAGAATTTTTGTTCCAAATGAAGAGTGGAATCGATTCCCTGAGTTTCTCCAGAAGGAACTGGGACACCCTGTATAGTAACATAGCCACAATACTGGAGAATCCTTAACTTGCTTTCCTAATACCTATTAGCTGTACGAAGTTTTGAACTGCATAGAATCATTAACATGAACGTGAATAAAACGGTATAGCACAAGTTATTATGGTCCTAGAGAACAGCTGATTTATATCAAGAGGTTTTTGTTATAAGCAGGTATACTTTGAGCCCGAAGAAATACGGAAATGTCGAAGATGCGTATTAATTTGTTGGAAAGTAGGTAGGTACCTATTAGACTTCCTATATAAGATCGGCGATGTAGATAGATCGCTACTTGGTGTTCAGTACCAAAATAAAACCATCAAGCAACGCACGAATGACTCGGGACTTCATTGGATATTTCTTTGACCCACAAGTGAGCTAGTTCCCAACTACCATCTACGAAGTAGGTAAATACAGTCAGGAAGTACAGGTTCTCTATGAAACCTTCGCATTTTCACAGAGTAACCTCACTGTAGGATTTCTATTAATTGTATGTGCGACCAAATTGGGACGAATCCACGTCTACCTTAAAAATCTCATCTCATTAATTACACGAGCAATATGACTGTCATTAAAGTGCAATGATCTGCCGGTAACAGTTCAAAAAAGCATCTTATTATGACGCAAGTAGTGGATGAACCCCTGGAGAACAAAACTAAACGAATGCCGTCCGCGTTCAGCCCACTCCAAATGTATATAGTTACATAAAGACAAATCGTCTTCATTTCCCTTGTAAAAACAAGGTATAAAACTCAGGCTGGGAATTATGTTAATATATTCTTTCTGGGTTGGACCGACAATGAGCACGGACTTCTTCTGTCCAATTGTTATTCCTCCCTTGTTACCCTGGAAAACAAAGCTTTGAGAGCCTGCTCCGTTGTTTATTGTATATCACACGTTGTCGCCAAACTGGCAGAATATAAATGGTCACTTTTGATATTCAACTAGGCTCAAAACCCCTTTGTTAGCATATTAAATTTTATCGTTCCTTCGGGTGCCCCCCTTTTGCCCTTTTAAAATAAAAAAGGTGGACGGGACCTTTGAGGAGGCCTGATTAGACGAAGAGTGAATGCTTCGACTGAGGTGTCCTGAAGAGGATTGATGAGAATTGTCAGTTTATTCAAGGTCTTTCTCGCTCTTCTTCTTATAGACGGTCATTCGAAGTGTGTTGATCGAGTCGTGTTCAGACAACCTCACTATTTCTCACTAGTCGATTTCGCTCCCGGTGGTTTCAGTTCGAAAAACGCTGCAAAATATAACACAACGGTTTATTATTTACCTGTATAGATGCCCCTTCTGCGTAGATCACTGTTTTCTGTGGTCGATACCCTCGAGCTCCTCCCAGGTAAATCATGTTGTGGAAACGGCCCGGGAATTAACGTTTCATAAAAATGCGCGGGATTAAATAATACAATCATTAATAATTAATTATTGTTGTTATTCATGAAACGTAAGGATAATAAACCGTTGTGTAATAAAACGTCGTTTAAGCAACCGTTGTGTAATATTTTACCAGCATCTATACTGCGTAGATCACTGTTTTCGGTGGTCAATACCTACCCTCGATCACCCCCCCCCCCCCCCCCCCATCCGCCCCCAGGAAAGCCCTAAATCGAGTAGTGGAAACGGCCCGGGAATTATAGTTTCATAAAAATGCGCGGGATTCAGTACCTATGTAGTTATTCATGAAGCATAAGGTAAATAATAAACCGTCACGTAATAAACCGTTTACACAACGAGCTACGGCGTTCTGAAATATTCAAACCCCATCTTTAACATTTTAGAGATGACGACAGTAACGCCGAGCTTCGAGGACGAACTAGACCCCGAACGAGATCAACAAACCAAATTTCATTAATTTTGGTTCATGGTAACTAAGAAAAATGCTAGGTATGGCGTACGGACAGATACTTTGCTTCCTCACTACCGAAGGTAGGGAAGCCTTGGATTCGTGAATGAGTAAAAAAATTCGTGTCCTCGAAAATCAAAATTTCCACAACCATTTTGAGCTTCAGATATCGAGGAACGTTTTTGGTTCCGCGTCTGTCTGTCTGTCTGTGGTCCCTTGTAACGCCCATCACTACCCTAAATATCGTTGAAATGAATTGAATTTCGGAGGGTCGATCAGGAATAATACTCCTTGCTGAATAATGCAGCAGCAAGGAGGGTACACACGGGTTGGATCGCAGATGCAAATCATGGAAATTGTTTGTCTGCGCATGCGCAAACGTGAAATACTTGAAGCGCCCATAATTAGATACCTTAAGTATCGTTGAAATGAGTTCAATTTTGGATGGTCGATCAGGAATAATACTGTGATAGTTCCATAATATAACTTTTATTGGAATCGTAATATAATTTTCGTCTGCTCATGCGCTAACATGAAGTGTTGACCATTTCTCTGTAACGCTTCTAACTACGCGAAAAATATTCGTAGTTAGCTGAAATTTTGAGGATACGCTCAGGTTCGATCGCAGATGGTCCCGTATCAAAACGAACCTATCCAACTATTATAAACGTTCATGTGATTCAAGGGAGGAAGCTGTACTGCCTACTCGAATTGGCAGACGTTTTTTTATTGCATTTTCGGATTTTACATACCTTGAAACGGAAACCATCCAATTTTTGGAGGGTGGAGGGGGGTTACAATTTTTTTTAATTTTTTTTTTTCCATACTCAATTCCAAACGTTCATTATTGAAAATAGTAAACCGAAAAGGTCGCATTTCAAATATCGCAAGTTTTCACTTATCCACGTAAAGGTAAATCCACCTTGGATTTCAATAAACAATTCAACCACCACCTGCATTGGTCACCTACAACCAAATACAACAACCTTATAACAATGATCCTTGAGGGAATGGTCAAAGGGGAAACGTGAAGACCGCGTTTTGACTACCAAAGAAGAAAATTGTTGTTCTGTTTCCGAAAGTTTCCTAACGGTCTTTGGAGCTTTCTGTTTTTAAATCCTAAAAACAATATTGCAAAAAATATAATATCAAAACTCCAACAAGTTCAGCTGATTTACTACTGGAAAATCGACTGACAACTCAATCCACCTTGACGATAGAATAACGTAATCATTTGCACAGAACCCTCAATAAATGTGAAGATCGTCTCGATAGGTGCACGCTCTTGAATTACAAGCCAGTGCCTCACTTAAACAGTTGGAATTGTTTAAGAAAAGCAGTCGCGACGACACCCAATAAAAACTTTAAATCAATTATTCCACCCAATGCTCCCGCGATATTAGCTTTTTGTTTTCTCCGAGGATTAGGTTAGTGGAATCGTAACGACCTTCCAGGGCTCGGGTGGCGCAAAAATTTTACAGCAACTGGGTCCTTCTCGTGTGACACCTAATTTAAAGAGCAACACTAAAAACCACCGAGCGCGATCGATAACTTCTAGGCAAAGGAAAAAACAACGCGCAAGGCGACGATGGGGCACTGAGTCGATTTTATGACGATGTTTCTTATTGTGAAGCTCGGACTGCCCTATATTTTTTTTCCCTTCTTCTTTTTCTTTTTATACAATTTGATTTCTCGGATTTTATGGGACCATTTTAGCGGTTAATGTCTTAATTAGTGGCAACGGTTTGACGTCGTAAAACTCCGGGGAGGAGGCTATTAGTGCAATTGTCGATTTATTGAATAGTCTTGTTACTTTCTCACTGGTGACGATGCGCGAATAAAAATAGCATAACTTCTTGCTACGGACCGTGAAAAAGGAACATTCTTAATTAACGCCGTTGTCTTATAGTTGGCCTGCCCAGCTATCGGAACCACGACGCTAACTGAGGAGGTGTTAATGATAAGCATCTCGATGTTGATAACAGTTAAACCATTTGCAAAAACAGAGGCAAGCGGAGTTGAAAACTTGAAACTAAATGAGAATGAGAAGCATGTTATTGTTGCAAAATATTGTGCAGAGGTTTGGGAGATTTTGCTCCAGTGACATACAAATTTTATAACAGCAGCAACAAACGCATTAATAATCATAATAATTGGATGATTCTTAATTTGGTCGGTTTCATTATAAATTACCTTATTTACTGGCAGGATTGACACCAACACAATTCATTTATTAGTTTACTTTCTATAGATAGGTACTACTTACGTGATTTTTTTTTTTCATTTCTTCATAATTAACGCCGGTTGAGAATGGACAATTAGGAACAACTACCTCATTACATATTTCTGTCATCATTTTGAGCTCTCTTGAAAAAAATAACTGGAAATTGTTTTTTCTGACCTATCCTAGTGTGCAGGTAATTACCGTCATATCAATATTTCTAATAAAGGTTTTTGTATGATTTGCTCTAAAGATTGTTATGCATTGGAGGTGAGATATATCTAATACAAATCACATTTAAACAGACCAATGGAAATCGGATAAGAACAATTGTGTGAACCTATTAATGAGGTTGTTCGATTGTTGAAAATAAAAACAACACGAATTTTGGTTTATTATTTTCAATAATTCACGTTTGGAATCGAGCATGAAAAAAAAAGTTTAACCCCCCCCCCCCCCCCCCTCGCTCAAATTTTGATGGTTTCCGTATCAAGGTATGTAGAATCCGAAAATGGGATTTTAAAAAAAATGCTGTCCGTCCACCGTAAGCCGCACTTTTCACTTTTCTTGGTTACCATGATCCAAAATTAATGAAATTTGGTTTATAGGTCCCCTTTGGGGTCTAGTTGGTCCTCGGAGCTCGGCGATACTGTCAGCCATCTCTAAGGGGTGAAAATTAGGGGTTGCAATTTTCAGTACGCCGTAGCTCAAAAACTTCCAATGGAAGGGTATGGTTTTCTTACGTTTTTGAAGTGCTCCTGAACTAAAGAATTTTTCGAGACCACCCGAAGCATCGTAAGACCAGCCGTTCGTTTGCACCGAAAAGCTTCGTCAACACGATCGTGAATAAAACGGTATAAATCCGGCCCGGATATCATCACTAGGGAGCACCTGATTATTATCACGGATGGCTGTACGAAATCGAGTTGGTTGTTCTGTGATATTATTTCATTTGAAAAATGACGAGTCTTTTGGATTTTTTGATAGGCACTTCTGCAACTTGAACAAACGTTGAAGTATTATTGATGGGTAAATTATTGCACAAAGGTTTATTATTCTATCTACGAAGAAGGGGCTATACAGATAAATAATAAACCGTTGTGTAATAATTTGCAGCGTTTTTGTAGTAACCAACGCCTAAGGTTGTCAATCATGCAATCGTGTTAAACGGATTTTCCTATGAGATAGCAACGTAAACCCACATTTTGGTAGAATTATTGTTCTGTTAACATTTTACACGGTGAAAAAAACATCGAAAGGATTTGGAACATCGAAAGGATTTGATCCTCGAGTGTCCGCGGTGTCCGTTGCCAAGCAATTAAAGATCCTTGGATGTCAGATCCAAGTGTTAACTGACTGACAATGCGTCTCAACCTCGGGCCGGCCACATCTCCCTTTTGTGGTCGTCCATTGGGGACATCCTTTTTATAATGATCAGTAAGGAGCAAAGGAGCACCAACGGTAATTGAGACCTCCATTAACCTTAAGGGGATGGGAGGAGGAGGAGCGGGCCTTCTTTTTAAATGATATTAAACATCCTTAGTGGACAAACCCTTTAATCGAGAGTAGTTTTCCAATGGAACTGCCCTCTTCCTCGTTAGATAATGCGAGTTGTAGTTGACAACTGACACTTCAGATTCAATCTTTCTCATATTAGTCTCGTCCAAGATTCATCACAATGACCTCCGTGACGACAATATAAGAGAACAGAGTTCATCAAGTTTTATTTCTTCCGGTCAAGTAATCGTTTTCCTTACTAACCGAATTTCCAAACGTTGGGGATCTGTGGGATTTACTAAGGATGATTAAATGACAATTTAATTTAGTTTTTGTAGTTAACATTATTCCGCAACCAACAAAATCAAGCAATTTGCAATTAGTTCAATTATATCCTTGCTACCACATTTCCAAACGTTGGGGAGCTGTATGATTTATGAAGGGTGATTAAATGCCAATTTAATTTATTGCTTCCACATATCCAGAAGTTGGGGAGCTATACGATTTACGATTTACTAAAGATGATAAGATGCCAATTTAATTTGTTTTTCGTAGTTAACATTGTTCCGCAACCATAAAATCAGACAATTTGCAATTAGCTCAATTTTTACTGTTAAGCAATTATACCCTTGCTTCCACATTTCCAAACGATGGGGAGCTAAACGATGGGGACGATTTACGAAGGATGATAAAATGCCAATTCAATTTATTTTTAGTAGTTAATATTATTCTGCAACCAACAAAATCAAACAATTTGCAATTAGTTCAATTTTTACTGTTATGCAATTATATCCTTGCTTCCACATACCTAAACGTTTGGGAGCCATGCGATTTTCTAAGGATGATTAAATGCCAATTTAACTTATTTTTTGTTGTTAACATTATTCTGCAACCAACAAAATCAAACAGTTTGCAATTAGTTCAGTTTTTACAGTTAACCAGTTATATCCTTGCTTACAAATTTCCAAACGTTGGGGAGCTGTAGGATTTACTAAGGATGATGAAATGCAAATTTAATTAATGTTTTCTAGTTAATATTATTCTGCAACCAACATAATCGAACAATTCGCAATTAGTTAAGTTTTTACTGTTAAGCAATTATATCCTTGCCTCCACATACCCAAACGTGATGGAGCTATACGATTTACTAAGGCTGATTAAATGCCATTTTAATTCTTTTTTTTGCAGTCAATATTATTCCCCAACAAATAAAATGAAGCAATTTGCAATAAGTTCAGTTTTTACTGTTAAGCAATTATATCCTTGCTTCCACATTTCCAAACGATGGGGAGCTGTATGATTTACGAAGGATGACCAAATGCCAATTTAATTTATTTTTTGTAGTTAATATTATTCTGCAACCAACAAAATCAAACAAAGCACAATTAGTTCAGTTTTTACTGTTAAGCAATTATATCCTTGCTTCCACATTTCCAAACGCTGAGGAGCTATACAATTTACGAAGGATGATTAAATGCCAATTTAATTTATTTTTTGTATTTAATATTATTCTGCAACCAACAAAATCAAACAATGCACAATTAGTACAGTTTTTACTGTTAAGCAATATTATATCCTTGCTTCCAAATTTATTCTGGATGATAAAATTCCAATTTAATTTATTTTTTGTAGTTAATATTATTATATTTATTAGGTACAATGTTCCAACACGGATATGTTATTGAGGTGAGGGCCTCATTTTCTTCCGTGGTCATCAACCCCGTTACCGCTCCCCACACAACGTAAGATGGTTTTCATTCGGCGGCCAGAAGATGGTGTCCTTATATCGAAAGGGCTTGGTAATAACTGATTCGTCCAGAAGGTAAGAGGCCAAGAGGGATAGGGCATATCGCCCACTGTGGCTATACCTACTTGGCGAGAAAAGAAAAACGGAGTTATTTAAAATTTGTCCATTTCCACTAATAAACGAAAAAACGCGGAGAATACAATGCTTTACCGGTTTCGGTGATCTAACCATCGTAACAAACAATATATATGAAGGCACATTGGACAGGTGACCTTATAAATATGTAGTCCCAAAAGTAAAAGGTGGGACTGGGTAAATTGGGACTGGTTGTGAAGGGAACAAAGTGAAGGGGTGTTGATTCTGACTGGCCCTGGAAGTGAATGCCAAAAAGTGAAAGGAAGGCCGGAGGAAATTGGAGGGGACCAAGCTGTTACAGAAATGAACGCAATAATGTAGAACAACTTTTAGCGAATTTTCGAAGAAAAGGAAGCTATTGTTCTCGGTCCAAAATTTTTAAAACTCGAATTTCCGAAAGATTTTTATACCAAAATCCGTTTCAGACCATCCTGAATTCACTGCCGAAAGACACCAAAAATTATATGTATATATATATATATATATATATATATATATATATATATATATATATATATATATATATATTTATATATATATTTATATATTTATATATGTATGTGTCATTCCAGACGATAACTCTCGACAGAATTGAGATAAAAAGTTCAAATTTGCACGAAAAATCTGTCTTGGCAATCGACAGGCTAAGTTCGTAGATGGGCAGAATCGGGTCACTCTAAGGGGGAGTTTTGGGGAGTTTTAGGGGGGGAAAAATACCCATAAATTCCCAAAATGAAACAGTCTGACAAGTGACACTTCATTTTAAAGTTTTTTGTACGCTGAACACGATGAGGAAATCAGAATTGCGATATCTCATTCCGTTCTCAAACTGGAGCACTTTGAAGATGAAGGAACGTGGTTATTTCTTGAGATAAAACAGTTTTACATAAAATCAGTTATTTCTTCGAAAATTCGCTCTTATAGCCATGCTGCATGACTGTGGTTTTTTTGGTTTATTATTGAATCCCGCGCATTCGTATGACACTTTAATTCCCTGGCTGGCTCCATTTAGGGCTTTCCTGAAGGGAGCTCGAGGTTACTGACCACAGATAACAGTGACCAACGCAGAAGGGGCATATACAGGTAAATAATAAACCGTTGTGTAATAATTTGGCGGTTTTTTAAATTCTAATTAATATATCCGTGAGGAAATCCGTTCTTCAGAGAAGTACAGGAAAAATGAAGGGAAAGTTCAATGAGGGCTGTGAAATGGATTTCGTGAAAATACGATTTTTTTACTCCTAATCATAATTTTCTTAAGTTTCCGCAAGTTCCTACGTTTTTAGTCAGAATATGTACCATTTGCAATGATCATTAAGGGACATGTGTGATCTTTTCATCTCGTCATTCGAAGATTGAAACAGCTCTTAAGGAAATTAATATTATGTAAGCCTTAAGAAATTGAATAAACGAGAATAAATAAATTCAATTTTTTTTTTCGTTTAATCTTTGATGTACTGCTTTTCCCATGAAAAGATATGGTCAACCTAGCTGTACCTACATCTACAAGTCAAACTGTGACCTCGAGGCAAAGCTTTTCACTGCCGGATGAGGCCACGATGAAGGTGGGGTTGGTAACAGAGCGGCTGTTCTCGAGTCGTTTTTTGGTCCGGTGAGCGGATGAGCGATATCCCTTCTTAACCGGTGATAATCTCACTGGTCTAGGAGGGGGACTCGCGAGGGTCCACCCCCACTGTTACACTCTGTCACACGGTAGCAGAGCGTGGTTCGGTAGCATGCGCTGAGCACTTCACCATACTCTATCCACTTTTCGTGGGGTTACCAGAAGGCCCAAAGGTTTCCCAGAAGGATTCCTTTACTAACAACCTGCCCCTTTGATAATACATACATCTATTGGCTTCCCCACCACCTTTCACCCCTTTAGAGTGCCAATATCATTAAAATATACTGAGCTCATTATTTGTAGGCGATTGATGCCATGTCCCAATTGACAAGTCCCAATAGTTGTTCCATCCCAACGATGAAGGTGTGCCAGATGAGCACAATTCACAGGACAACAACCTCTGACAACATTATCCGCCAATACTCGTATGTAGGAGCTTTGTTCTCCACCAGTAAATATTATTGAGGTAGCACCATTACCATGGAGGTTAGTCACAGAAAAACGGAGTTATTGAAAAAATAGTCTATTTCCACTAATACACGAAAAAACGCGTTTGTTAGTGGAAATAGACTATTTTGGTAGTGGTCTAATATGCTATCTACCGCTAGTCCGGTGGTTCAGTATGCTATCTACCGTCAGTCCATTGGTTCAATATGCTATCTACCATTATGAATTATATCTACCAAAGAAGTAAATATGGTGGAGCTTACCTAAATATATTTTTCGCTTCTACAGGAAGCTCGTCAAAAGGACTGCATGAGATTACTGCATGAGGGACGTTTGTTTCAGGTCGTCAAAAAATGCCGAAAAAGGGTCCTCGGGATGGATGGACCTCCACCACTCTTCCGTTAGTTTTCGGTTTAGTATAGGTAGGCTTGACACTCCGTGCGACTTGAGGCTCGATCGCGTTTTTCGACAACAAACAAACGTCTCTCCAAAACTGTGTCGTTTCCGCGACAACATAATCCGAAAACTCATGGACCTTGGATACGGGCTCCATAATTACGTTGGGTTTGAGTGTCAGCCTCTTCTTCGCTGTCGGGTTCGTCCTCATCCCGCTCATCCTCGTCATTTTGTGCCGACTTGCGATCGCTTGCCAAAATTCTACCTGTGATGAATTTAAAATTCTCATCACGGTGGCGTGGAAGGAAGGTGAGTGAGTGAATTTAGGTAAAGGATAGAAAAGGAGGAAAAGTCGCAGGCGGCTGTAGTCAACCGAACATCTACGACTTTTGGAGGAGAGAGAGGTGGTGTGGAAGGAAGGTGAGGAAAAGTCGCAGGCGGCTGTAATCAACCGAACATCTACGACTTTGGATGAGAGAGAGGTGGATGAGGGAATTTCACCTAGGCGGCTGTAGTCAACCGTTCATCTAGGTGAAGGAGAGGAAAGGAGAGGTCCCTTGTCTAGGCGGCTGTATTCAACCGATCATCTAGACAAGGGGGGAAGGAGGAGAGAGGAGAGAGGAGGTGAAATTCCCAGGCGGCTGTATTCAACCGATCATCTGGGAGGTAAGGTAAGAGAGAGAAGAGAGAGCTGGTTAGAGGAAGTGTCGAATGAAGCTTGAGCGCCAGGATCCGGGGTTATATAGTACTTGGGGGCCTCTCCCTCCAGCTCCTTGCTGGGAGCTGGTAGTGGGGCCCCAGGTTGAGTAACCCTGGGTTCTGTCGCCTGTCCCCACTCATGTCTTTATTTACGGAGCTTTTAGTTTGGCGTTTGAATATTGGTGAGAACTTAATATGATAGGAGTGTTCCCGGGAGGGACTCACGACAGAGGTCCCCCCAGTTTGAACCAATATTGGAGCTGAAGGCGCAAGATGACAGGAGCTGAGGGCTACGGCAAACAAGAGGTGGTCGCTGAAGGCGCAAAAATGACAGGAGCTGAGGGCTACGGCAAACAAGAGGAGGCGCGGAAGGCGCAAAGAGACAGGGGCTGAGGGCCGATGCAAACAGAGGTTGAGCTGAAGGCGGTGCTTAAAAACTAGTAATATGGTAGATAAGTAATAACATGTTAGATGATAAGTGAGTAGGTGGAACATAAGGCAGGTAACATGGTAGTAGATGATAAGTAAGTAACATAAGGTAGTAGATAATAAGTAGATAATAACCGAGTAGATGATAAGTAGTAACATAAGGTAGAATAAGTAGGATGAGAAGGCGAGAGTATGTACCGTGCAGTGGTCATGATCCCTAAACATTGGCGTTTAGGGAAGTGATCGGCAAGGGAGAGATGAGGTAGATGAACAATATTTACAATGAGATGAAGTATGTACAGATGACGGGTGAATATTTACAGTATTTACAGACGAACCAGTATATACAGATAGTACAGAGGTGTGTACAAATTTTCGGTCGCTTTGTGGGAGGCGGTTGCGAGGGTCCGCCGGTTCCTGGGTGTGGTGTGGCGAGTGTTTGTGTGTGTGTGTGTGTGAGTATGTTGTGTGGGGGCGGCGGTTGCTCCGAGCTCGTGGCGAGGCGGGCACGGCGGAGCTCCGAGTTCCGGTACAGTGCGAGTGGATGAAAAAAACACTTGCACTGTCCCGGAATCTCAAGGCCCCGCCGTGATTGCTCATAGCGGGGCGGGGGGTTTGGCCGCCGGGACGAGGGGAACATGGGGACGCTCCCTCCGTCCGTTTCGCCGCCCGGGCCGTTTCGTCCCGGCGGAGACTATCGTGGATATCCCCGGCGATGGAGGGTGGGGAGGGGGTGTTGGAGGGGGCGAAGTTGATACGGGGGGGTCGAAAATCGAAAATGGGGGGGGCGGTAAATTTGGTGGGGTTACAATTTCGGGGGGGTTGGTGATTTGAACGGGGGGTGGGGGTTTGAAATTTATCGGGGGCAAGGAAATTTGAACGGGGGGCGGTGGGGGCATGAGTTCCGCGAGGTGGAACTCGCGGAGGATGGCGGACATTAGGGGATCTGTGGGGGAGTAGGGAGGGTGTACCCCCGTGGCCTGCGCCGTGCGAAATTCGCGCAGTATTTTCCACTGGGGGTACTTCCATCGCCGGGGCCGGGGAGGTAGTCCGGTGATCCGTGGCGGGACGAAAAGAAGCGGTGAAGTCGGCCCGGGCGAAGGGGGTAGGGGGGAGAGCGGGTCCGGGACGAAAACGTCCCGGAGAATTGCCGCCATTTCCGGATCCGAATCGAAATCCGGAAACGGCGACGGAGGTGACTGGTGCGTTGGGAAGAGGTGCGACATTGCGAACGGACGGTGGGAGACTGATAGAGTTTGTGGGTTGGGTTAGCACAGGTGCGGGTTTACACCTGGCTAACGGGACTGTATGTGGTTTGCCGTCAATTAACAGGGTCGCGGTGGTGTGTGTTGTGCGGATGACTTGAAAGGGCCCGGCGTAAAGTGGTTGGAAAGTTTTATGGATGCCGGGCTCTTTCAGGTACATGTGTGTTGTGGTGAAAAATCGTTTGGGATAAGTGGTGTCGTTTGTCGGTGTTGTTGAGTGTAGTGGTTCCCTGTTAATTGACGGTGTGTGGTGTGGAGTGAAAATATCGGCTGGTAAACGTAGTGGGTCTTTAAATGCATTTTGCGCGGGGCTAGTTTGGTCTGATGGACGGGCGGATGTTCGAAGGCTGAGCAAAATGTAGGGAAGGGATTTAGTCCAGGAAGGGGAATTTGTTGAAGTAGAAATGGCCTGTTTCAGGACCGAGTGCCACCGCTCTATTTTCCCGTTGGATTGGGGATGGTACGGGGTGGTGTGGATCTTTTGGATCCCGAGGGAGCGTAGTAAATCGGAGAAGTGGGCCGATTCAAACTGCCTCCCTTGATCGACCGTGACTGTTCGCGGACAACCGTAACGGCTGACCCATTGAGAGAGGAAAGCCGTTGCGACGGTGTCCGCGGTGATGGAGGAGAGGGGGATGCACTCCACCCAGTTGGTGGCACGATCGATCATCGTGAGGCAGTATTTCTTCCCCTCGGATGGGGGAAGGGGGCCCACTAAGTCCAAATGTACATGCTCCCACGGGAGGGAGTCGGGGATTGGTTGAGGAGGTACATGCGGGTGGGCCGAGACTTTGAAACGCTGGCACTTCTGGCACCCGAGAACCCAGTTACGAATATCTGTATTCATATGGGGCCAGAAGTACCGCGTCTTGATGAGGTCCCGGCTCGCCCGAATGCCGGGATGATGGAGGGAATGATAGTGGAGGAACAACTGCCTCCTCAACTCCGGTGGGACGTAAGGGCGCGGTGAGTCGGCCGTTACGTCACACCAGAGGTCGAGGGGAGGCAGCTGTTCCAACTTGGATGCGGAAATGAGGTTGGAAAGGGCAGGGTCGGAGGTGGGGTTTTGTTTGGATTTGATGGATTGAGGAGAGGGGAATGGCAGCAACTCCGCCACCGGCGCCGGGGTAGGGGTGGGTCGGGATAGTGCGTCCGCCACGCAGTTGTCGGCCCCCGGCAGATATCGAATATCGGACGTGAATTGCCCGATAAACTCGAGCTGCCGGAGGCGACGCGGGGAGGCGGACTTACGATTTTGAAGGAGGGCGTGGGTCAGGGGCTTGTGGTCTGTAATGACAGAGAACTGCCTGCCCACCACGAAGTCACGAAAGTGTTTTATGGCTTCGTGGATGGCGAGGAGTTCCCTGTCGAAAGTTGAATAGTTTTTCTGGGTGGGGGATAAGGTTTTAGAAAAGAAGCCAATGGGTTGGGGGGTGGCGCCGGTGTGCTGTTGGAGCACTGCCCCGATGGCCCAATCGGACGCATCGGTAGTGATGGAGAGGGGAGCGTGAGGGTCGGTGTGGGCCAATAGAGCGGCGTCTACTAGGTCCTGTTTACAAATTTTGAACGCGGCGGAAAGTTGGGGGGTCCAGGTGATGGGGCGGTTATCATTTTTTTTGGAGGGTTGGGGAATGGCGTGTATGAGTGGTTGTTGATGTTGGGCGGCGTGTTTTATGTGTCTACGGTAAAAATTTAGCATACCCAGGAAGCGGCGGAGCTCGGTGACCGTGCGGGGTTCTGGGAAGTCAAGAATTGCGTGGACCTTGTCGGGGAGGGGTGTGATGCCGTCCGAGGATACTTGGTGGCCGAGGCAGCGGACGGAGGGTTGGCCGAGGACACATTTGTCTGTGTTGACCAGGAGACCTTCGGTGGAGAAGATGTTGAGGACTTGCTGTAGGTGGTCGAGGTGTTCTTCGGGGGTCTTGGAGGCGATCAGTATATCGTCGAGAAAACAAAATACGAAAGGCAGGCCTCGCAAGATACTATCCATATAGCGCTGCCAAGTTTGCGCGGCGTTCCGTAATCCGAAGCCCATCTTCACATATTCGAACAACCCGAACGGGGTAATTATAGCGGTTTTCGGGACGTCGGGGGGGTGGATGTTGATGTGGTGGAACGCTCGCGAAATATCAAGGGTGGAAAAGATAGTGGCGCCATGGAGATGTGACGAAAAGTCACGCAGGTGGGGGACATTATAGAGGTCTGGTGTAGTTTTCGAGTTGAGCCGACGGTAGTCCCCGCAGGGGCGGATATCCCCATTGGGCTTCTGTACAATGTGGAGTGGAGAAGCCCAAGGGGATTTTGAGGGGCGTATGATACCGTCGGCGATGAGCTTGTCGAAGTGTTGGCGGGTCTTCGACAACTGCAGGGGGTGTAGGCGGCGGGCTTTGGCGGTGATGGGTGGTCCTGTGGTCTCGATGTGGTGCTGGACAGTGGAGATGTGTGCAGAGGGGCGGCGCTGGGGACGGTAGTTGAGGAGGAGGCGTTCGAACTGTGTGGGGGGGTGGTTGATTGCGTGGATGAAGCCGGGTATGGGTTTTTTGGTGGCGGGGTCGATCAGGCGCGCGTTTCGGACGTCGACCTGGAGACCGAAATAGGCTAGAAAATCGGCCCCCAGGATCGCCTTCTCCACGTCCGCCACGGTAAACTCCCACTCGTACGCGAGCCCGCTCATGTGAACTGAGGAGCGGTACGTCCCGTACGAGGGGATGGTGGTACCGTTGGCGGCGTAGAGAAGCTGCCGGTAGCAGCGCGCCTGACGACGGAGGATGTTGTTAGGGAAGATGGACAGCGCCGCCCCCGTGTCCACCAGGAAAGGGACATTAGTTTTCCCGCAGCGCAGGAAAAGTCGCTGGTGGGTCGGTAGGGCGTTCTGTTTGATGGTGGAGGTAGGGATGTGTGATGGTGGTGGCAGGTCCTCCGCGAAGGAGACGCGGGGTGGGTTGTTGGGAGGTTTGGCCGGTTTGGGAGGGGTAGGTTTCGGTTTCCTCCCGGGTTGGGTGGTGGCTGGAGGGGGTTGTGCCCTGGAGGCGGGCGGGGAGGTTACGTTCCGTGGTGGGGGAACGGGTGCGGCGGCGTGAGTGGCGGCCGGGAGGGTGTCTGCCCTGTTGGCGGGCGGGGAGGTGAGGGTTGCCCTGGTGGCGGGCGTGGGGGGGTTGTTTCGTTTGTGGTGGGGTGGATTTTTCGGCGGCGCTGCAGGCGCGGCCGGAAGGTTGGCAGCCGTGGCGGCGGCGTAGGAGGGGTAGCGAGGCTTGGTGGTGGTGGTTGTGTGAATGCGGGCGGGGGGGGTATGTGCATGGTCCCCCCCCGTGTTGGCGAGGAGGGGGGCCCGCCGGATTTACCGGCGGGCGGCTGCGTTTCCCTGCTTAGGGGCGAAGGAGCAGGGGGGTTGGCACTTGCGGGCCTCCCCACCGAAGTTTACATGATAGAAACAACGGTGGGGGGGGTCCGCAGGGAGGTAGTTGGTTGTGGTGGGGCGGGCCGGTTTGGATGCTGCTGGGGACCGTCCTCTGCGTTGGCGGGGAGGGGATGCGTTGCGGCGCTCGGGTGAGCGCCGGCTGCGGCGGTCGGCGGACGAGTCGCGTCGGCGATCCGCCGACGGGGCTCGACGTTCGTTGAGGGAGGGTGCGCGGCCGCGGTCCCGGGATTGTGTGCGGTCCCGGAACGGCGGGGGGTGGCGCGGTGTGCGCACCTCACCGACGGTGGCCGCAGCGGCCAAGTCGTGTAGAGTGTCTGCGAGCCGTAGGAGGGGTTCGTCGGGGCCGTCGAGATGGCTGGCTAGGGCCATCTGGACGGGGTGGGGAAGGGCACGTAACCAGAACGTGCGGGCGATGTCGGCGGTCATAATACCCTGCAGCTGGTGTCGCAGCCGTCGGTAGAGGTGGGAGGGCTTCTGGTCGCCGAGGTGTTGAGGTTGGGAGAGGGCGGCGACTCGGGCGATCTTCGACGGCTGGTAGGTGCTGATGAGGCGGCTGCGGAGGTCGTCGTACGCAGCGGCGGCGTCGGGGGAGATGTCAGAGGTCTGCAGCAGGATCTCGTAGGGCAGTAACGAGATTATTCGGGAATACCGAGTTTTCTGGCTGCGGATGTTGGCGGCCGAAAACGCTGCGTCAACTTGAAAAAACCAGAGCGCCGGGTCGTGCGTGTAGAAGGGGGGTAGCGACAGAGGGAACGCAGCGGACGCCGTCATGATGTTGGCGGCGGCTGCGGCTGTAGCGGCGGCGGCGGCGGCGGCGTCTGGTGACGCAGAGGTGGGCGGGGAGAGCGTGGAGAAGGGGTTGTCGGCCGATGCGGCGGATGTCGCAGCGGCGGGCGGCTGCAGTGTGGCTGGTCGCAGGAGCGGCGGCGATGGTGAGTTCGGGTCCATAGCTGTAACTCAAAATTCAAATTTGTTGAATTTGAAATTCGCAATTAAGGGAAGTGGAAGTGCGTGTGGCTGGGCGGAGATGTGAGAGTTGTGTGGTCTCCGTGCGGTTGAGGTTGGGCCGAAATTGCGAAAATTGTTAGACTGTTTGAATTTTAAATTTTAAAATTTGACTTTTAAAATTGGGGACACCGAACTATTTGACTGGGGCGACACATTAGGTGGGAAGGTGGGAAAGAAGAAGGTTGAGTGAACGTCGGGGTCACCACTGTGATGAATTTAAAATTCTCATCACGGTGGCGTGGAAGGAAGGTGAGTGAGTGAATTTAGGTAAAGGATAGAAAAGGAGGAAAAGTCGCAGGCGGCTGTAGTCAACCGAACATCTACGACTTTTGGAGGAGAGAGAGGTGGTGTGGAAGGAAGGTGAGGAAAAGTCGCAGGCGGCTGTAATCAACCGAACATCTACGACTTTGGAGGAGAGAGAGGTGGATGAGGGAATTTCACCTAGGCGGCTGTAGTCAACCGTTCATCTAGGTGAAGGAGAGGAAAGGAGAGGTCCCTTGTCTAGGCGGCTGTATTCAACCGATCATCTAGACAAGGGGGGAAGGAGGAGAGAGGAGAGAGGAGGTGAAATTCCCAGGCGGCTGTATTCAACCGATCATCTGGGAGGTAAGGTAAGAGAGAGAAGAGAGAGCTGGTTAGAGGAAGTGTCGAATGAAGCTTGAGCGCCAGGATCCGGGGTTATATAGTACTTGGGGGCCTCTCCCTCCAGCTCCTTGCTGGGAGCTGGTAGTGGGGCCCCAGGTTGAGTAACCCTGGGTTCTGTCGCCTGTCCCCACTCATGTCTTTATTTACGGAGCTTTTAGTTTGGCGTTTGAATATTGGTGAGAACTTAATATGATAGGAGTGTTCCCGGGAGGGACTCACGACACTACCCCTATTGTATTTCCTCTTCCCCTGAAAAAGGGATTCGTCGATTTCAACTACCATGCCCGGTCCTCCCATCTTGCGGCGCTTCTCAAACATTTCCACACAGACATCCCGGCATAAATTGTACCAGTCCACTACCGTTGATTTGCTTCTTTCAGTCCATTTACAAACGTCACTTACCGGAACCAAATTGCACCACATCCACACCAACTCAACGATACCACACAGAGACATACCACTATTGCACCTCCCGTTCTTGTCTTCGTAAGTAAAAAATTTATTAGTTTTTCGAATGGAATAAAACGTTTGGCATCCCTTTTTCTGGCATCGCAGGTACACAGTTTTGATAAAATTTCCCTCACTATCCCGTTTCCGACTAGCTTTGGTAACTTCTTTTAATGCACTCCCGCATTCGACGCCGTCTTTAATTTTAGAACACAGCCTTGGATTACTATCGGGCAAAACACCTTTCTGCTTCAAAAACTTGACGCACATTTCATCGTTCAATATTACATGTCTATACAGCTCACTCAATTTCATTTTAAAATAACGAAAATATCACAGATAACTATCACAGAAACACAGAAACACGGAAAACACGAGGATTATCACAGCTCATAACAAGGACGGCGCACGACTGAATTAATCACAACGTGGTTTGATTGAGCCTTGCATTGTTTACCAGGGGCAAAGGTGTGAACACAACTTGAAGCGAATGAGACAAGTCGGTAGATAGCATATTGAACCGAGAGAAGTGCACCGTAGATAAACGCCTGGCAAGGTAGGGGACGGGCGCGCAGGTAGATAGCATATTGGACCACTACCACTATTTTTTCAATAACTCCGTTTTTCTTTGAAATGGGTTTCCACGATTTCTTCGTGAGTGATTTAGTTCGTGAGGTTAGTCACCTTGAAGTTGTTAGATGTCCTTTCATGAACCCGAATTTCATACTACTTTTCATTCCCCCTTTTCCCTCTCATACTTCTGTTACCCAGAAGTATGTCATGAGGGGAGGAGTGTAACAGTGTGGGCTGTTCTCGAGTCGTTTTTTGGTCCGGTAGATGGGGTCGCTAGGTGGAAGCCTAATCGATATCCCTTCTTAACCGGTGTTAATCTCGATGGTCTAGGAGGGGGACTCTCGAGGGTCCACCCCCACTGTCACACTCTGTCACAGGTTCTATCGACGTTTTCGGGGAATCGTTGCTTTCCAACTAACCAGCTCATCGTTTTTGACTCGTTTTTCACAAGAGGACCAACTGCCAATTCGACGGAGAACTAAACGTGACAGCGCTTCCATAAATATTTCCACGCCGCTCAACTTCAAAAGTTTATCGTGGCAGAGATCCCTGGCGTGGGTAATTCATGTGGTCGGGGGAGTCCCAGTTTCGTGCTTTTTCGATTAAAAGGCTTCCCCCCCCATTAAATCATTTTTCGTATTTCACCCGAAAAGTCGACGGGGGGGGGGGGGGGGGGGGGGGGGAACACAACATGAAAAGTAGATTTGGCAGATGGTTCTCAGAGCGGATACGGCTAAGACCGATTTTTGACTCTGCCCCGACAAGGTACCTGGTGGGTGGAGCTGACTGGGGGAGGCCTGTTCCAGAGTATTTAAGCTTTGTAACTGACAAATATTGTTTCCGTGATCGCGTGGAGATGTACCGGCTTCTCGTAAGTCATAGAAAGGGAAATGCTTGCCACGGGGAGGACGAGGGTGGTGTGGAAACACAACGCTGACTGGTTACAGCCTTCTAATTCCGTCCCAGGGGTTGAGAACGGACTTCTACACGCTACATCTGATTAATTCTGGTATCGTGATGGCGAAGGGAGGTTTTTTCTCTTGCCGATAATTGTCTTTCCAAGGGTTGCTGGAGGTTCGACTCGTGGGAAGGGGAAGTAGAGTAGTCTTGTACGGGCAAAGAAGTCGGTGTCTCCCTGGGATGCCAACCACTGTCTGGTACAAGACACCAAATGATAAACGGCTTTCTAATGGAGGGGAATGGATTAAGGCCGAACTTGTGAACTCTTCACCATTAATAGTTTCGATAGCCATGTACGTACTGACAACTCGATAATCGTTGGTTCGATAATCGTGGGGTATCGTTTTCCACGTTTTTGGGACGAGAAGACCGAATACGAAGACGATTATGACCAAAGAGTGGGAAATTGAGGTTCTAACGAAGTTTCAGCTTTAAATTTACGTTAAATTTTGGTATGAAGTCGTCGTTATTCCGCACACAGTTTGGGTCCCCATTTGGGTACTAGTTGAGCTCCAAAACTCGGCAGCCCCATCGGCATACACCCTGGGGTGTTATGGGCCAAAAATGGGTGTAAAAATAGGGGTTTTCGAGAGATTTTTGAGGTTTTAGTGAACATGAGCTTGTGAGATATCGTTTCGGGCGAGAAAACCGAATATTAGGTTGATTTTGACGGAAGAGTGAAGAATTGAGGTTGCAACGAAGGTTCAGCTCCCAAAATTAATTTTTTATGAGTCAAAAACCTGGGAAATTGTCTGAAATCACCATAAACCCCTATAATAACACTAGAAGTACAATTAAATGAAATTATCAATGTTCAAAGATAATCGTTAAAAAAAAAGTGGGGAGCCGAGGTCGTGTTTTTGGGGGTCAAAATTGGCGGCTAAAATAATATTTCAATAATTGCACATGAAAGAAACAATAAATGAAGAGCAGCATTTCCGTAGGTATGTCCGTCAACACGATTGTGAATGATACGGTATACATCCAGCCCAGGTATATTTGCTAGGATGGCTGAATAAAATCGAACTGGTTGTTCCGTGCCATTATTTCATTTCTGGATGGTTATTTTTGGATTTTGTTGGTACGTAATTTTTTAACATGAAACGTTATGCTTCATGAATAACAACAAATGCCTAGGAGTTAATGATAGTGTCAAAGAACATGGCCAACAATGTTCAGCATCATGAAGTTGGCAATTGCTGACGTGTTGCTGAGAGCAGCACAGCGCCTGCAAGATGTGCGATCGCTTCCCCGCTTCCGCTCCTCTCTTATCGCTCGTAATCGTCTCTTCTAGCTTCGCTCTCGATATTCTGAATTTCATTTAAATTTTTTACTTGTGTTTCAAGTTTATTGATATAAGTTTATCATTTCAATACGTTCAATTAATCCACGTCTCTCAACTATAAACGAGAACGTCTACACTGTCTACAGGTTAGTCGATATCCTTTCAGATAGAATTCTTGAATCCACCGCATATAATTACATGGGACTGGCCCGGCTGGGTCGATTTAGGGCTGTCGAGGTTCCCCTAAAATCTCTACATTAACTCTTAACTACTACTTTTAATTCCCCCTTTTCCCTCTCTTACTTCTGCTACCCAGAAGTATGTCATGTGGACCACCCCCCACTGTCACAACGGGCCTGTAAGAAGGTGTTCAGCAGTAATCCCGGGTGAAGAAGAAGGAAAGGAAGACCAAGGAAAAGATGGCAGGACGACCTGGAGGAAGACGAGGGAGTTTGGAGTCAGAAATTGGAGAGGGAAAGCTCAGGACAGGACTGAATGGAAGGGTGTTATTCGGGTACACGATGGTACTTCAACGAAATTTCTCTCCCTTTATTGGTCCCCCTCCAGCATTCCCTGCGATGAGCAGCGTTTTTGCTACGATAGCAAGTCATAATCCACCCCCCCAACGCAAAGTTTTGACAGCCGAGCTCACCGTGATATTCGTACCTTCGCAAGATTCGCAGCTGGCCTCGTAAACATCATCCAACATCTCAATAATAGATCCCGCTCCTCGGGGCCCCTCTCCGTCCCCAATGCATTAAATGCCTAATTTCGAACACCTCGCCTCTAGTTTTTACGAGTTCAGCCTCCGCGTCCGATAATACGACCCCAGCGCCCCCCTCCAGCACCTTTAAAATCGGATCTATTTCAGATGAGGTTCAGTCATAAAAGCCGACTCACCGAGTTAGAAAGGTTTGTAGAATGGCGTCTATATTTACACTTTTCAGTTGAAGCACCTCCAGAGTGGGACGGCGGGGAGGAGTCGTTTTTCGAACAACGTCAAATGCTTACTCAGCCAGAGAGAAGGTCCAGGAGACCCCGATTTGATTTGTGGGCCGTCTCATTTTAGATTCGGGTCGGCTCTTTGAGACCTATCGAAGTTGTACAACTCGGGATTTAAAAAATATTCCTGACGCGGCGGGGAGAAACATGAAGGAGCTCGAAACACAACCAAAATATAAAAATGGCTATAAGAGCGAATTTTCGAAGTTTTCGGCATCTTCCTCCTCCGCCTAAAATTTTCTGAATATTAATTTTCGGCCAATGTTTTCCCAACTTGATACCATACAAAATTAAAACAGGAGTAGTTTTACGCAAAGTAAAATTTGGGGTGGAAGGAGGGGGAGGGGGAAATCAAAAATGTTTTGAATACCAGAAGAGTAGGTATTGGATACGTAACAATTTTTTGTTCCATTTTTTGCCGAGTAACACCTCGGTTTGTAGATTTTCCAACGCTGAACACGATGGTGAAGTCAGAATTGCGATATCCCATTCCGTTATCAGATTAGAGCAGACGAACCAGGAAGAACATCTCAAGAAATAACCACGTTCCTTCATCTTCAAAGTGCTCCAGTTTGAGAATGGAATGAGACATCGCAATTCTGATTTCACCATCGTGTTTAGCGTACAAAAACCTTTAAAATGAGGTGTCACTTGTCAGACTTTTTCATTTTGGGAATTTATGGGTAATTTTCCCCCCCTAAAATTCCCCAAAACTCCCCCTTAGAGTGACCCGATTCTGCCCATCTTCGAACTTAGCCTGTCGATTGCCAAGACAGATTTTTTCGTGCAAATTTGAACTTTTTATCTCAATTCTATCGAGAGTTATCGTCTGGAATGACACATACATATATAAATATATAAATATATAAATATATAAATATATATATAAATATATATATATAAATATATATATATAAATATATATATAAATATATATATATATACATATAATTTTTGGTGTCTTTCGGCAGTGAATTCAGGATGGTCTGAAACGGATTTTGGTATAAAAATCTTTCGGAAATTCGAGTTTTAAAAATTTTGGACCGAGAACAATAGCTTCCTTTTCTTCGAAAATTCGCTAAAATATTAACTTGTCAATAATCACCCGTTCGTTGCACAGGACAGTATCAATATTTGTCTCAAGCATATTGGAACACCTAAAAACCTTTCGGGCATGGCTTCCCCGGTTGCCAAATGAAATATCAAGAGTAGCTCTCCTTATGAGACAAACTGGGGCATTTACATTCGATGAATGAATATAATATATATAATTATAATGTATATAATTATGTACTGAGACCGCCCTTACAGGCAACAGAGTACTCTGTGTGAGGAGCAAAGAGAAATGAGGAAGCAAAAGAGAACGACACGGGGAAACAAACTCGGAACACAAATTGTTTACATGTAAACAAAAAATACTACGCTGATTTACTCAGCTGTAGGAATTTATTTAAGAGATTCAATAGCTCTTTAGTGGGTGGTTAGAGGAAATGTAAAATAAAAACGTTGCAAAGTTCTTATCACATGAGTTTATTATTCTACTGGACATAGTAGAGAAATTTTAGCTGTTCATTTATTGTTTCTTCCATGTGCAATTATTGAAATGGCCTTTTTTTTATGGTTTCCACCAATTTTGGCCCCCCAAAAACACGAATTAGGCTCGGCTTCTTTTTAAGATTATCTTTGATCACTGATAGTACCATTTAACTGTCTTGATTCACCTATTGATACTACTTCTAGTGTTATTATACAAATGTATGATGATTTCAGACCAGGTTTTTGACTCATAAAAAATGAATTTCAGGAGCTTAACGTTCGTTACAACCTCAATTCTTCACTCCTCGGTCAAAATCAACTTAATATTCGGTATTCTCGCCCTACAAAACATGGAAAACGATAACTCACAAGCTCATCTATATAACTACATTTACAGGTGATCGTGGTGTCTGTCTGTTTGTGTTTCAATCACGCCAAAACGGCTCAATGGATCGAACCCATCTCGCGTATTTAAATGTTTCTATGACCGGGGAAGGACATAGGGGGGTTTACTTCTGCGAGAGGTAACAAAGTCAGATGGACCCACCCCGAGTTCTACCCGTCAGCGACGGGCAACACAGCTAGTGTTAACTAAATCCTCAAACATCCTTCGAAAACCCCATTTTACACCCATTTTTCTCCCATAACACCCCTGGTGTATGCCGATCGGGCTGCAAAGTTTCGGGACAAACTAGGATCCAAACATGCATCCAAAAGGGGAGCCAAACTGTGTGCGGAAGAACGACGATTTTAGAAAAAATGTACGTACGTTTGAGGCAGAAACTTCGTTAGAACCCCCAATTTCCACTCTGGTCAAAATCGAATTCATATTCGGTCTTCTCGTCCCCAAAAACATGGAAAACAATACCTCAAAAGCTCATGTTACCAACATGTTACTAAAACACAAAAAGTACCTATTTTTATACCCATTTTCACTCATAACACCCCTGGGTATATTCCGATCGGGCTGCAAAGTTTCGGGACACAACTAGGGCCCAAATGGAGCATGTGTGCGAAAGAACGAATTTTTTAGACCGAAAATTAAGCCGGTACACGTGATACGGTACACGTGTTCTTTCTTCGTCATCAGAAAAGAAATTGTAAAGCTGTCTGGCGTGATTTCTTAATTTTGCGCTCTTTCACACAAAAATGTTTTCAAACCATTAGACTCAGTTATTTAATAAACGTAGTTTATTTAAGTTAGTAAACACAGTTTTACGTAGGTTTAGTAAACACAGTTTATTTCAAAATTATTATGATTCACAATGATTACGTAGTGGCCGAATTCATCGTGCACTTCGTAATCGCAATTTACAAAGGAACCTGTTCAATCTTGATTCAGGACTTGAAAGAAAATACAATAATTAGGGATAATTTACGGAATTAAAATTAAAATTAGGGATAATAATTTACGGAATCATTTACGGGTTGCAAGGTTACCACGATCCGGGTTACACAGTGGTGCAAGGTTACCACATTCGATACAAGTAAAAAATGACTTTCTTCATTACCTATGTTGCTGACTACCTTGTTTACCAACGTTTTGGTTTATTATTTTCAATAATGAACCATTGGAATCGAGCATGAAAAAAAAAATTCTTACCCCCCCCCCCCCCCCTCAAAATTTGATGATTTACGTTTCCATGGAATGTAGAATCCAAATCTGCAACAAAAATATTTCTGTCTGTCCGCCGTACGCCGTACGGGTCACTTTTCTTAGTTACCATGAAACAAAATTGATGAAATTCGGGTTCTAGGTTCCGTTCGGGGTCTAGTTGGTCCTCGAAGCTCGACGTTACTGTCAGTCATCTCTAAAGGGTTCAAAATAGGGGTTGAAATTTTCAGAACGCCTATACCTTTTTTTACGTGAATTTTTTTACGGTTTTAAATAGTTCTCGAACTTGGGAGTTTTTTAAGACCACCCGGAGCATCGTACGTCCAGCCGTTCGTTCACAGTAAGGCCCCGAAGTTTGCACCGACAGGCATTTTCGACACTAGTGTGAATGAAATTGTATACATCAGACCAAATCTCGTCACCAGGGACGCCGACAACAGGAAATTGGCAGGAGATAAAATCATTGCTAGGGATCACCTGATTTTATAGGCGGAGTATGAAGTCGATTTGGTTGTTCTGTGATATTATTTCATTTGAAAAATGATGGCTCTTTTGGAGTTTGTTGATAGGTAGTGAAACTTGAACAAACGTTGAAGTATTATTGATGGTAAATTATTACTACACGATGGTAAATCATTACTCAACGGTAAATTATTACACAACGGTTCATTATACCATCTACGTAGAAGGGGCTGGAGTTTGGTGGTAGGTACTTTCGCAACTTTTTTCACTCCTCATCAACAATTTCTTTTCAGAACTTCGTTGTGTGTTTATTTTTGTAAGGTACTGTTTGTCATCGGCAGAATTATTTTAGCAACATTTAACTCGTGATTTAGGTAGGTACCTAGTAACGAGTACGGGGTTAGGTACTAACCTACGGAGGGTCTGCGATCTACATAATATGTATAGAATAGTACATATCATATAGACGGGTTATCTATTCAGAGAGCTGTGATCTGTGAAAGAAGGGTATTCTGTACAAAATAATAAACCGTTGTGCAGGGATTTGCAGCGTTTTTATTTTTTTATTATGCTCTGCTACCGCGCAAGGTACGGTGGTACGGGTAACGAGAAAATATTCAATAAAATCACACGATTCCAACGAGTGGTGAAAGATTTTTGTACGATGAAAAATGGCGAACATGAATTTCCGTAGAAACGAATCGGTTGCAAGCGAAAATCATCAGAAATGGTGCATAACGCGTTTTCCTGTCGCTTTTTGGTAACGCTTTTCGAGTTTGTGTGCCAAAGTAAAGACATGATAATGTCAAAAAAAGGTTCGTGCTCGATTCCAAAGGTTCATTATTGAAAATGATGAACCAAAATTTTTTAGTCAAACTATATTTGGAATCTTGGCACACTTGGATTGGAACTTGGCATATCTGGATCTTTACATCGGAACACCACTACAAAATTTGATTGAAAACGTTAAAATCGTAATAATTATGGTCGAATACAGTCACCTTGTAAGGACGATCCATAGCGATCCTCAATGTGGGATCGACTTCCTCGATCACTGTTAAGGAATGAATACCTACATTTTGATCTCAACTTATGAGTAGAAAAATAAATGTCGGGGCTTAAGCACAATAAATATTGTGAGAAAGTTTTCTGAATCGAAAAATGTAATACGGAACCCACCCACTTTTCTCTCTTCCCTGGCAGAAACTTGCAGTAGGAAGGACCGGATGTGAGAAAAAGAGAAAAATGGAGAATAATGGGAAAGGTACAAAAAACTATAAATTTACGACCCTTTTCGATTGAATTCTTGCTGCAGGACGAAGAAGGATCCAGATATGGGGGTTTGGAGCGTGGGAGAATCCCATATTAAATAACACAGGGCTATTTGCAATGCACTCCACGTATGAGTGGTTACGTGGCGGAGGAGTGGAAGGGGCGGTAGCAGCGTCTCGGAGCGAGCAGAGTGGGATCCGTGAATTGAAGGAAAGGAAATCATTCGGGAATGTTGTGGTCACAGAAGGTGCGAAAGATGCAGATTATGCTGCAAGCGCGGTAACCGTACGGTCTGGGGGCCAATTCACTAAAAGAGATAGTGAAAATAGATTATCTACTTTGAAAATCCCCTGGGAGACAGTCTCTTCCAGTGTCTCTCAGGTTCGTACTGAATAGCTCTCAACCCGTACCTACTTGGATTTTTCGCTCATGAATCGATAATATGTATACATTTTGGTTTATTATTCTGCGAATAATACACCTATGTTTCGCTCAGCAAAAAAATTTTATAACACCCCCTCAAATTTTTTTCTTTTACGTTTCAAGGTGCGTAGATTCCGAAAATGCAATGTCCGTACGTAAAGTTTGTGCTTTAGAAGACAGAGCCGTTTCTTGTTTGTATATTACTGTATTGTATTACACAGTTTAATATCTCCGCAACAACGGATGGCGAACAAAACGTAAGTATCCACAGAGGAAATATCACAGATCCACCGCTCATGGATGAGCATCCCTCCTCCATGTCTTCTGCAATACGGGATTTTTGTTTCTGGGGATAGCAGTGGTGATGCAAACTAAACAATCTCGGCTTTAACCCAAGTTCGGCTAAACATCGGATCAAAAACGTTGGTGAAACTGTTGAAGCTCTGAACCGCAGATCGAATTTGAATCCAGGATTTATTGATACCATTTATTGAAACCGGCCCTAAGACCTCCAGCGATCTACCAAAGATTATCACAAGGTTTGAACACCCCCACATCACTTCCCAGAGGTACTTTGATTCCTCCAGTCCTGTCTGCTAATACACAAGTAGTTACAACAACAGGGACAATAAAATGAGGAAAAAACAACTCGTTGCAGGTCAACGACCCAGTTCAGACGTGATTTACCCGCGACTCATGACATTAAGGTTGAACTTAATTTGATAGAGAATTACTGGTGGTAGCGGGGCGGGATTTTTTCCCACGTTCGTTTGGCTATGTCTCCTTCTCCTCACAGCTCAAAATGCTAACGGTTGAGGTGAACCCGAGTCCATTGCCGCCATTCTCCTCGGAACGGCGGAATTACTGAGCGTTATGAGGCCCCCGGCTAAGCCTTTTGTATTTGCTGCTCCCGTGACGTTTGCGTTATCCCATGATTCTAGTGTATCGTTAACGGAGCTTTCCGCCAACCCGAGAAATTATTTCGGATGGATCTTATTCGGGGAGGAAGGGGCCCAAGGAGCCTTAAAAGAACAACAGTAGTAGTTCGGACTAAAGAAAAACCCTGCGAAGTCCTTGTCACATGGGTTTATTATTCTATTGGACTTACCTACAGAAATGTTGGCTGTTCAATTATTGTTTCTTTCATGTGCAACAAGTGAAATGGAAATACTACGTTATCGCTATCGTCACATTCCTCGCCAAACGCGGCCAAATTATAATTATGCTCCTCTAGTCCTCTATATATTTGTAATACATTTTTATTCGTACGAATGTACCAATGTATTTTCATTTTGGTTCCGCGGCGGCTTCTGCTGTCCTCACCGGATTCGGCTTATTAATTTGTTCTTGACCGTGTGGAATCAGCATCATTCGCGCTCGGTTCTGTATTTTCGCGAGTTCCGTCGTATTTCTGTATTTTCGTAGTTATGTGCTGTCCCGAGAACAACAATAAAATGTCTCAGCATTCCAGTACGTATTTGATCTCTATTTCATGCAGTATTTCCATCAAACGTAGACAAATTCAGCTCCTGTAGTGATCAATGTACCTATTCGTACGTGGGTTGGGCATGCTGCAAAGGTTGTTACCTACTTGATTTCAGTGTAGGTACCTAATCAATGAAGCGTACCCATGAAATATTATTTTTGATAGAATTTCAGTATAAGATTTCAATGCGCCTAATCAATGGGAAACCCATGAAGTATTCTTTTTATGTTTGGAGGAATCAAATGCGGGTCTTTTTGTTTTTAAAATTCCAACGGTGTCACGAAAAAATATTCCTTCAAGTGTTGTGTTGATAGTTTCCGATAACGAACAAAGTAAATAGTAATAAAGAACAAAAAGTGCAGTTTCTTTGGATAGCGGAACCTGGAGTGGAAATCAGCGTCGTCCTACGACTCAAAATACGGTATTTACCCTACCAAACCAAGTATTTCGTACGCATTCAAGGTAGGTACAAGTTCATTTCTCCGTCGGAGAAATCCTAATCATCCATTTCTATGTCAGAATCCATCAAAAAACGAATAAAAACATTCGCTGCTCGCTAAGTTTTGGCCCAAATAGGCACACATTCACACAAAAACGAAAATGCAATATGGCTGCCCACTAATCAGACTTTACTGAGTAGTTAAATTTTTAACTAGAGCTTCGATCTCCAGTTAAGATAGTCACTGATTAGCGATAATCAGCTGCTAAAGTGAATTGATAAACGGGTATGCGATTTGATTTAGCCAGACTTTAATCGGGCTTGCAAATGTGACTGATAAACCGGCCCTAAATATTGTTTAAATGCGTTCAGATTTGGAGGGTCGATCAAGAATAACTCTATGATAGTTCCGTATGAACTTCATTGAAATCGTACTGTAACTTTCGCCTGCGCGTGCGCGAACATGAAATGTTGGCCGTTTCCTAGTAACGCTTTCAACTACGCGAAAAATAGTCGTAGAGAGCTGAAATTTTGAGGGTACAAGCGGGCTGGATCGCAGATGGTCCCATATCAAGTGAGGAAGCTGTACTGCCTACTCGAATGGGCAGACTTTTTTTAAGTTTCCAGAAGTTGTGACGTCACAATGGGCAGGGGGGTGCAATGACGTCAGAATTTCTGGATTCTTAGAAAATTATAGAAAAAGAACTACTTATCTAGGACAGCGCGGTTGGTGACAAAGTTCTCAGGATGGAATATATTTTCATTTAAAAAATGAATAAATAAAATATATAAATATGTGCGCATACCCCATTATTGCTCTTTCTAATCCCCCAGCCGTCACATTTTGAATGCCAACCGGAATTTTCATGTATATTTTATATTATCGCTAACAGAACTCCATAAAACATTGCCAAAAAACATATTTAAAAACCTTGTATTTGAAAACTCCTGCCTTTCAGTGCAAGTAGATGAGGGGGATTTGTGAATGAATTATGCATTTTACTAATTAAATCTTCGTGTCGAGCCGGCACGGGACAACCTTCAGTCGCGTTTCGCCGTCGGCCACTTCCAGCAATAAAAAAAAAAAGAACGTCCCACGCACTTACCAGAGATGTTTTACTTTGTCTGGTCCACGAGGAACCGAGGTGTGGCGATTATGGGGGGGGGGGGGGGGGGGGGGGTTTGCAAAGAGACCACATGGAATGGTATCGCTAAGAGTATCCACCTACTGCGAACTCGCTACGGTTTTGGTTTATTATTTTCAATAATGAACCATTGGAATCGAGCATGAAAAAAAAATGCTAACCCCCCCTCAAAATTTGATGGTTTACGTTTCAAGGTATGTAGAAACCAAACCGGCAATAAAAATATTTCTGTCTGTCCGCCGCATGCCGTACGCCATACGGGCCACTTTTCTTAGTTACCATGAAAGAAAATTGATGAAATTCGGGTTATAGGTTCCGTTCGGGGTCTAGTTGGTCCTCGAAGCTCGACGTTACTGTCGGTCATCTCTAGGGGTTCAAAATAGGAAAGCATCATCAACACGATCGTGAATCAAACGGTATAAATCCGGCCCAGATAATCATCGCTAGCGAGCATCTGATTATAATCAAGGATGGCTGTATGAAGTCGAGTTGGTTGTTCTGCGATATTATTTCATTATTTGACAAGTGATAGACTATTGGATTTTGGTGGTAGGTAGGTACTTTCGAAACTTGATGAAACGTTAAAGTATTATTGATGGGTAAATTATTACACAATGGTAAATTATTACACACCGGCAAATTATTACACAACGGTAAATTATTACACACCGGTAAATTATTTCATAACGGTAAATTATTACACAACAGTAAATTACACAACTGTAAATTATTACATAACGGTTAATCTACCAAGAAGGGACTGGATTTTGTTGAACGGTACTTTTGCAACTTGAAACAAACGTTGAAGTATTGTTGATGGATAAATTATTACACAATGGTAAATTATTACCCAATGGAAATTATTACACAACGGCAAATTATTACACAACGGTAAATTATCTCACAACGGTAAATTATTACACAACGGTAAATTATCTCACAACGGTTCATCAACCAAGAAGGGGCTGGATTTTGTTGATCGGTACTGTTGCAACTTAAACAACCGTTGAAGTATTATTGATGGGCAAAGTATTACACAACGGTTCATTATACTCGACCACGAAGGAAGGAGGTATTGACCACAGAAAACAGTGATCTGCGCAGAAGGGGCATCTATTTCACTCCACATCAAACATTTTCCTTCAAGACTTCATTATTTGCGTTTCTTTTTGCCGTTCTAGTTACTGCTTGTCATCAACAGAATTATTTTAGCAACATTTAACTCGTGATTTAGATAGGTACCTAGTAACGAGTACGGGGTTAGGTACTAACCTACGGAGGGTCTGCGATCCACATAAGATGTATAGAATAGTACACATTATATTATACATATAGACGGGTTATCT
>OX940984.1:38114832-38143791 GCA_954871275.1 Leptopterna dolabrata | reverse complement strand
TGCAAACGCTTTCACTAGCCCGAAAAAACTCTATTACATCATACTTTTTTGTGTTTGAATTGTTCACATTGCAGTTCAAATTTGTAGATCAATCAAGAGAACCCACATGTTCTTCCAAGTGATCCTTCCAGAAACCACATCCTTCCTTCATAGTTTATTTCAAGATTGAGCCTGCATGAAAAACAACCTGCACTTGAAGCACTCATGATTTTCTATAACAACTCCTTTACCTACTGCACTCTCTTGAGTAGGTAAGTCAAAAGTCCTAACTACCCTATCCTACCTAATATGAACCCACAGCGATCAAATAAATAAGCACTTAGTACAATTACGTAATAAACAAACGGTAGAATCAGGATGGACAAAACGTACAAATTAAAATAAATACGAAGAGAATATACATAGAAAACCAAATTTTAGACCGAAGTTTTCCTTTATTCAAAACCATAGCCATTAATTCGAATATTTCTTTGAAAATTCGCTCATTAAGTCATGCTGCATGACTGGTTTTTTTATGTATCAAAAACCTGTGAAATTGTCTGAAATCACCATATTATATTTTTATAATAACACTAGGAGTAGTATCAACAGGTGAATCAAGACAATTAAACGTCATTATCAATGATCAAAGATAATTTGTAAAAAAAAAAAATAGGAGCATAGTTAGTGTTTTTGGTGGCCAAAATTGGTGGAAGCCATCAAAAATAGCTATTTCAATATTATTACACATGAAAGAAACAAAAAATGAAGAGCCAACATTTCTGTGGGTATGTCCAGTAGAATAATAAACCCATGTGACAAGGACTTTGCAGCTTTTTTATTTTCCCGTTGACTGCGATTCTTAGTTGTGCCATTAATTTAGAGATTTTTCCAAACCCTTGTATTTCAATGTAAGAGGTAGCAGTTGGACAGAATGTTAAATAGGTCACAGAAGGATATGAGTTGTTTGAGGGATATATTCTATCATAGCTATTGTTTATTGATTAGTTTCTATTATATTGAAATGTAATATGCAAAGAGCAAATATTGTGGAATCGAACAAAACCTCCGCTCACACTTAACCCCAACATTTCTCTCGTTTTTGTCGAAGAATTTCCAACGTCTTCCCCATCCCTCCCGTTTGGTCGCACATCTCCTGTAATACGCCAACCCGTACCCCTCTCAATTGAATTAGAAACCCGCGGAAACCTTGGAACTGACGCTATCCTCACCGCGGAGAACAAAAGGTTTGTTTTGACATGAAGGGAGGAATTAGTTCCGTCAAATAATTAAACTAATAACAGGAACATCCAATGAGCAATTATTCTGCTCACAGCGACGGCACTGAGACTTGCTTTGGATTTGAGGAGCCCGGGGACAGGTGAGAGCTGGATGACATGCACCAATAAACAAACACTGTAGGTAGGTATTACACGAAATGAACAAACGGATTTTGAATAGAACGACAAACTGCCCGTTCTTAATGGAGGTTGCGTGAGGTGCCCTAAGGTGATTACTCTTCTGAACAACAATAATTAATTTAATTCGCTACGAACTTTTAACGAATCGATACCCACAGCTCAGTAGTATTGAAATACATTTTAAAAATATTCATTATTTTTCTGAATTCATTATATTTTTTCAATTCAAAATATTCATTATATTGCTTCCTCACTACCGGAGGTAGAGAAGCCTTGGATTCTTGATTGATTGAAAAAAATTCATGTCCTCCAAAATGGAAATTTCCACAACCATTTTGCGTTTCAGACATCGAGGAACATTTTTGGTTCCGTGTCTGTCTGTGGCAATTCCTTGTAACGCCCATAACTATCCGAAATAATGGTTAAAATGGGCTGAAATTAGGAGGGTATGTGCGAGTTGGGTTGCGGATGGTCTCATACAAAAATCATTGGAAAAGTACTGTAGGTAACTTTCGTTTGCGCATGCGTAAACGTGAAATACTTGAAACGCCCATAACAACCCTAAATATCGTTGAAATGAGTTCAAACTTGGAGTGTCGATCAGGAATAATACTTTGATAGTCCCAAATGAATTTCACTGGAATCTTAATGTAACTTTCGTCTGCGCATGCGCGAACATGAAATGTTGACAATTTCCTTGTAACGCTTCCAACTACGCGAAAAATAGTCGTAGAGAGCTGAAATTTTGAGAGTACACGCGGGCTGGATCGCAGATGGTCCCGCATCAAAATGAACCTACCCAACCACCTTTATACTCGTACATTCATGTGATTCAAGTGAGGAAGCTGTACTGCCTACTCGAATTGGCAGACGTTTTTCAATACCTACCTAAAAACCTTAAAATTGAACAAGGAAGACGAAAATTGACCTCCCCCCCCCCCCATTGTTTCAAAATTATCCAATCGGTGTAGAACGCTCATGACCTATCTCAAGTTTGGAAAAAAATTTAGTTTTTGGTCTCGCTTTCTCCTGAATTTCGCGCTTTATAAGATCCTCAAACTAGTTATTAAATAGAAGATCCGCGAGTGTGATTTCGTGATATTTTTTCAACGTTCGTTATTAAGAATAATAAACAATAATAAACCGACATCAGGGCAGCACAGAACACGAATAAAACAGAACAGCTCGTCAGTATTGTAATGCCGCTGAAATCGGAATGCGAGGAAACCTGTTTTTGTGCAGGAGAAAAAGCGTAAAGCAAGCACCTCAGATTAAAGGAGGGGAAAAATACAGGCTGGAACCATTTGAAATAAAAACTACTGTACAATTAAAAGCAATGAATCAGATGAAGAACGCTGCGAATTGTGGATGACGATCACATAGGAGCAATTAATCGGTGTGAGGGGGGAGGGGGAAATGGTTTGCGCTAATAAACAATTATTTATGTTCGGTCATTAAGCGGCCACCTCCGGGGTGTTCATTAAAGGATATAAATGGGAATGGGGCCGTTTCCCGCATTAGGAATATATAGGACGTAGCCGGTTGTAACATGTAACGTTCCTCCGTTAAAGTCGCAAACGGGGTAATTTTAAATTCTTTGTTTACAATGAACTGTGGTAGGTCCGTAGGTGCGGCTGAAGGCTTGGAACATGATCGAAGGACTCCAGTACCAGCAGGGTATTCTGCCGTGAAAAGGAAAAACGCCTCAACTCTCAAAATCACAACTTTTCAGGAAAGCGCTTCAATGTTTTTGCACCGTTTCCTCTACCTTGAATCAAATTTGATGATAGATTCAAAATTCCTTCGATTGTCGATCAAGATATGTTCGATGTTTACAACGAGATAACATAATCGCCAAAATAATCGATTCTAATAGGCCGAAAATGCTCATAAGGCGTTTTATTTTATTTCCATCGAATTTTCCGTTCAGAAATTAAAGGTAGAACGCCTTGAGGTGTTTTTCCTTTGAACAAATCCAAAAACTAGCAAGACTAAGTGAGTTAAATTAAAACGCCTCAGGGCTCTATCTTCATCTTGGCACGTGGTGATGATGAAATGGCACAAGCAGTTACTTAAAAACGCTTCATGTGTGCTCAGCTGTTATACAAATCTGAGGAAGAACGCCTTGCACATCAGATCAACAACGCCTCACCTTCGGAAATGAGCCAGCGAGTAAGAAGTAAAACGCCTTGGGTTTTGATGCCGATTTGAGGCGTTTTACCTTGAAGTAGTTCAAAAAAGGCGTTTTACCTTTTAGTGCCAGAGTCCAAAAAAAAGGGGGGGGGGGGGGGGTTATGCGAAAACCCCATTTTCGACAATTTTCGAGATGAGGCGTTCTTCCTTTTTATGGCAGAATGGATGTCCAAGAACATTCATGTTAGAAGATGCGCGCTGCGAACCTAACTTTTAAAACGCAGCGAATTACGAGTATAACACAAAGGTTTATTATTTACCTGTATAGATGCCCCTTCTGCGTAGATCGCTGTTTTATAAGGTCAATACCTTCGTGCTCCCCCAGAAAGCCCTAAATCGAGTATGTACTTGAGTCAGTCCGGGAATTACAATATCATAAAAATGCGTGGGATTCCATAATTCAATAAGTAATAATGGTTCAAGTTACAAAACCTATATCAATAAAATCCAAAACCGCCATCATCCTTCAAATGAAATAATATCACAGAACAACCAACTTCATACAGCCATCCGTGATTATGATCAGCTGTTCCCTAGCGATGATATCTGGGCCGGATTCATACCGCTCCATTCGCGATCATGTTGACGAAGTTTTTTGGTGCAAACGAACGGCCGGTCGTACAATGCTCCGGGTGGTCTCAAAAAATTCTTTAGTTCAAGGTCATTTTAAAAAGTTAAGAAAACCGTACTCTACTTGTAGTGAATGCAAATTTGACGCACATCCACAACGAGCGGCGTCGCGGGGGGATGTGCCCGGCTCTGGTTAAGGGCGGACCTCCACCATGGTCAAGATCTTTTATGTTGAGGAGAGAGATTAGGTGAGGAGAGAGAGAGAGAGAGAGAGATAAGTCAGCGACTTAAGGAGAGCGTAGAATGGTTGGAAAAGCGGAGGAGGCGAGTATTTATAGGCCTGGAAGCCATCTCCCTCCATCCTCTAGCTAGTGGAGGATGGTGGGGACCCAGGTTGTGCTTCGGCTCTCCTGCGTCTTCCGTCCCCACTTCTGCGAGTTTATTTGGCGAGAACTTAAGTTTACAATGTGTAGAGGTTGTGGTTCTGGGAGGATACCACGACACTACTATTGAAAGCTTACAAGCTAAGGCGTTCTGAAAATTGCAACCCCAATTTTTCACCCCTTAGAGATGACTGACAGTAACGACGAGCTTCGCGGAACAACCAGACCCCCAAAAGGGACCTACCATACTTCATACGAAACCATATTTCGTTAATTTTGGTTCGTGGTAAATAAAGAAAGTGCGAAGTACGGCGTATTTTCCGAGTTTTACAGGAGAGACGAAAAACTGTGGAAGGATCTTATTGCCTAACCCGTTAAACTTGATACTTTAGCGTAAATTGGACCGTTTTCTGTTGATTTATTTTTTTTAAAAATTTCATAAAAGCCCGGAGAAGTAGTAGGTACTTTTTCTAGAAAAAGGCGCTTAAGCTATTCTTGCTATTTCGACAAATTGGGAGAATAGTTTTAGATACGATGGACACTTCGGCATTTACAATATTCTTGATTTCTTGCTGGAAAATAATTAATAACTATATAATACTAACTAGCTTATCTCCACTCGCGCGCACTCGGGAGGGGCACTTACGATAGTCTGCTCAAATTCCGATTACGATAGACGGCATAATATTAACATACGGTCATTTAATTACAGTGGGAATAGGCACTTACGACAACGGACAATTTTTACCTCGGTATTTGCATTCGACTCGTCGCGCTTAGATTTTTTTTTTTTTTTTAAAGCCTTTATTAAAAATACAATACAGAAAAATAAATTAATAGTACTTTGCGTTTGCAATAAACAAAAAATGAGAAAACAATTGGCAGTTACTGATCTCCAAAATTTTAAAAATTGACCGGAGATCAGGAGTTGACAATTAAAACAAAAATAAATTAGCTTAAAACAAATTAAATGCTACTTGAAAAGTTTGTGCAACACAAAAGGCTTGGATAACAAATAATTGAATAATTAAAACGAAAATTGCGGCGAGAAAAACGGTAGGTACTTGAACTAGTTAGTAAAGCAGCTAAGAATGGAAATATTGCGGGTATACTGCTCCATGAGGAAGATGCTCAAGCCACCTCTAAACTTCTGAAATGATTGACTGCACCTCAGATGAGGCGGAAGAGCCATAAATAAACGTGGAGCATAATAGATTCTGAATGAATGGTCGATACGATATTTTACAAAATGTTGGTTACGATTTGAAAACTTTGAGGCTGTTTTTGGACGTCTTAAAGACGTACATCGCTTACGATAACTAGTTAGATAGACGCGTATTTCTATGACGAATCTAACGGCTACAATAACTCAAAATCGCAAATAATGGCGCTTACGATATTCTGCCTTTCAAGGGACGATTTCTAAATTTCGACTCCGTATTGTAAATTGAACCAAGGAACAATTTTCACTTCGTATTTTCAACTAATCAATAGTTAATATTTTATTATCAATTATAATATGACTAATTAATTATTCCATCAACCCCAGGGTATCTTTCCACGATCGGTGACTCAATCCGTCGATGCATCGTGGCAGATATCGACCGTCGCTAAACCCAACGGTATGAGGATGTCTGAGACCCTCGTCACAAGCCACCGAGCTATTTTACGGCCTGGGGGATCTCAATATCAATATCCCAAGTATCCCAGCTATCCCATCTCCCTTCCAATTTGGCCACGAAGTTTCGGAAGGTTTAATTTTCATTAATACGGGAAGCAGGATGGGCAGTGCAGTGGTCGAGAGATGTACCACAAGGAGTTGAGATGTATAAGTGTGCCCTGTGCTCCAACCAACATGGGGCCATGATTTCACTGATGGGCAATTGTTTACGTTTCGAGGTGCGTAGATTCCAAAAACACAGTATCCAGAGACACCAGCTTCAATTTTCATTTTTGGTTTATTATTTTCAATAATGAACCATTGGAATCGAGCATTAAAAAGAAAATTCTTACCCCCCCTCAAAATTTGATGGTTTACGTTTCAAGGTATGTAGAATCCAAAACTGCAATAAAAATATTTCTGTCTGTCCGCCGTACGCCGTACGCCGTACGGGCCACTTTTCTTAGTTACCATGAAAAAAAATTGATGAAATTCGGGTTATAGGTTCCGTTCGGCGTCTAGTTGGTCCTCGAAGCTCGACGTTACTGTGAGTCATCTGTAAGGGGTTCAAAATAGGGGTTGAAATTTTCAAAACGCCTATACCATTTTTTTACGTAAATATTTTTACGGTTTTAAATAGTTCTTGAACTTGCGAGTTTTTTAATACCATCCGGAGCATCGTACGTCCAGCCGTTCGTTCACAGTAAGGCCGCGAAGTTTGCACCGACAGGCATTTTCGACTCCAGGGTTTATGAAATTGTATACAATTCAAACCAAATCTCGTAACCAGAGACGCGCCCACAATAGGAATTTGCGAATACGGCCAATCATTGGTAGGGATCACCTGATTATATTGGCGGAGTATGAAGTCGAGTTGGTTGTTCTGTGATATTATTTAATTTGAAAAATGATGGCTCTTTTGGAGTTTGTTGGTAGGTAGTGAAACTTGGACAAACGTTGAAGTATTATTGATGGGTAAATTATTAATACGGTAAATTATTACTCAACGGTAAATTATTACACAACGGTTCATTATAACATCTACGTAGAAGGGGCTGGAGTTTGTTGGTAGGTACTTTTGCAACTTTTTTCACTCCTCATCAACAATTTCTTTTCAGAACTTCATTATGTGTGTTTCTTTTTGTTAGGTACTGTTTGTCATCGGCAGAATTATTTTAGCAACATTTAACTCGTGATTTAGGTAGGTACCTAGTAACGAGTACGGGGTTAGGTACTAACCTACGGAGGGTCTGCGATCTACATAATATGTATATAATAGAATAGTACATATCATATTATATAGACGGGTTATCTATACATAGAGCTGTGATCTGTAACAGAAGGGTATTCTATACAAAATAATAAACCTTTGTGCAGGGATTTGCAGCGTTTTTATTCTGTGAATGATACACCTGTGTATTCGCTCACAAGGAATTTTTGAACGACCCATAAAAAAAAATAGATTACGTTTCGAGGTGCGTAGATTCCAAAAACGCAGTATCCAGAGACAGCAGCTTCAATTTTGATTTATTATTCTGTGAATGATACACCTGTGTATTCGCTCACAACGAATTTTTGAACACCCCCACAAGAAAACATTATTTGTTACGTTTCGAGGAGCGTAGATTTTCCAACGCTGAACACGATGGTGAAGTCAGAATTGCGATATCCCATTCCGTTATCAGATTAGAGCAGACGAACCAGGAAGAACATCTCAAGAAATAACCACGTTCCTTCATCTTCAAAGTGCTCCAGTTTGAGAATGGAATGAGATATCGCAATTCTGATTTCACCATCGTGTTCAGCGTACAAAAACCTTTAAAATGAGGTGTCACTTGTCAGACTTTTTCATTTTGGGAATTTATGGGTAATTTCCCCCCCCTAAAACTCCCCAAAACTCCCCCTTAGAGTGACCCGATTCTGCCCATCTTCGAACTTAGCCTGTCGATTGCCAAGACAGATTTTTCGTGCAAATTTAAACTTTTTATCTCAATTCTTTCGAGAGTTATCGTCTGGAATGACACATACATATATAAATATATATATAAATATATAAATATATAAATATATATATATATACATATAATTTTCGGTGTCTTTCGGCAGTGAATTCAGGATGGTCTGAAACGGATTTTGATATAAAAGTCTTTCGGAAATTCGAGTTTTAAAAATTTTGGACCGAGAACAATAGCTTCCTTTTCTTCGAAAATTAGCTAAAAGCAATGTCCGTCCGTCGTCCGCCGTACGCCGTATTATCATATTCCCTTATTTTCGGTCTAAAAATTCGTTCTTTCGCACACATGCTCCATTTGGGCACTAGTTGTGTCCCGAAACTTTGCAGCCAGATCGGAATATAACCAGGGGTGTTAAGGGTGAAAAATGGGTATAAAAATAGGTATTTTTTGTTTGAGTAACATGAGCTTTTTAGGTATAATTTTCTATGTTTTTTAGGACTATGTTTTTTAGGATAAAGGTAAATATGACCAAATTCTAGAACATTGAGGTTCTAGAGAAGTTTCAGTCTTAAATTTATGTCAATTTTGGTCTAAAATCGTCGTTTTCCGCACACAGTTTGGGTACCCGTTTGGGAACACATTTGGGTCCCAATTGTGCTCAGAAGCTCGGCAGCCCGATCGGAATACACTCAGGGGAGTTATGGGGAAAACTGGGTTACAAAAAGAGTTTTTAGTGAACACCAGCTTGTGCGGTAATGTTTTCCATGTTTATTAGGGCGTGACGTTGATTTTGACCAAACAGTGAAGAACTGAAGTTGTAACGAAGGTTCAGCTACCAAAATTCATTTTTTATGAGTCAAAAACCTGGGAAATTTCCTGAAATCACCTAAAATTTGTATAATAAAATTAGATGTAGTATCAGCAGGTGAATCAAGACAATTAAATGGCACTGTTATTCTGTGAATAATACACCTATGTAATCAATCAGTGAAAAAATTTTATAACACCTCCTCAAAATTTTTTCTTTTCCGTTTCAAGGTGCTTAGATTCAAAAAACGCTGCAAAGTCCTTGTCACATGGGGTTTATTATTCTACAGAAATGTTGGCTGTACATTTATTGTTTGTTTCATGTGAAATAATTGAAATAGCTATTTCTGATGGTTTCCAACAATTTTGGCCCCCAAAACACAAATTAGGTAGGTAGGTACGATCTTTTTTTTTTTTCAAATTAACTTTGATCATTGGTAGTACCATTTTTTTAATCGTCTTGATCCACGTGTTGACACTTTTTCTAGTGTTATTCTACAAACTGATGGTGATTTTAGACGATTTCGCAGGTTTTTGACTCATACAAAATCAATTTTGGGAGCTGAACATCTGGTAGAACCTCAATTTTCCACTCCTTGACCAAAATCGACCTCATATTCGATCTTCTCGTCCCCAAAAACATGGAAAACGATACCTCAAAAGCTCATGTTACCAACATGTTGCTAAAACGCAAAAAGTACCTATTTTTACACACATTTTCACTCACAACACCCCTGGAAATATTCCGATCGGGCTGAAAAGTTTCGGGACACAACTAGGGCCTAAATGGAGCATGTGTGCGAAAGAACGACTTTTTTAGACCGAAAATGAAGCCTGTACACGTGATACGGCGGACGGCGGACGGCGTACGGCGGACGGCGGACGGACATTGCATTTTTTGAATCTACGCACCTTGAAACGGAAAAGAAAAAAGTTTGAGGGGGGGTTATAAAAATTTTTTGCTGAGCGATTACATAGGTGTATTATTCAGAGAATAATAAACCAAAATGCAATGTCCGACCGCCGTCCGCCGTATCACGTGTACCGGCTTCATTTTCAGTCTAATAAATTCGTTCTTTCGCACACATGCTCCATTTGGGCCCTAGTTGTGCTCCGAAACTCGGCAGCCCGATCGGAATACACCCACCCAGGGGTGTTATGGGAGAAAAATGGATGTAAAAATAGGGGTTTTCGAGGGATTTATGAGGTTTTAGTGAGAATGAGCCTATGAGCTATCGTTTTGCATGTTTTTTAGGGGGAAAAGACCGAATATCTGGTTAATTTTGACCGAAGAGTGAAGAATTGAGGTTGTAACGGGAGTTAAGCTCCCGAAATTTATTTTGGTTTATTATTCTGTGAATAATACACCTATGTATTCGCTCAGCAAAAAATTTTTATAACACCCCCTCAAAATTTTTTCTTTTCCGTTTCAAGGTGCGTAGATTCAAAAAATGCAATGTCCGTCCGCCGTACGCCGTCCGCCGTATCACGTGTCCAGGCTTCATTTTTGGTCTAAAAAATTCGTTCTTTCGCACACATGCTCCATTTGGGCCCTAGTTGTGTCCCGAAACTTTTCAGCCCGATCGGAATATACCCAGGGGTGTTATGAGTGAAAATGTGTGTAAAAATAGGTACTTTTTGCGTTTTAGCAACATGTTAGTAAAATGAGCTTTTGAGGTATCGTTTTTCATGTTTTTGGGGACGAGAAGACCGAATATGAAGTCGATTTTGACCAAAGACGCGGAAATTGAGGTTTTACCATTGGCTCAGCTCCCAAAATTGGTTTTTTTTTAGTCAAAAACCTGGAAAACTGTCTGAAATCACCATCAATGTGTATACTAACATTAGAAAAAGTGTAAACAGCTGAATCAAGACCATTAAATCGCACTACCAATGATCAAATATGATCTGGGGGGGAAAAAAAAGTGTAGGTACCTATTTCATGTTTTGGGGGCCAAAATTGGTGGAAATCATCAGGAATAGCTAATTCAATCATTCCACATGAAAGAAACAATAAATTTAACTGCCAACAAGAATCTCTAGAACTCCAATAGAATAATAAACCCATGTAACAAGGACTTTGCAGCGTTTTGGTTTATTATTCTGTGAATAATACACCTATGTATTCGCTCAGCAAAAAATTTTTATAACACCCCCTCAAAATTTTTTCTTTTCCGTTTCAAGGTGCGTAGATTCAAAAAATGCAATGTCCGTCCGCCGTACGCCGTCCGCCGTACGCCGTCCGCCGTCCGCCGTCCGCCGTACGCCGTCCGCCGTATCACGTGTCCAGGCTTCATTTTTGGTCTAAAAAATTCGTTCTTTCGCACACATGCTCCATTTGGGCCCTAGTTGTGTCCCGAAACTTTTCAGCCCGATCGGAATATACCCAGGGGTGTTATGAGTGAAAATGTGTGTAAAAATAGGTACTTTTTGCGTTTTAGCAACATGTTAGTAAAATGAGCTTTTGAGGTATCGTTTTTCATGTTTTTGGGGACGAGAAGACCGAATATGAAGTCGATTTTGACCAAAGACGCGGAAATTGAGGTTTTACCATTGGCTCAGCTCCCAAAATTGGTTTTTTTTTAGTCAAAAACCTGGAAAACTGTCTGAAATCACCATCAATGTGTATACTAACATTAGAAAAAGTGTAAACAGCTGAATCAAGACCATTAAATCGCACTACCAATGATCAAATATGATCTGGGGGGGAAAAAAAAGTGTAGGTACCTATTTCATGTTTTGGGGGCCAAAATTGGTGGAAATCATCAGGAATAGCTAATTCAATCATTCCACATGAAAGAAACAATAAATTTAACTGCCAACAAGAATCTCTAGAACTCCAATAGAATAATAAACCCATGTGACAAGGACTTTGCAGCGTTTTTTACTAGCTGTTGTGCCCGTCGCTGACGGGTAGAACTCGGGGTGGGTCCATCTGACTTTGTTACCTCTCGCTTTACAGATTATATCTCTTACATGTCCCTTTAGAAACTGTTATATAATTTATCTATACAACTAAATTTATTTAATATAATTTAAATGAAGGTTCCTATCGTTAGGAAAAAACGCTGCAAAGTCCTTGTCACATGGGTTTATTATTCTATTGGACTTACCTACAGAAATGCTGGCTGTTCATTAATTGTTTCTTTCATGCGTAATAATCGAAATAGCTACTTCTGATGGTTTCCATTAATTTTGGCCCCCAAAACACAAATTAGGTACGCTCTTTTTTTTCTTTTTTTTTAAACTATCTTTGATCATTGGTAGTGCCATTTAATCGTCCTGTACCACGTCTTGACACTTTTTCCAGTGTTATTATACAAACTGATGGTGATTTCAGACGATTTCCCAGGTTTTTCACTCATAAAAAATCAATTCTGGGAGCTGAACATTTGGTAGAACTCAATTTTCCACTCTTTGGTCAAAATCGACTTCATATTCGGTCTTCTCGTCCCCAAAAACATAGAAAACGATATCTCAGAAGCTCATGTTACCAATATGTTGCTAAAACGTAAAAAGTACCTATTTTTACACACATTTTCACTCATAACACCCCTGGGTATATTCCGATCGGGCTGAAAAGTTTCGGGACACAACTAGGGCCCAAATGGAGCATGTGTGCGAAAGAACGATTTTTTTAGACCGAAAATGAAGCCTGTACACGTGATACGGCGGACGGCGGACGGCGTACGGCGGACGGACATTGCATTTTTGGAATCTATGCACCTTGAAACGTAAAAGAAAAAAGTTTGAGGGGGTGTTATAAAAATTTTTTGCTGAGCGAATACATAGGTGTATTATTCACAGAATAATAAACCAAAACAGGAAATAGAGCCCCCACCCCTATCCATCCGATCCGGAAGTTAACCCCCCTATCTCCTTCCCCGGTCATAGAAACATTCAAATACGCGAGATGGGTTCGATCCATTGAGCCGTTTTGGCGTGATTGAAAGACAAACAGACAGACACCACGAAAATCACCTGTAAATTTAGTTATATAGATTAGTCAAAACCTGGAAAATTGTCTGAAATTACCATGCATTTCTATAATAACACTACAAGTAGTATCAACAGGTGAATCAAGACAATTAAATGGTGCTATCAATGATAAATGATAATCTTGTTTTAAAAAAAAGGGAGCCTAATCCGTGTTTTTGGGGGCAAAAATTGGTGGAAACCACCAAAAATTGCTATTTCAACTACTTATTGCACATGAAAGAAACAATAAATAAATAAAACAATAACAATAAATAACAATAAACAATAAATTTTTGAGGTTTTGGTGAACATGAGCTTGTGATGTATCGTTTTCAATGTTTTTAGGGCGAGAAGACCGTATATGAAGTTGATTTTGACCGAAGAATGAAGAATTGAGATTGTAACGAAGGATAAGCTCCCGAAATTGATTTTTCATGAATAAAAAACTCGGGAAATTGTCTGAAATCACCATACATTTGTGTATTAACACTAGAAATGATCTGTAAAAAAAAGCCGAGCATAATTCGTGTTTTGGGGGCCAAAAACGGTGGAAACCATCAAAAATAGCCTTTCAATTACTGCAAATGAAAGAAACAATAAATGAACAGTCAAAATTTCTGTACGTATGCCCAGTAGAATAATAAACCCATGCGACAAGGACTTTGCAGTTTTTTCGCCGCTTCCCACTTTGGGACGACCCTGCAGCAGAAGTCTGACTGCTGTTACAACTGCGGATTGCCACGAGAAGTTGCCTCTGAACAATAGGAGCCTGATGATGAGTGAAGGTAACTCGGGTGGGGCTAATCCAGTATGAAAACCTTCCTTTGAAATTATCACCAATTATTCGAGACCGAGCGGTCTGGGGGGTGCCACAGGGCATCTTTCTCAGCCTCATAATCAACCCGGCCGGGGCATCAGGGTTAATGTATGTAAGTTGGACTTTGTAACCGTTCCACGGTGGAGGGTGGGAATTTGGCTTTGAGGCCTTTTAACGAGCTTCCAGTCGGTTCGAGCCTAACTAAGCATCGCTTCGAAATTTGAATATTTATGATCATAAACCGCCTTGCGGGTGGGGTTTTCGCTGTGGAACCGCCGCCCTATGACACGACCAGTTCGTTGGGTCGTGACATGAAAGAGATTTTCAAATGCGGTCAGGACTCGAAATAATTCTCTCTCGTACTCGCTTATTACTCTCACATTTGCTCCTGCGGCATTGATCCTGATTTCCCTAATTCACTGGGCCTCAATTCAAATCATAACTCAGCTGAGCAGTGGCGGTGAAATAATAAAAAATTTGCATGGCTGGCACAAAACCACATGTCAATAACCGTCGATTCAAAGCTCCGTTCTGTTCCCAACTTTAATTAACGTTGAAATTAAAACGCTGCAAAGTCCTTGTCACATGTGTTTATTATTCTACTGGACATACCTACAGAAATGTTGGCTGCTCATTCATAGTTTTTTTCATGCGTAATAATCGAAATAGCTACTTCTGATGGTTTCCATTAATTCTGGCCCGTAAAACATGAATTAGGTACGCTCCTTTTTTCCCTCAAATTATCTTTGATCAATGGTAGTGCCATTTAATCGTCTTGATCCACCTGTTGACACTTTTGCTTCCGAGTCTGCGAAGCAGCGGAAGCCTTGTGTTCACTTTCGTGAGCCAAAAAATTTTTGTCCTCAGAAATCAAAATTTCCACTTGCATTTTGCGTTTCAAAGCCTACTGAACAAATTTGGTTCCGTGTCTGTCGGTCTGTGAGTCTGTGAGTCTGTGAGTCTGTCCGCATTTCCTTGTTACAGCCATAACTTCCACGATTTTGAATTGATTCAGCTCAAATTTTGAGGGATGGTGCGGATAAGGCCCCTTGAGGTCCCATACAAATTTCAACATGATTGATCCAGCGGTACGCCCTGCGCATGCGCTAACGTTAAATTCAACAAACACGCATAACTTTCACAATTTTGATTCAATTTCGCTCAAATTTTCAAGGGTTGTTTGGACAAGGCCTAGTGAGTTCCAGTATGAATTTCAGCATGATCGGACCCTCGGTGCGCTCTGCGCATGCGCTGGCGTGAAATAGATTCAATTTCCTTGTTACAGCCGTAGTAACCAAAGATTTCACCCAATTTCAATGTAATTCTCAGGGATTAAGCGGGTAGGGCCCATTGAGGTCCCATATAAATTTCAACATGATAGAGCCAGCAGTTCGCCCTGCGCATGCGCTAACGTGAAATTCTTCAAACACGCATAACTTTCGCAATCTCTATATTATAAAAACGAATCTCTGTCTGTCTGTCCTTCTATGCACGGCCAAACGGCTCGACGGATATCGACCAAATTTGGCACGAATATCCAGTAGGCTCCCAAGTTGTGCAACGTCGCATTTTTAATTCCCTGACCATAGCGGAAATATGGTCGACCATGGTCAACTCCTGAATGGCTTGACGGATTTTGATAAAATTGGGCACAAATACCCGGTAGGGTATGGGATTATTCCGTCGTTTGTTGGTTCCACGATACTGCGTACAGCGAATCTCGGATAGCGAGCGAAGCGAGCGGTCAGGCTAGTTTTGTATAATGGACGTAATGTATTATGGAAGTCATGTTATGTATAATATGTATATTTCATGTAATGTTATGTAATGTTATGTTATGTAATGTAATGTTATGTAATATGTATATTTAACGTTATGTAATGTTATGTAATGTAATGTTATGTAATGTAATGTTATGTTATGTAATGTTATGTTATGTTATTTTGCTTCCGAGTCTGTTCTATTTTATAATGGGTCACTCTGATTGTGACGAGGAAGCTCCTGTGCCATCACCTTGGCAGTGTATTTCCAGTGTTATTCTACAAATTGATGGTGATTTCAGATGATTTCCCAGGTTTTTTACTCATAAAAAAATCAATTTTGGGAGCTGAGCATTTGGTAGAACTCAATTTTCCACTCTTTGATTAAAATCGACTTCATATTCGGTCTTCTCGTCCCCAAAAACATGGAAAACGATATCTCAAAATCTCATGTTACTGACACGTTGCTAAAACGCAAAAAGTACCTATTTTTATACACATTTTCACTCATAACACCCCTGGGTGTATTCCGATCGGGCTGAAAAGTTTCGGGACACAACTAGGGCCCAAATGGAGCATGTGTGCGAAAGAACGACTTTTTTAGACCGAAAATGAAGCCTTAACACGTGGTACGGCGTACGGCGGACGGACATTGCATTTTTGGAATCTACGCACCTTGAAACGGAAAAGAACAAATTTTGAGGGGGTGTTATAAAATTTTTTTGCTGAGCGAATACATAGGTGTGTTATTCACAGAATTAAAAATCAAAATCTAGACAATCCTAATTATTCAGGGAGAAAGTTCTAGTCATGCAGCAAAGTTATAAGAGCGAGTTTTCAAAGAAACATTCGTGCAATTGAGCAAAAATGTGATATAGCGAGACACCATACCACTTTTCGTAAAATTACATAATTTTTGGTTTATTATTTTCAATAATGAACCATTGGAATCGAGCATGAAAAGTCTGTCCGCCGTACGCCGCACGGGCCACTTTTCTTAGTTACCATGAATCAAAATTGATGAAATTCCGGTTATAGGTTCCGTTCGGGGTCTAGTTGTTCCTCGAAGCTCGACGTTACTGTCAGTCATCTCTAAGGGGTTCAAAATAGGGGTTGAAATTTTCAGAACGCCGTATCTCAAAAACTTTCGATTGAAGGGTATGGTTTTTTTACGATATTAAATTTGTCTTGAGCTAAACATTTTTTTGTGACCACCCGGAGCGTTGTACGTCCAGCCGTTCGTGTGCACCAAAAACCTTCGTCAACACGATCGTGAATCAAACGGTATAAATCCAGCCGGGATATCATCACTAAGGAGCACCTGATTATAATCAAGGATGGCTGTATGAAGTCGAGTTGGTTGTTCTGCGATATTATTTCATTTGATAAGTGACGGACTATTGGATTTTGTTGGTAGGCACTTGAGAAAATTGAACAAACTTTGAAGTATTATTGATGGGTAAATTATTACACAACGGTTAATTATTACACAACGGCTAATTATTACACAACGGTAAATTATTACACAACGGTTCACGGTTCAGAAGGGCCGGATTTTGTTGATCGGTACTTTTGCAACTTTACCAACCATTGAAGTATTATTGATGGGCAAGTTATTACATCATTCATACTTCATACTTCATCCATACTCACCATTCATCATCACACATCATTCATACTTACTTCATTCATTATACTTGACCAGAGGGTAGGTACTGACCACAGAAAACAGTGATCTACGCAGAAGGGGCATCTATTTCACTCCACATCAGCAATTTTCCTTCAGAACTTCATTGTTTGCGTTTCTTTTCGCCATTTTAGTTACTGTTTGTCATCAACAGAATTATTTTAGCAAAATTTAACTCGTGATTTAGATAGGTAGGTACCTAGTGACGAGTACGGGGTTAGGTACTAACCAAAGGAGGGTCTGCGATCCACATAATATGTATAGATGTTGTATGTATAGATTATATAGACGGGTTATCTATACTGAGAGCTTAGATCTGTAACAGAAGGGTATTCTGTACAAAATAATAAACCTTTGTGCAGGGATTTGCAGCGTTTTTCTCGCTTTACCACCGTTTACCACCCTTCCACTTCAGTAATTTTATATCAACTGTTCGCGATTTTAGCCTTTTTTACCCATTTTCGACGCCGAAAAACTCAAATTTGACACCCTTCGAATTTCTGAAAATTGATCATCTTCAAACTCATCCTTTTGTTTGGCAACACGAACGTTTTGGCGAAACCTAGCATTTTCATCATGCACACAAGGAAAGACATCGTCTGGAGTGAAACATTAAAAAAATATATTTTGTTAATATCGGGATAAATTCTGAATACTCTGAAACGGATTTGCTCGAAAATAATTTTCAAGATGCATGCTCTGAAAATTTTGGACCTATAAAATAGCTTCATTTTCTCGACACATTATACAACAAACATTGTGCCGTTGGAGTTATTCGGGATTTTAGCGGAAAAATCAGATTTACCTCAGCGCGACACATTATTATACAATGCATAAGGTGTCGTTGGAGGTATTCAGGATTTTAGCGGAAAAATCTGGTTTCCCTCAGCTCGACGCATCGTACAATGTATGATTTGTATTCGTAATTATATTCTATATAATATACAATGTACAATACACATTATACAATCTAGGTCCAATCCACTACGGTCTAGGAATCGAGTTTACCCAAAACCAAAACGAGGGGAAGCTGTTCATGCCCCAGAAAAAATAACACGCAGGACATGAAGCGTTTTGGAATCGAAAACTCGAGGCCCGCGTAGACACCAATATTGAACTAGGACTGAAGCTCAAGAAACCCGAACACCCAGACACAAACGAATTGGCCAAATATCCTTATCAGCGACTTATCGGATCGCTGATGCACCTCGCAGTGTCCACTCGCCCGGACGTTGCTTACGCGGTGAACTCGCTGAGCCAATTCAACACCAATTACACTGGTGAACATTGGCAAGCGGCAAAACGAGTTCTGCGCTATCTGAAGGGGACTTTAAATCGCGGGATCTTGTTCCAGAAAACTGGAAAGCCTCTGGAAGGATACGCCGATGCCGACTGGGGCAACTGTGGTGAAGACCGACGTTCCTACTCGGGACTTTTTAACTTGGAACATGTTTTTACGGGAGTAAACCGGGCTGGAGAGCGTCCTGTCCTGTCCGAGTAACACGGCTCCCCTCCTAAACCGGTCGCCCCACTGCTGCCACCCAACACGCCTCCTCTCGTACCGCATAAGGTGCCTTCCCCGAGGAGAGTCCACTTCGCTTAAAACTGCCGAGGGGATTCGGCCGTTTCCGGCTGTAGCAGCTGCCAGCTACGGATGTCCGTCGAACCTTCAGGTTGTTTGGTGGCGCAGTGGTAACGACGTGTATTACATTAAATTAGATCGCTGGTTCGAGGCTTGGAAATCACAAGAAGTTCTTTGCTTCCTCACTACCGACGGTAGTGAAGCCTTGGATTCGTGGTAGAGTTAAAAAAATGTATGTCCTCCAAACTGAAAATTTCCACAATCACTATGCGTTTTAAACACCCAGGAACATTTTTGGATCCGTGTCTGTCTGACTGTGGTACTTCTTTGTAACGCCCATAACTACCCGAAATAATAGTCGATGGGCTGAAATCTGGAGGGTAGGTGCGAGTTGGGTCACAGATGGTTCCGTACAATAATCATTGAAAAAGTACTGTAACTTTCTTCTGCGTGAAATACTTGAAACGCCCATAACAACCCTAAATAACGTTGAAATGAGTTCACACCTGGAGGGTCGATCAGGAATAATACTGAGATAGCTCCAAACGAATTTCATTGGAATTGTAATGTAACTTTCGTCTGCGCATGCGCGAACATGAAATTTGGACCGTTTCTTTGTAATGCTTTCAACTACGTGAAAAATAGTCGTAGAGAGCTGAAATGTTGAGGGTACACGCGGGTTTCATCGCCGATGGTCCCATTCCAAAATCATGGAAAACGTCCCGTCTACGCGTGCGCAAACGTGAAACGTTGACTGTTTCCTTGTAACGCTTCTCCCTACGTGAAAAATAGTCGTAGAGAGCTGAAATTTTGAGGGTACACGCGGGTTGGATCGCAGATGGTCCCGTATCAAAATGCACCACCAGCCCAACCACTCCATACGTTCACGTGATTCAAGTGAGGAAGCTATACTGCCTACTCGAATTGGCAGACGTTTTTTCTGTATATCTATTTATCCTCTGTTATTATGAACCTATTCGAAAAATATGTTCCATGTTTCCTTGCTTTGATCCTTGATCTAATAAACTCTTATAATGCGGGGGCCTGCGGGACACCCACAGATTTCATTCGACAATAAACGTACCTTCATGAACACAAACCACTGGCGAGTAGACGCACCCTACGGCAGCGCTTTTTTATTTTTTCAAACTAGGAGGAGGTTCTATGTCCTGGGAAGCACGAAAGCAGAGGACCGTTGCCTTGTCGAGCGTTGAGGCTGAGCATCCCGCACTCGGAGATGCGACAAAAGATGAGAGTTGGAAGTTCTCCAGGACAACGTCGCTACAGTCGTATACAACGACAAACAAGGCGCTCAACAGTTGGCGTAAAATTCGACACACCACTCCCGAACTAAACATATCGACGTACGACATCACATTCGCAAATACGTGACGGAGAACGTGATCGAATTCAAATATTTACCTACTTCGGAAATGCCGACTGACATTCACTAAACCGTTACCAAGTACAAAATTTGAAGATTTTTCCTGGAAACTGGGGATCAGATTTGACGAATCAATTCGAGGGGAAGTGTAGAAATGCGAATTGAAACAACTCCACAAATCCCTGTTTACCAACTTGTTGCCAACGATGTTTATGAATGATTTTACACATGTTGAGTTTTGAAATTATATTCCCGTTGAAAATTTTGACCTGCGCATTCTGCTAAGAAAATATTTCTATATTATCGTCGTTGGAGGTATTCGGGATTTTAGCGGAAAATTCAGGTTTCCCTCAGCTTCACGCATTACACAGTGTATAATGTGTCGTTGGAGGTATTCAGGATTTTAGCAGAAAAACCTCAGCTCTACTGCTGTGACCATTTGATCGCGTCCGTTATTCGGTTCCCCCAAAATCGAAAATCGATGGATAATCCGGATGTATAATTAGATCTCCTCCCTGCAACGGCAGATGTGTCATTGTGGGTGTAGACAATGTGACTACACAGTGCACACAGAGGGTAGTAATCCTAACAGGCCTGAGACAAAAGGACGCCCGCTGGCCCCGGCTGGGAAATATTAGGGGGTGGGTTCTCGCCTATTATTTCGTCACTGGGTAACGTCACTGACATCGCCGGTGTCTCCGTGTGCGACGAGCAGATGAGCTAATGGTTGAATCACGTTAACGATTTAACTGAAACACGTTGGGCTCCTAAATATGAGGATCCCCAAAGGCCCGAGTTGTAATCCATCAAAACGGCGAGGGGAGGCCGCTATTGTTTGATTCATCCTCGAATCGTGGACCGAACGATTTATTATGAAACTGCATTTTTGGGTTGATTTCCAGTGTCTAGCAGATTTTGCGTTAGTGTCATTTGGTTAGTCACACAGAAAGCGCTTGTTGAATGGAACTTACTCAGACCGAAACCATCAATTCCAATCATAACCAGCCGAATGGTCCGTGTGGCCCACTGGCTGTTATTATTACTGCTTCCGAGTCTGCAAGGCAGCGGAAGCTTTGTTTTCACTTTCGAAATGAAAAATTTTTTTGCGCTCCAAAATCAAAAGCTGCAAATCCCTGCACAACGGTTTATTATTTTGTATAGAATACCCTTCTGTTACAGATCACAGCTCTATGTATAGATAACCCTTTATATTATATAATATGTACTATTCTATACATATTATGTAGATCGCAGACCCTCCGTAGGTTAGTACCTAACCCCGTACTCGTTACTAGGTACCTACCTAAATCACGAGTTAAATGTTGCTAAAATAATTCTGCCGATGACAAACAGTACCTAACAAAAAGAAACGCACATAATGAAGTTCTGAAAAGAAATTGTTGATGAGGAGTGAAACAAGTTGCAAAAGTACCTACCAACAAACTCCAGCCCCTTCTACGTAGATGGTATAATGAACCGTTGTGTAATAATTTACCGCTGAGTAATGATTTACCGTAGTAATAATTTACCCATCAATAATACTTCAACGTTTGTTCAAGTTTCACTACCTACTAACAAACTCCAAAAGAGCCATCATTTTTCAAATGAAATAATATCACAGAACAACCAACTCGACTTCATACTCCGCCAATATAATCAGGTGATCCCTACCAATGATTTTATCTCCGCCAAATTTCCTATTGTGGGCGCGTCTCTGGTTACGAGATTTGGTTTGAATTGTATACAATTTCATTCACACTGGAGTCGAAAATGCCTGTCGGTGCAAACTTCGGGGCCTTACTGTGAACGAACGGCTGGACGTACGATGCTCCGGATGGTCTTAAAAAACTCGCAAGTTCAAGAAATATTTAAAACCGTAAAAATATCCACGTAAAAAAATGGTATAGGCGTTTTGAAAATTTCAACCCCTATTTTGAACCCCTTAGAGATGACTCACAGTAACGTCGAGCTTCGAGGACCAACTAGACGCCGAACGGAACCTATAACCCGAATTTCATCAATTTTTTTTCATGGTAAATAAGACAAGTGCCCGTACGGCGTACGGCGTACGGCGGACAGACAGAAATATTTTTATTGCAGTTTTGGATTCTACATACCTTGAAACGTAAACCATCAAATTTTGAGGGGGGGTAAGAATTTTTTTTTCATGCTCGATTCCAATGGTTCATTATTGAAAATAATAAACCAAAATTTCCAATTGCATTTTGCGTTTTAGAGCCTCTTGAGCAAATTTGGTTACGTGTCTGTCTGTCCGTCTGTCTGTCCACATTTCTTGCCACAGCCATGACTTCCACAATTTTGATCCGATTTGAATCAAATTTTCAGGAATTATGTGGGTTTAGAGCTAGATGGTCCCCTATCGGTTTCATCTTGATCGAATCAACGGTAGCCTCTGCGCAGGCACTAACGAGATTTTCTTGTTACGGTCCTAACTCCATCAATTTTGGACGGATTTGGGTCAGATTTTCAGGGATGATGCGGGTAAGGTCCCTTGAGGCCCCATACGACATTCGTCATGATTGAATCAGCGGTGGCAGTGGCACGAGGCATTGGCACCGCGTACATTCCAAACGTGGAGCATTCCTGTCGGGATTACGCCAGTTCCGCGCAAAGCCGAAAAATGTGCCAATCCAAAAGACCAATTCCGCGCCGATTGAGTTTTCACAACTACCAGTTCCGCGCAGTTCTTCATGTACCAGTTCCGCGCAAAGAATACTGTTGGGGTACGGTCGCTGACTCATTATTTATCGCAGTATTTATAGCAAAAGGCGTTATTACCTGCACTTCCCAAATACACTCATGAGGAGCATTCCGCTGTCAGCCAATTTCAAGTATGCACTCATAATGGGGAGGAGATGTGTATCAAAACTTTTTTGCCTACAATATATTAATATGTTTTTCAACGGAAAAGAAAATGCAATTTTCGTGTAATTGTGACAAGATTTTAGTAGATGGCACATTTGATTATTGTGTGAAATTTTTCACTCAGTTTTTTACCGTTTTCATTTACGAAAATGGTCACTATGTGCCACTAGTATGGGGACCTCCTCGGATCGAAAACGGAAGAAGTGTATACGAAACTATTTGAACAGTTGGTGGGAGTGTGCGCTGAAAGAAACTACAGCTTTCTACCATCTACAGTGTAGCTGATTTTGAAGTCGCAACTCGGTCTGCCACTCGATCTGAAATGGCGCGGAATTGGCTCGTTAAAGATTTTGTGTCCGCGCGGAACTGGTCGAATAATTTCCACTTTGCGCGGAACTGGACTACACCCTTCCTGTCCACCATCTCCAGGGCTCTCTATGGCTACGGAATTCCATCATAACGTTTAAATCTGTTTTTCCCCCGTGCTTTGTATTGCCCAAAACAGACGATTTTTGGTTTATTATTTTCAATAATGAACCATTGGAATCGAGCATGAAAAAAAAAATTCTTACCCCCCCTCAAAATTGGATGGTTTACGTTTCAAGGTATGTAGAATCCAAAACTGCAATAAAAATATTTCTGTCTGTCCGCCGTACGCCGTACGCCGTACGGGCCACTTTTCTTAGTTACCATGAAAAAAAATTGATGAAATTCGGGTTATAGGTTCCGTTCGGCGTCTAGTTGGTCCTCGAAGCTCGACGTTACTGTGAGTCATCTCTAAGGGGTTCAAAATAGGGGTTGAAATTTTCAAAACGCCTATACAATTTTTTTACGTAAATATTTTTACGGTTTTAAATAGTTCTTGAACTTGCGAGTTTTTTAAGACCATCCGGAGCATCGTACGTCCAGCCGTTCGTTCACAGTAAGGCCCCGAAGTTTGCACCGACAGGCATTTTCGACTCCAGTGTGAATGAAATTGTATACAATTCAAACCAAATCTCGTAACCAGAGACGCGCCCACAATAGGAATTTGTGAATACGGCCAATCATTGGTAGGGATCACCTGATTATATTGGCGGAGTATGAAGTCGAGTTGGTTGTTCTGTGATATTATTTAATTTGGAAAATGATGGCTCTTTTGGAGTTTGTTGGTAGGTAGTGAAACTTGAACAAACGTTGAAGTATTATTGATGGGTAAATTATTACTACGGTAAATTATTACACAACGGTTCATTATACCATCTACGTAGAAGGGGCTGGAGTTTGTTGGTAGGTACTTTTGCAACTTTTTTCACTCCTCATCAACAATTTCTTTTCAGAACTTCATTATGTGTGTTTCTTTTTGTTAGGTACTGTTTGTCATCGGCAGAACTATTTTAGCAACATTTAACTCGTGATTTAGGTAGGTACCTAGTAACGAGTACGGGGTTAGGTACTAACCTACGGAGGGTCTGCGATCTACATAATATGTATAGAATAGTACATATCATATTATATAGACGGGTTATCTATACATAGAGCTGTGATCTGTAACACAAGGGTATTCTATACAAAATAATAAACCGTTGTGCAGGGATTTGCAGCGTTTTCCTTTTCATATCCCCAGCCATTTTGTTCGTTTTTGTCTTCTTTTAGTTCAGCGTTTACTGATAACGGATTCCCTTATTCCAAAGCAAACAATACGGGTACTGTCAATAAACGGGTTTGAATGTCAATTTACCTCAACCCCCCCCCCCCCCCCCCCCCCCTACGCCCTTCAGCGTAACTAACTAGCTTAGGTATTAAATATTTAATTTTCTCCTCTCCAGAGAGAAAATCTTATAGACCTGCTTTTTTGAAATACACTACTTATCGGAATTAAAAAAAACGCTAAACATCGTCTAAAATAGCTAGAATTTACATACTTCGAAAATTCGCTCAAATGGTATGGGGCACAGTGGAAATCATTCGATAGTTTTTGTACGTACGTTACTTGAAAAATTCGTTCATATTGTCATGCTGCATGACTGGGTTTTGCATATAATGTCGAGGCGAACTAAATCACTCGCGAAGAAATCGTGGAAACCCATTTCAAAGAAAAACGGAGTTATTGAAAAAATAGTCTATTTCCACTAATAGGTACGCGAAAAACGCAAAAAACACTGTTATACCGGTTTCACAACAATAACTGTTATTGTATGTTACTGACGATGGTTTGATCACCGAAACCGGTATAACAGTGTTTTTTGCGTTTTTCGTGTATTAGTGGAAATAGACTATTTTTTCAATAACTCCGTTTTGGTTTATTATTTTCAATAATGAACCATTGGAATCGAGCATGAAAAAAAAAATTCTTACCCCCCCTCAAAATTTGATGGTTTACGTTTCAAGGTATGTAGAATCCAAAACTGCAATAAAAATATTTCTGTCTGTCCGCCGTACGCCGTACGGGCCACTTTTCTTAGTTACCATGAAAAAAAATTGATGAAATTCGGGTTATAGGTTCCGTTCGGCGTCTAGTTGGTCCTCGAAGCTCGACGTTACTGTGAGTCATCTCTAAGGGGTTCAAAATAGGGGTTGAAATTTTCAAAACGCCTATACCATTTTTTTACGTAAATATTTTTACGGTTTTAAATAATTCTTGAACTTGCGAGTTTTTTAAGACCATCCGGAGCATCGTACGTCCAGCCGTTCGTTCACAGTAAGGCCCCGAAGTTTGCACCTTCAGGCATTTTCGACTCCAGTGTGAATGAAATTGTATACAATTCAAACCAAATCTCGTAACCAGAGACGCGCCCACAATAGGAATTTGTGAATACGGCCAATCATTGGTAGGGATCACCTGATTATATTGGCGGAGTATGAAGTCGAGTTGGTTGTTCTGTGATATTATTTAATTTGAAAAATGATGGCTCTTTTGGAGTTTGTTGGTAGGTAGTGAAACTTGAACAAACGTTGAAGTATTATTGATGGGTAAATTATTACTACGGTAAATCATTACTCAACGGTAAATTATTACACAACGGTTCATTATACCATCTACGTAGAAGGGGCTGGAGTTTTTTGGTAGGTACTTTTGCAACTTTTTTCACTCCTCATCAACAATTTCTTTTCAGAACTTCATTATGTGTGTTTCTTTTTGTTAGGTACTGTTTGTCATCGGCAGAATTATTTTAGCAACATTTAACTCGTGATTTAGGTAGGTACCTAGTAACGAGTACGGGGTTAGGTACTAACCTACGGAGGGTCTGCGATCTACATAATTATGCATAGAATAGTACATATTATATTATATAGACGGGTTATCTATACATAGAGCTGTGATCTGTAACAGAAGGGTATTCTATACAAAATAATAAACCGTTGTGCAGGGATTTGCAGCGTTTTTAATTTTTGGATGCCCATCATTCTATCTTCATGAGCATGGCGAGCCGGTCATTTCTAGTTTTCTGAAAATTTAATGGTGGCATACTGTGAAGGCCACGAGGAAGGTTCTGTGCCATGTCCATGGCAGTGCATTTTTGTTGGTTTCTATTATTGGCCGCTTCTACTTAGACTCAGGCATCGGGTCACACTGTCTGTCTGTTTGATAGGCGAAAACAACTTCTAAAGAGTGTGATACAAATCAAATCGTCGTTCATTGGCAATAATTTAAATGCTGCTTTGCACATTTAGAAAAGCAGAAACTCTAAAATAAATAATCTGCTTGAAAAATATGCATACCGTAGTAAAACCCCATCCATTACAAATAAACCACATATTGTCCACCGGAGAATGTTATATAACCTTGTGCTCTAGCTGAGGTCTTGTAACTGCTATCAAGTCGAAAAACAAATAACGAGGCTTCCTAATTGAAAACGCTGCAAATTCCAGCTCAACGGTTTATTATTTTGTACAGAATACCCTTCTGTTACAGATCGCAGCTCTCTGTATAGATAACCCTTTATATTATATAATATGTACTATTCTATACATATTATGTCGATCGCAGACCCTCCGTAGGTTAGTACCTAACCCCATACTCGTTACTAGGTACCTACGTAAATCACGAGTTGATTGTTGCTAAAATAATTCTGTCGATGACAAACAGTAACTAAAATGGCAAAAAGAAACGCAAATAATGAAGTTCTGAATGGAAATTGTTGATGTGGAGTGAAAAAAGTTGCAAAAGTACCTCCAACAAACTCCAGCCCCTTCTACGTAGATGGTATAATGAACCGTTGTGTAATCCTATCAACAAACTCCACAAGAGCCACCAATTTGGTTCATTATTCTCAATATCGAACAACTGGAATCGACTAACCCCCCCCCCCCCCCCCCAAATATGATAGTTTAAGTTTCAAGGTATGTAGAATCCGAAAATGCAATACAAATATTTCTGTCTGCCCGCCGTACGCCGTACTGGCCACTCTTCTTAGTTACCATGAAACAAAATTGATGAAATTCGGGTTATAGGTCCCATGCGGGGTCTAGTTGGTCCTCGAAGCTCGACGTTACTGTCAGTCATCTCTAAGGGGTTCAAAATAGTGGTTGAAATTTTCAGAACGCCGTAGCTCGAAAACTTTCGATAGAAGGGTATGGTTTTTTTACGTTATTAAATTTGCCTTGAGCTAAAATATTTTTTGAGAACACCCGGAGCATTGTACGTCCAGTCGTAATGTGTGCACCAAAAAGCTTCGTCAACACGATCTCGAATCAAACGATATAAATCCGACCCGGATATCATCACTAAGGAGCATCTGATTATAACCAAGGATGGCTGTGTGAAGTCCAGTTGGTTGTTCTGCGATATTATTTCATTTGATAAGTGATGGCAACGGTAAATTATTACAGAACGGTAAAGTATTACACAACGGTTCATCTACCAAGAAGGGGCTGGATTTTGTTGATCGGTACTTCTGCAACTTGATCAACCGTTGAAGTATTATTGATGGGCAAGTTATTACAGATCGGTTCATTATACTTGATGAGAGGGTAGGTACTGGCTACAGAAAACAGTGATCTACGCAGAAGGGGCATACTATTTCACTCCACATCAACAATTTTCCTTCAGAACATCATTATTTGCGTTTCTTTTGCTATTTTAGTTACTGTTTGTCATCGAAAGAATTATTTTAGCAACATTTAACTCATGATTTAGGTAGGTACCTAGTAACGAGTACGGGTTAAGGGTCTGCGATCTACATAATATGTATATACTAGTAGGTACATATAATATAGACGGGTTATCTATACAGAGAGCTGTGATCTGTAACAGAAAGGTATTCTGTACAAAATAATAAGCCGTTGTGCAGGGATTTGCAGCGTTTTCAAATGAAATAGTATAAAAGAACAACCAACTCGACTTCATACTCCGTGAATGTAATCAGGTGATCCCTACCAGTGATTTTATATCCCGGCCTAATTCCTGATTTAGCGCGTCCCTAGTGATGGTATTTGGGCTGAATATATACAATTTCATTCAACCTGCTGTTGAAAAAGCCTGTCGGTGCCAACTTCTGGGCCTTACTGAGAACGAACGGCTGGACGTACAATGCTCCGGGTGGTCTTAAAAAACTCCAAGTTCTATAACTATTTAAAACCGTATAAATCAAGAAAACGGCGTCCTGGAGACTTCAACCCTTATTTTTCATCCCTTTGGGGTGGCTGACATTAACGCCGAGCTTCGAGGACCAACTAGGACCCAGTTGGGACCTATAAACCGAATTTCGTCAATTTTGGTTCATGGTAACTAAGAAAACGGCGAAGTACGGCGTACGGCGGACAGACAGAAATTTTTTTATTCCATGTCGGATTCTAAATACCTTGAAACGTAAACCATCAAAATTTGAGGGGTTTAGATTTTTTTTTTTTCATGCTCGATTCCAATGGTTCATTATTGAAAATAATAATCCAAAAGGCGACAATTTCTACTGCAA